>JAJOZX010003131.1:127500-442500 GCA_023014485.1 Bathynomus jamesi
ATTGAATGCCCGGTTAGGTTAATTGTACACCCTTGACGATTGGTTAGGTTAAGTCATGATATTTTCGTTAAAGCCAACGAAAATATCACGACTTAACCTAACCAATCGTCAAGGGCGTATAGATGACCTAACCTGGCATTCAATGAACCTAACCGGGTATTCAATAATTTTACCATAGGTTTCGTAATGATCTTGATGACGTCATTTAATGTTTTAAAATTAATTATTTAATTTATTAACACCCACGTGCACAACCTCGGGACCTAATCAATATGTGTGTGAGGTTTCATGTTTGTAACTGCTTCCATTTTGGAGTTATGGCTGATGGCTGGAACACACATACACACACACACACACACACACACACGTCTTTTTTTTATTATTATTATTATTATAGATAAACAATAGACTGGTACAAATTTATAACCGAAAGACTTCCGAAAATCAAAAATTTTTGATAAAGAAAAGGGGAAAATTGGCTTTGTAGGCCTAGGGGGTCCGAAATTTTCATAAAATGGAAAATAATTGTTATTTTCTTACTTACAGCGACAGGCATAATGATATTAGGATACCTAATAGAAATTTTGTAATATTTTAAAGTGGGGAAAATAAATAATTTTCTAAAAATGATCTTCAACTATAAAAGCGCATCTAATCAGATAACTTAATTAACGTATTTCTATGACAACTAAAAAATATAATGATAAATCAATATCCTATCAAATTGTTTGTGTATAGTGAGTCCAGGGGTGCTCACACCCGTGCCCGCGGGCACACGTGTGCCCGCCATGGATTTGAATGTGCCCGCTGGTTTATTTTGGAATAGCCGGCCTAAATGAAATCTTAACTGGCAATATAAAAATTACTAGAAATGAATTTTTACATGCGAGCAGAGCGCTCACATACATGTTTAAAACATGTCTGAAACCATTGCTTTGCTCCGCCAATTTCTGTGTCGCTTAAAGCGACGATTCTATTTCAACGGATATAATGAATCGAGTTGGCTGATTGGGTGTTCGTGAAAATACAACCAATCAGAAGGCATTTTAGAAACGACTCGCTAGGCTTTCTGTGTCTTTTCGAATTTTTATTGATTTTATAAAGATGAGTGGGCGGATCGATATTTAGTTCCGCGTTTGACCTGTCCGCGTGACCTTGTGTGTGGATGCGAACATGAAATGTGTCTATTTTTTAGTCGTTTATTACGTAATTTGACGTTTTCACATTTAGTATTAAAAGTTTAGCATCATGTCGACCGTTCACCCGTTCGTGCCATCTTGTGTGTGGATGCGAATTTGAAATTTGTCTATTTTTAAGTCGTTTTTTACGTAATTTGACGTTTTCACATTTAGTATTAAAAGTTTAGCATTATTTCGACCGGCAGCGTGTCCGATTTTGAAGTTTCAAGTGGTAAAAGTTCAGCCTCTGATATTAGTTCATAAATTAGGGGAAAATTTTGGTGTTTGTGCCCGCCAAAGATAATAGTTAGCAAATTTTGCCCTAAGGTCTCCGAAGTCTGAGCACCCCTGGACTGTATACGTAAAATTATTTGTACAAAAGCCACAGTAATAAAACTCACAAAAGTCACGGTAAATAATTTCGAGTGTGGCTCGTTTAACTTTAAACTCGTGTTTATTTAAATTGCCCGTTTTAATTATGTAATTTTTTGTATTGAATCGATAAAGAAATCTTTTGTGAATCGAAAAATGTTAAAATTATAACAAATATCAAAATATTTTGTATAAAAATCATTGAATTTTAAAAATGCGTTTGTTTTTAGTTTTTTGCAAAAAGTTCTTTATGAATTTTAAAATATATACTTTTTTTAAATTGAATCGATAAATAAATCTTTTGTGAATCGAATGATATTAAATGTTTAGTAAATATTGACTTATTTTGTGCCAAAATGATTAAAAATGAAAAATTAAAAAAATGCGTGTACAGGCATTGGAAGAACTGTACTCCTAAAAGGGGGGAAGGAATTATGTTAGGGAATTTTTTTTTAGCATGGGCAGTGCACAATAAAAAGACGCATCGAATGGTGAAAACCGCATTGTTCTACACCAATTGTAGTGACCTGTAGGTGTGCGCAAAAAAACTGTTATATATATATATATATATATATAATATATATAAGGCTTCATTTCTGAAATAGTATATTAGATTTCATGTTACCTTATCTAGTAACCTTGAGCGGCCACGTTAAGATTTTTGTACTTTTGAAAAAATTTTAATTGTATTCCCTTTTTATATTTTGTAACATTATTCCTGTTATTAAGAACTTAGTGTTAGGGTTAAATAACTAATTTATTCTTATTTTCTTTAAATTGATTCAGCGTAGGCTAAGGTTTGTTAATTCAGGTTTTGCCCTGGTTGTTATTGGTGTTTTATGTTAAAAATAATAATTTCTATTGAATCTAAAACTTTAAAATAAATAATTTGTATTTGCGTACCCGATACCCAAATCGAACTCGTGTACTTTCATTAATAAGGTTTTAAGATGGTTTATTGATAACCTAACCCTCCCTCCAGTCAACCTTACCCGAAGTAAAGAACCCGCGCGCATTTCGCTCGCGTAACGTCGTGCGGTGACAGAATTGTCCGCGTGGACTTAGAATCCCCTCGTTCCTAAAGGAAGCGTGGAAGGACCCATGAGTACTGAGTAGGGTTACGACTCATTTTCTCCTTTTCACACGCCTTCTTCCACCGCATCTTACTCATCTTTCTCTCACTTTTGCTTTTCCTTCCACACACGCTCTCCTTTACATTCTCTTCCATCCCCACGCAGATAACCCGATATAGAGCCCATACAACCCACGCTCCGCCACATACCCACGATAACATTGGCATCCCCAACCACGAGCTTTGAAATGTTGAATAGAGGAGGAGTTTGGTTTTAATTTTGGGAAATTTTAATTTTGTATCAGGATTATTTTTTGTGGAGATTATACAGATTGGGATTATACAGATTTATTTAGTTTGGTATTTTTAAGAAATTTGCTCAAGTGTATTAAATTGTATAAACTATATAGAGCAAATAAATTAAAAGTACTTCACCGCAGAGGATACTGATAAGGCAGCTACTGCATACAGCCACATTCCCCCACAGCCACCCTCAATAAAAGTAAGAGTAAAATAATAGTCACAACTACAATCTTAAATTCAATCGAGTTTGATATTTACCCAAAATTAAAATACAAAACTAAAAGAGAATTACATTTATATATATATATATATATATATATATATATATATATATATATATTACAACTCAGAATGGTCCCCTGAGAAACTTTTGTTACACACAGACCGTGCATGGAACAAGGAACTCTTCTGGGAAAATTAAATCCCCTATAGTCCGAATAAATAATGGTAAATGACAGACACGATAGTTTTTCTTTTTCATATTAGCCCGAGGTGGGCTGTCCCAAAGCTGGATCCTATCTGCTTGCCAGATAGCTGGTGATGGACCTTTGCGAGTGACCCGTTGCCCACGTCGGGCTAACATCATGAAAAGAAAAAACTAGAGTGTCTGTCATTTACCATTACTTATTCGGACTATAGGGGATTTAATTTTCCCAGAAGAGTTCCTTGTTCCATGCACGGTCTATATATATATATATATATATATATATATATATATATATATGTGTGTGTGTATGTGTATGTGTATATGTATTGTATATGTGTATATGTATGTATTATATAATATATATATATGTATATGTATATATATGTGTATATATATATATATATGTATATGTATATATATATGTATATATATATATATAGTATGTATATGTATGTGTGTGTGTGTGTAAAAATGAACAATGAATAATCCCTTCATTCATATAATTCTGATGATACTTCGTAATATTTATATAAGCCTTATATTCTTATTCAATATTCATTTTTACATATCAGGTCCAAAATCGTATGACACGAGTTTGGATAAAATTCTGATTTGCTTTCTAGTTTATAATCGGTGAATTATTTTGTATAAAACCCAAAATCGTACAACGCTGACACAAGTTTGGATACATTTTTGATTTGCTTTCTATTTTATAATTGGTTAACTATTTCTTTTTAAACAACTTAATCATTTTCGTATACTTAGCTTAATAATGTAATCTCGTTCATTTTTTTGTATACATTCTCTCTTCGTTGTAAAAGATGAAGTCATGTCTTGCTTAACGTTTAATTTTTAATCTTAAGCCTTTAATTTTCGCCATGTGCCTGTTTGTTTGTAATTCATGATGGGAAGGCATATTTCAATTCCATTTTTAGTTAACTTGGCAGATCATGATAACATCAGAGCTGTCAATATACGGTTTAAATAAAATATGGATTCCTCTTGCTTAGCAGTTTACACATTGCTTCAGCAAAATTATTTGTTTTGTCTTTAAATGTTTTGTAAAGTAAATCAGCCTATTGAGAATAATAATAATAAAAAAAACCAAAAAAAAACCCAGCATTAAATAATAATGACGTCAGTAGGAAGTTTAGTATAAAAGCCCATAAAATTTCTCCAATGTTCATTCTGACTAGACTTAGAAGCTGAGCGTTACCTGTAACATTTTAGTAGTAAAATATAGTAAGAAATATCTTTGTCTTCTTCGAGCCTTGCTCTCTTCAAAGAATTTAGTCTTAAATAGAGAAAAATAATTTCCCGATACGTTATAAGAAGAATCGAGGAACTTAGAGAGAACTTAGTCTTAAATAGAGAAAAAATAATTTCCCGATACGTTATAAGAAGAATCGGGGAACCTTCAGAGAACTTAGTCGAAAGTAGAGAAATAATTTCCCGATACGTTATAAGAAGAAATCGGAGAGTAGTATAGAAGAAAATTACTACGATTCCCTATACGATATCAGCTACTTCAGAGTAACAAATCTGTTGCTGCCACCTAACCAGAACCCCCGTCAACTTCGAACCGACCAAGGTCATAGACGGAGGGGTTAACAATTGGCGACTCTGCATCAGGATTCTTCCAGTCTTCCAAACCCTGGAAATAGAATAACTGGCGACTTTGCAACTAGGATTCTTCCAGTCTTCCAGACCGTGGAAATAAAACAACTGGCGACGCCCATTCTTCATCCAGGAACAAGTAGCCAGCAAGACACGTCTTCAGGACACGTCTTCAAGGATTTCGCCGTAGGAATCTTGTTAAGTATAGATCTTTTTTTTTTCTAAAGTAATCCCTAAACATTTGAGAAGTCATTATTATTAACAGTTAATAATGAGTATCAAGCCAGAATTAACAAGAAACACAATGAACATTCACTACACCAGTGATACATTTCTTTTTATTGAAACAGTTATTTTCACTATTATAGTTCGCATAGAATAATTTTATTTTATGTACCAAACATAATAGTACCGACGTACCGTACCTTCGCGTACATTCGAGTGAAATGTTGTTTACACTTTTTATTTTTGTTTACAATTATTTCAAATTATTGAATTAAATTGACTTGCAATTATTATGCAATTATTGTGCATTATTATAATGCACAAATTGTGCATTGTTTGTGTATTTCTTGGATAGAGAAAGAGATAGTTATAGAGATAGTTTATAGTTTATAGAGATATTATAGTTTATAGAGATACTTGATAGCAGTTCAAGTCAGTCGGTTGCATCCAGAGGGACAACCGCCCCAGAGAGTTATATACTTGATAGCAGTTCAAGTCAGCCGGTTGCATCCAGAGGGACAACCGCCCAGAGGATAATAGAGAGCTTAATGCTAAGAGAATCAGTTAGTTCGGATTTCCGAAAGAAATAGGAAGCCCACTCCATTTGATAGCAGTTTGAAGTCTGTCAGATTAAAGTGCAGTCAGATTAAAGTGCAGTCAGATTAAAGTGCAGTTAGTTTTAAGTGCAGTTAGTTTTAAGTGCAGTTAGTTTAATTCAACCTTCTTTGTTTTGTGGTGAGAAGGAAATTGACAGATTTGTCTCTTTTTGCATGCAGTATATGCGTATGTAAATGTATAGGTGAAATATATATTTTATTGTTGTAACAAAAAAACGGTTTCTGCAAAGTATATGGTTAATTTTTTTTTTTTTTAATGGGTATGAAATTTTTTTTTATTTGAATTGTCTCGCATTGTTATAACAGAAAACGGAATTTTGGATTGATTTTCATTTTTATAATGAACTCCTAAATTAATTGTACCTAACTTGTCGTATACAGTATAGTTTGTGCGTGCGTTTGTTTGTTGACTCGTGAAAAGGATTTGTTTTTCCTTTTTCTCTCGCTCTTTCGCGTCGTTTGCGCAAGGTTTTGTCTTGTTTTTTTCTTTTTGTTGGCGGTTACTGTGTTGGTAGGCAAATAGTTTGTCTTTTTTTTTGTGCTTTTTCGGGGTAAATTAAAATGAGTCCGTACAATTCGAGTAATATGTCGAAATCGACAGGCAAGTGTTGCATCTTCGTTTGGGATGACTTTATTAAGTGTTTATTTAAACCGAAATAGGTAATGTCACGCTTAAGTTTTTTCGTTTCAATTCTGTTGTATTTACGGTATTAGGGATAAGTTTTCTTTCTTGTTTTTCTTTGTTTCGCTTCGCCTTCCTCATTTGTAAGTCCATTTTTCTGTCCTTTCTCGCTTTTTTCGAAGAAAATGGCTAGATATAATTATTTGACGAGTAATATCCCTAAGGTTCCAATTTTTAAGGGGAGAGAATACGGTGAAGTAGTACCCCCGTACGTGGACGAATGGTTTGACGCATTAGAGGGATATTATGTTCATTATAACGTTCGCGATGACATCGCGAAGATTCGAATGGTTACGCACTTCTTAGACGATGAAGAGGGTTGCGCAAGGGACGTCTTGCACCCATTCTTGTTGGAAAGTTTTACTACGTGGAACGCTTTTTGGAATTATGCTACTCAAATGTTCCAACCGGTAGGCTACAGCGACGAAATAAATGCGACTGCATTAAGGAAGACGGGATGGTCGGAAGCTTTCTGGACCCGCGCGAAACCATCGATGACGCATGTTCGTATGTTTCGGAAACGCCTTCTTGTGCTCACGAAATGGTGCTTTTCGACGAGAGCTCCCAAATTTTCATGAAAACTTCTGTCAACAACCAAGCGGTTTTGGCTCTTGTTGAGGACTGCTGTCAGGCGAATTACATTAAACAAGACGTATACAAGAAGTTACTTAAGACGGCTACGGGAAATTTCGATTTGCGTTCTCGCTTGACCTGCATTGATGATGGTTGGGAAGAAAACAGTACCGGAGAAATTATTCTTCCTATTGAGTTTGATTCAGTCCCTTATCTGACCCCATTTGTGGTCATATCTGAAGGAGACTGGGATGGAGATTTAATCCTGGGGATGAATTTCTTTATTACGCACGATTTCTATGTGGCCGATAGAGAAGCAGGCCTAATTCGAGGAGAGAACCCACCTATGGAAAACTGATGAGTGGGTAGTTGGGAGGTAACGAAAATGGTTCACTGAGTAGGTAGGTAGTTAATCTAACAATCATTAAATTCCTTTTATGTCAATAACTGGGTGGAAGAAACCAATTGGTTGCTCACCAGAGTTATTCTCCACACTAGTATTTATATACTGTGTGGGAGGAGCGTGCTCGGTAATGGAGATACATTACCGCTCAACCACCGGGAATAAACCAAGACAACGCTGGTACGAGAAGCCCCGCGAAGAGGAGAACAAAGGGAGAACGAAAACGAAGAACGGGGCGAGAGGACGTACCAGCAAAGTACGCTCTCGAATGAGACAACCGGAGAAGGGAGAGACTGTAATAACTAAAAGTAAGTGACTAATATGAGTTTTAACACCAAACAGTTAAGAACATTAAATTAAGCTGGGTCAAACAAGTTAGGCCTACATTGTGACCTAAGACCCAGCATCAACTCATAGCTTAACAAAGGTGAAGGTAGATTGCCCTAACCTAATCTTGTGAGGAATCCTACTGTGGACCTCAATTTATCTGCCCGCTCTGGACCATTTCCGGAATCTCTAGGCTGACCCCTCTAGGCTAGACTTGATCTACTCTATAGTTAGACTGGAGATATAAGGGGTGGGTTAATTGTGGACCAATTCATACAGAGCATTTTTCGCATTGGTGGTCCGTGTGTGGGGAATTTACAAACCTTAACCTTACTTAACAAAAATTGAAGAATTAGGCTAAATGGTCTAGCCTAAGCCTAAGCCTAAGCTAATCAAGCCTAATTAGGTCTACAACCTAGGGCCTAACTAGGAAACATTTACATTTAAGGAGTCTCATTCTCTTATAAGCTTAGACCTGAGTGACACACAAGTACTGGGGGGGGATTAAACCAAATTTAAACTTGACTGTTTTGTCTGTTCTCTCTCTTCTCTGGTAATTTCTTCTTGTCCTCTATTTCATTACGATCCCCAGTTAAATAATTTTGACTTAGACATGGACAGTGCAGAATTGAAAAAGTTAAAAAAGAAAAGGGGGGCAAAGTTGGGAGCTGTTACAAAGGCTGTGAACACTTTTAACAATATTACACAACCAGGTAAGAAAAATATAGAGTGTGTAATTATTAAATTAGAAATTAAAAAGAAGGAAATAATAGCCATTAATGAGAGTATTTCAGAGTTAGTTGAATCCGAAATGGCTGAAGAACAATTGATAGACCTTTACGCTGATGATGATGATCAGGTAAGCTCAATTGAACAGCAAATAAGGGAACTACGGTCTCGGTTGACTGACTTAACACCAAAAAAACCTAATTCTGATTTTAATCAAAGTAGGGCTAACCTTCAACAAAATTTAAGTGGCATGCAAAATCCTGAGTCACAAGAATTGAGGGCTCAGTTACCCATTTTGCTAGTACCAACATTTGAAGGGGACACGGTACAATTCCCATCTTTCATTGACAAATTTGAGAATTTAATAGGTAATAAACCTTATATTTCAACTGTTGAAAAGTTTAGTTACTTAACTAGTTCCCTTAAAGGCCCAGCCTATAACCTAATAGCCTATTTACCAGCCGTAGGGATTCATATGAAGTAGCTATTGATCTTTTAAAACGTAATTACATTAATAAAGATATGATTGTATATGAATTATCTCAACAAATTTTTGAATTTGCACCCATAAAAGATAACCATAGAGATATGGAAATTTTTTATACAAAATTAGAAGCTATTATAGGACAACTGGTTAGCAATGAGATAGATATTAAAACTTCATCTTGGCTTATACAAAGCATAGTACTTAGGTGCCTTCCTTCGAGGGTTAAAGATAATTTAATTCTAAAGACGGGAGAAAATTATCCTAATTTAGAACAAATAAGAGAAAACTTCCCCAATATCCTAATTAATTACAACTTGAGAGATTTTCCAACACATAAGACCCAGACTATGGATAAACCAAAGACTGTTCCCAGAGACCAACTAGCTACAGCTAAACAGACAAAACTTGATACTGGAGAATCAAATGTGACCAACTATAATACACGAACACCTACATTACAGAACTTTAATGTAACTGCTGCCTCAACTTACACACCACATTGCAAATTTTGTGCAAGTAATGAACACAGTACAGTAGTACTGGGTGTGACAAATATTCAGATTTTAACCAAAGGGCTAAAAGATGTGAACAGTTGAACCTGTGTAAAAAGTGTACTGGCCAGGGACATTATAAGAAAGACTGTAAATCTAGGTTAAGATTCAAGTGTAAGTTTTGTAAAAGTTTACGACATGTCTCCAATGTGTGATTCACCAAAGTGTCCAAACAATAATACTCAAACTCAAAAGATACCTCCCCCAAACAAAGGTAATCAAGAAAATGCCACTTTCATGGACATTCTGCTTGTTCAAACAATGTAACAAGAAACACTGAGATTCTTTTACCAACTATTACTTTGGACTTAGTGAATAGTGAGGGTAGTACCACTCCAGTGAGATGTCTTATAGACTGTTGTTCTCAACAAACATTTGTTTCAAAAAATGTAGTTAATAAATTGGGTTTGACACCAAACCCGAATGAACAAAACCTCAATATTGCGTCCTTCGTTAAGGATAACTCGGACAAAAATAGCTATAAGACAATTGACCTGGAACTACATTTAGAAAGTAAATTCAAGAAAATTGAAGCAGTTATTATTTCTAAAGTAGGACAAAACAAACTGGTTATACCCAAACTAGAACAAACCATAAATCATTTGAAAAAACACTACAAAATAGCTGATAGACATATCACTAACAACACAGTAGCTAACATTGAAATGCTAATAGGGGCAGATTATATTAATCTTATTCATAAGGGCATAGTAGAGATAGGTAATGGTATAGCTATTCAGACTCCATCAGGGATAGCCCCTTTGGGTGACCTATCAGAATACAACCTAGACCTAAACCAAAACAGTGCATGACCAACAAATACTATGTGCCTCAACTCAGTCCTACATAACACCTGTAAGAATAGCAACACTTTGAATAATATTATCTCAACTGAGAACATTAATTCATCATTATCAAATGAAACTTTGGATGAGGCAATTCAAACTTTATGGTTGCTAGAATCTGTGGGTATACATGACACACATCAAACTTCAGAAGATCAGTTAATGGTAGAAAGATTTGAAGACACCATTCAGTGCAAAGACAATAGTTATTTTATTGAGTTACCTTGGAAAATAAATTGTCCAACTTTAAGAGACAATCTCAAAGTAGCTAAAGGACATTTATATAAAGTAATGAAAAAACTCAAACAAGATAATAATATTAAAAAGTACAGTGATGTCTTCAAAGAACAGCTACAGAAAGGCTTCATTGAAGAAGTACAGATAACCCTTTTAAAAAAGATGGTTGTCATTATTTAACCCACAGGGGGGTTTATCGACAAGATGCCCAACAACAAAACTCAGAGTAGTATATAATTGTAGCCTCAAAGACAGTGATAAACACAGTTTGAATGATTGCTTGATTGAGGGTCCTAATATCATTTCTGACCTTGTGAAGATCTTACTGAGGTTCAGGTTAGACAAATATGCTGTACAAAGTGACATTTCAAAGGCATTTTTGAGAATAAATCTTAAAAATGAATATGATAAGAACCAACTTAGGTTCTTATGGTTCAAGGATCCATTTGATTTGAATAAAGGGTTCATAACCTATAGATTTAATGTTGTGTTGTTTGGAGCCAATTGCTCACCTAGCCTATTAGCATTGACAATTAGACATCATTTAAACCAGTTTAATAACTCTCTAACATTGAACTTCCTTAAGGAACATTTTTACGTAGACAATCTAATAGGCTCAACGACAACAAAATCTGAATTATCTGAAGTCTATGAACACTCTCAAAACATTATGCAACAAGGTAACTTTGAACTTAGAGAGTGGATTTCAAATGATGAGGATTTAAACAAAAAGATTTTAAAGGATAATAATGGTCTTACTGAGCCATCAGACAGAGTTAAAACTTTAGGTATGAACTGGTATTTGGATGCAACTTCTAACAGTCATGATTCAATCTGTACTAAAGGTTTTAAACTTGATGAGGAAGCAAATACTAAAAGACAAATATTATCAGAGGCTTCCAAAATTTTTGATCCTATGGGTCTATTCCTGCCTTCAACAATAAAATCAAAGATTTCCTCCAAGAAATTTGGAGGACAAATGTTGGGTGGGATGATCCAATAACAAATGAAAATCAAAAATCTTGGAAGAAGTTAGCTACTGATTTAACAAAAGTGCAGAACATTAAAATTCAAAGGTGCTGTGGGTTTAGGGATAAGCCCCAGAGGCTTCATGTGTTTGCTGATGCAAGCACACAAGCTTATGGGTGCTGTGCGTATCTTGTAAGCCCTACAGAAAGTCATCTAATTTATGCAAAAGGGAAAGTTGCACCTCTCAAACCTACCCGAACCATACCTCAATTGGAACTATTGGCTGCTACATTAGCCATTAAAACCATTTCATTGCTTAAGGATGCTTACTATGATGTGTTCATAACTAATATCCACGTCTGGCTTGACAGTCAGATTTGTCTTGCCTGGATACGGAATGATAGCATTAATAGTAAGAATATCTTTGTAAGAAATAGGCTAAAAGAAATAGCTGACGCTAATGAAAGCCTACAAGTAAACTTTCACTATGTTCCAACTAAACAGAATCCGGCAGACTTTCTGACCAGAGGTTTATCCTACAAGTTGTTGAAGTCAAACAAAACTTGGTTTATGGGACCTAAGTGGCTCTGTAATACAGACCAATGGCCTGTGGAACAAGTTAACTTGACATTAAATTTAATCTTTTCAAATGAAAAGGTTGAACCAATCACTAATTATGAAAAGTATTCTGATTTCAACAAACTTGTCAGGGTGACAGCCTACTGTTTGAGGTTTGCTCACAACTGTTTAGCTACAATTAACAAACAGCTAAATAAAAATAATCATAATTATACAGAAGTTGCAACCCAATACTGGATAGGCCAAGCCCAACAAAAAGAGTACAATAAAGAGTTAGAATTCTTAACTAATGGGAAACAAACAAAAGAACCTGTACCATCAGTAGTTGTGGATCTAAACTTGTTCAGAGATGAGGAAGGCCTTCTAAGGTGTAAAGGGAGATTAGACAAATCAAAACTGTCATACAAAAGCAAAAATCCAATCCTTTTACCTAGATTTAGCTATTTGACAACATTAATAATCAGAAAAACACACAATGATGTATATCATATGGGGGTACCACAGACACTAACTACATTAAGAAAAACTTATTGGATACCCAAGGGAAGGATCACTGTTAAAACAGTCCTGAGTGAGTGTGTCACATGTAGGCGTTATTCATGCTAGGCCCTATAGGAAACCAAATCCTCCTGCTTTGCCAGAGGAGAGAGTTACTCTCAACAGACCCTTTGAGACTGTAGGCATTGACTATACAGGAGCATTGACTGTAGGGGTGGGTGACACTGAACAAAAATGTACATTGTACTGTTTACATGGCTGCCTCACGAGCTGTTTATTTGGATGTTGTGGAGGACCTTACAGCAGAATCTTTTGTTGCTGTCTTTAAGAGATTCTGTGCACGACATTCAGTACCAAAGACAGTTTGGACTGACAATGCTACATATTTCAAAGCTGGTGAACAAGTCATCCACGACTTGTTAAGCAATGAAATCACACAATTATATATACAAAATACAAACATAAAGTGGAAGTATATTCCGGTTGCCTCTCCTTGGTATGGTTCTATCTGGGAGAGGAATATACAAACAGAAAGAATTGCTTGAAGAAAGCAATTGGCAAAAAACAAGATACACTTATTTGGGTTACTCACTCTCCTGGCTGAGATTGAGAACATCATTAACAATAGACCACTCACTTATGTGAGTGACAACATTAATGACCCAGAACCATTAACTCCAAATCATTTGATTCGGGGAGAACAAGTTAGTCTCCTGCCGGACTACAATATAGACTCTTCAGAAGACCCAAACTGGACTCAACGACATGATGAGCTCCAGACTAAGTTACAACATTTAACTAGAGTTAAAGCTCATTTCATTAAACAGTGGAAAACTGAGTACTTGATGGGTCTAAGGGAGAGACATAAAAATGACTAAGAAGGATTGGTCTGACACAATTAAGGTAGGGGACCTTGTTCTCATACATGACAGTACTCCAAGACAATACTGGCCTCTGGCTAGAGTTTCAGAACTCAGACCAGGGGCAGACGGGGTAACAAGAGTGGTCAAATTAAGGACTTCAACGGGTGACACAAAAAGAGACATTTTCTTTTGTACCCTTTAGAGTCTGGACCCAAAACAATGGACTTGGAGAACCTTCTCCACTGACAGTAACAACTGGAGACACTGAACTTCCAGTAACTATTCCTTTGACAGTAGGAGTGGTAACGCATCCTACTACAACATTGACAGACACAAGACCTCAGCGACAAACAGCATTAAAGGCGCGACTATTTTTACAACAAAAAATAGATGCTGGGGAATTGTAATTTTATCTTCTAACTTTCATTTTTTCTTTTCTTATGGTAAAGACCATAGACAGTTTCATCCTATGGATGTATTTTCTCTTCTAATTAAATGCTACACCTTCTCCATGAGAAGGTGAGGATAGGCACTGTTAATCAGATTAACAGGCATTTACAGTTAAATAGTTAGCTAGTCTACACTCAGACAAAAATTGGTGACAATGACACCAAAATTTTTATCTCCCGGGGCCCCCAGTATATGGAAAACTGATGAGTGGGTAGTTGGAGGTAACGAAAATGGTTCACTGAGTAGGTAGGTAGTTAATCTAACAATCATTAAATTCCTTTTATGTCAATAACTGGGTGGAAGAAACCAATTGGTTGCTCACCAGAGTTATTCTCCACACTAGTATTTATATACTGTGTGGGAGGAGCGTGCTCGGTAATGGAGATACATTACCGCTCAACCAACCGGGAATAAACAAGACAACGCTGGTACGAGAAGCCCGCGAAGAGGAGAACAAAGGGAGAACGAAAACGAAGAACGGGGCGAGAGGACGTACCAGCAAAGTACGCTCTCGAATGAGACAACCGGAGAAGGGAGAGACTGTAATAACTAAAAGTAAGTGACTAATATGAGTTTTAACACCAAACAGTTAAGAACATTAAATTAAGCTGGGTCAAACAAGTTAGGCCTACATTGTGACCTAAGACCCAGCATCAACTCATAGCTTAACAAAGGTGAAGGTAGATTGCCCTAACCTAATCTTGTGAGGAATCCTACTGTGGACCTCAATTTATCTGCCCGCTCTGGACCATTTCCGGAATCTCTAGGCTGACCTCTCTAGGCTAGACTTGATCTACTCTATAGTTAGACTGGAGATATAAGGGGTGGGTTAATTGTGGACCAATTCATACAGAGCATTTTTCGCACCACCTTTCGAGTATGTGTGTCACCACTACTCTTCGCTCTTTTCGACTCAGGGTGAAAGAATTGTTTCAGAGAGCCCTGGAACCAGTTCAAAATAAAGAGGGACCGCTATTAGATGGGGAAGATTTTTCATCAATCGTCAATTGTTCCGTTCCAGTTCCGGCGAACGAGGAACTAGAAAGCGAACATGCTTTTGGTAATTTTGAGCATGGAGACTCGAATGTCTTCACAGTAGACCCCTGTGACTTCATCGAGAGTGAGTCACTCCCTTCGGTTACAGTTAGGCAGGAACTTGAAGTTCCCAGAGTTTCGGTTATTCCAAATAAATCTGAAGACTCGCCTCCTTTGAGTTCCGGTTTGGTCATTTCGCTTGAATCCCTATTTAAGGAAGATGACTTGATTCTGTTTTCAAAGGTAGAGGATTTTCCACACAACTCCGAGACTAAGCCTACAGGTGCCGGGAGCGAACCCGAACCTACTCCTCCGTCGGAAGTTGCTCGTACGGAAAGACAAGCGCGGAATACACTTGTCCATCCAGTTAGTTTGTGTAGCATGCACGATACGCTGGGTGTCCTCAATACGACGAGGGAAGTGCCCTATGAAGAGGCTGTCTCAAACCCCACGACGGAAGCGCTCGATGAAGAAACTGTCCCAGGCATCACGAGTGAAGTCCTTGATGAGGGGAATTTTCCGAGGGATCCCCCTTCTTCTGCAAATTTACGTAAAGTCACGGAGAACTCGCCTATGTCCCTCGGACATGATGCAAGCTCGGCTTATGACCTCGAGTCTCATTGTCTTAATGAGGTTCAAATCTTGCCACGCGCCAACAACGCGTCTTTGACGAATTCGGAAGACAATTGCCACCCTTCTCTTCCCACCAAAGGGAATGATGCATCTTTGCATTGCTCTACAGGACAACGTTCATTCGATTCTGTACTTTCTAATCCCAAAGTTGGGAAATCGAAATGTGGCAGTACCATTTCAGACACCTGCCGAAAGTTTTCTCTTTCTCCTACTAAACAGAAGATTTATTTTCCTCCTGTTTCCCGTCCGATGAAACAGGATGCTAATTTTTCTCCTGTCTCCATGTTGGCCCTTCCTCAGGTCAAACCACGGGTCAAGAACCTCGGCATTGTCCATAACTTCCTTCTCCTCCTCTAAATGTTCCTTTTTTGCCACCATAAAGCAGCTTCTGGGAATACTTATGTTCAGAATTCATCGGCTTTCTTCGTTCTTGTCATCTTAATCTGTGTTTCAAGTCCTTTCTTACCCTTCTCTATCCCTATTATCTCGCAGCCCGATAGGCCACCGCCCCAATATCGCACAAGTCTCTTTTCCCGAAAACGGGACCAGGCTAAAAGAGTCAAAACTAGAAATTAATGTTTAGTACAACGAATTGGCGGATCTGAAGCAACCATTTCTGACTTTAAAAATTGGTAATTTGCTAAATCTTTTATGTAGGGCCAAATATATAAATACTGAACATATTAATAGTATTTTTTGTTAATTTTTACATTTATATATAATTTAACTATATACTCCATATATAATTGTATAAGCGTTTCATTAATTCATAGAACGAAGCGTTGCATTACCAGTGCTGGGCACTTGCGCAAACACTTGCGCAATTGCGCAAGTGTGATTTCGGTTGCGCATTTGCGTTTGCGCCAATTCTTGCGCAAACTTGTGCGCAAACGTGAAAAAAAAACAAATATTAAAAATAGTGGATTTAGCTCATAAACACGTGACTGCCAGACAGGTGGCACCGCCAGACAGCAGTGAACACTCAGTATACCAACAACGCCAGTGAAACACGTTTGTTTGATTAGTTGATTTTAATTTTATTTCAAAGTTCAAACTACTAACTACTCTAGTAACTTCCAGAAACTTCATAAGTCATAACTACTGTCTATAACTAGTGAACCATGGACAGCCTCAGACACCAGTCTCTGTCCAGCCCCACCTCTGCCCCCAGCCCGGCCGGCAGCGTGACCAGCCATGGCTCAGAGCCTCACCAGGAGGAAGAGGCCGCCATAGAGACCACAGGCAGCAATGGTGAAGAGGAGGATGAGGAGGATGACTTTTTCAAGGTGATAGATTTAGAATATGTAGATTATAAATTATTAAATATTTAATTTCAAATAATTATTATTTTTTTAAATTTGTACTGTATAACTCTGTAGGTTTGGATTGTCATGTCCACATGCATGAGAGAAATATGAAATATAAAATCAATATTAATTAAAATATTTTTGCGTTTGCGTTTGCGTTTGCGCAAGCGCAAGTTTCGAGAAGTTTGCGCATTTGCGCTTGCTCAAGGTATGGGTTTGGGTTTGCGCATTTGCGTTTGCGCAAGTGAATTTTCGTTTGCGCTGCCCAGCACTGTGCATTACACTGTGCAACAACTTTTTTTTTGTTGATTTTTTTTTCATCTTTTCTATATGTTTCGGCCACGCTGATTACAGATTTGTCATCGGTTTTGCTCGGAAAACTATAGTTTTTATGATATGGTCAAATTTAGAAATCTTACTTTTTCACCATTTTTAAGGCATTTTTCTGAGATAGCAAAAGTAATTTCAAGTGCAAAATTCAAAATGTCCCCAAAAACTTGGGGTTTATAGTGATGTTTTTATTTTGATTAAGGCCCATTATTAACTATTTATACACATTTGGTTTCTTATTTCTGTTTATAAAATGATTTTTTGTATTTTTCAGATATTTGAATTAGAATTATATGGTGATGGCTCCCAATAGGCCCTGCAGACACTCTGCAGATTCCTTTTGTTATGTTTGCGACCATTACATCACTCCAAAGCAAGTAAAGCACAAAATTGACACAGGAACGAAGTTTTGTACAGCATATCACGCTTACTTTGGCATACCCATGGGCGATCAAGATAAGTCTCACTTTTGCTGTGGAAGCTGCCGTTCCACATTAGAAGGATGGCTGCGAGGTACCAGAAAAGGCATGCCATTTGCTATTCCTTGCATTTGGAGGGAGCAAACCAATCACCACGATGATTGCTACTTTTGCATGATAGGCATTTCACTCTACAAGAGAGGTAAAGGTCGAAAAAAAGTCCTATATCCAAATATCCCATCTTCTATTGCCTCAGTCCCCCATAATGAAAATTTACTCGTTCCATGCCCACCCACCATGGAGGAAATAGAAGAAACGCCTTTAATATCCTCCGATGAAGATGCTGACTTCGAGGCAAGCTCCAATACGTCACCCCATTTCCCCAACCAGAAAGACATAGACGACCTAGTCAGGGATATGAACCTTACGAAAACCAATGCAGAAATTATGACGTCCCGCCTTAAAGAGTGGAATCTTTTGGACCCAAGTGTCAAGATCTCTTTCTACAGGAATAGGCATTTGCGATACGCTTCTTTCTACTCCTGTTTTGCATCGAGCTCTCTTTGCTACTGCTGTGATTGCTGTGATGTGAATGGCCTTTTTGCTGAGATAGGAATTGAATACAGCCCTGCTGATTGGCGTTTGTTTATTGACGGGTCAACTAGAAGTTTAAAGGGCGTCCTACTACATAATGGAAACATGTTTCCATCTATTCCTGTGGCTCATTCGGTTCAATTGAAGGAAGAATATGGAAATGTAAAGCTGTTGCTAGACAAAATAAACTACAGTGAACATAGATGGGATGTATGTGGAGGCTTCAAAATGCTAGGATTCCTGCTTGGACAGGGCGGTTACACTAAATATTCGTGTTTCCTCTGCCTTTGGAACAGCAGAGCAGATGGTGAGCACTTTGTCAGAAAGGAATGGCCCGTGAGAAATGAGCTTAATCCAGGTAAACACAATGTTCTTAACGAAACCCTTGTTCCAACAGACAAAATTTTGCTATCCCCGCTGCATATCAAGCTTGGTCTTATTAAGCAATTCATCAAAGCTTTGGATGCTGAAAGTGATGCTCTTTATCATATACGTTCAATGTTTCACAAACTTTCTGACGCTAAAATCAAGGGAGGCATATTTGTTGGACCTCAGGTCAGACGCATGTTAGCATCTAAAGAGTTAGAAGAAAAAATGACAGCTCTTGAAAAACATGCTTAGCAGTCATTTCGGCTTGTAGTCCATGGACTTTTAGGTAACAAGAAGAACGATAACTACAAAGAGCTAGTAGAAAATCTACTCAAATACTTTCAAAGGTTAGGTTGTAGACTGTCCCTGAAGTTACACTATCTGGACTCGCATTTAGAATTCTTCAGACCAAATTTGGGTGACGTTAAATGAAGAACATGGTGAACGTTTTCACCAAGATATCCAAACCATGGAGAGGAGCTATCAGGGAAAATGGGACGAAGCTATGATAGGTGACTATATCTGGTGTTTAATATGAGATAATCCACGGGACTACAGGAGAAAAAGTCGCTCAAATGTACATTTTTAAGCATTATCCGTTTAGATTTGTGAGCATATTTGTGTGCATTATATACAGTATACATTATATACGCATTATATACATTATGTACATTATATACATTATATGTCTTTAAATATGAAATATATTTATTTTCCTTTCCTTTTTTTCATTGTGATTTTGCTCTCTGATAAGCCACTAGGTACAAAAAATAGATTATGGTTTTCAGAAGAAACGAGTTTTCACGAGAAAACTAACGTGATTTTTTAATTCAGCGCACCCAAAAACATAAAGAAGCACCAAAAAAATAAGATGAACACAAATTTTCCAAAATTTTGTTACATAGTGTTATACTTCTAAAAAGCAAGTGTTGTTTTAGTCTAGAATTGTTCTTAAGAAAAAGTATTCAGGAAATTAGTGTTTAAAATCTCTAATAATAATATAATAATACAAATAATACACTAAAATTCTGCCTGTCTGTCCTACGCATGCGCAGATGCGACTATCGTAGAAATTCTAAGCGTTGTATCGCACTTGGCTTCATTCGCTCTCTCAAAAAATAACTATGTATAAAATGGTTAAAATAATTTAGGCTAACATACTGAAGGTCTTACAATAGTGACCATCATAATAATAATAATAATAATAATATAAATAATACACTAAAATTCTCCATGTCTATCTGTCTGTCCTACGCGTGCGCAGATTCCACTATTGTAGAAATTCTAAACGTTGTATCACTAGTGTCTTCGTTCACTCCCTCCAAAAATAACAATGTGTATCAAATGGCTGTTAAAATAATTTAGGCTAAGTTACTGAAGGCAACTTTTTATAAAAATTTATAGGAACGCAGCAATTTTAACCTGTGTAAATCCTCTGCTCTTTCGAAACTAATAATGAAAACTTGTCATAATACAATGGTACGACAAGTCGTAAGCTCATATTTAGGCATAATATTTTGAAGCAACGGATTATAGCTTAGTCACGCTAACTTTAAAGATTAGACCTAGGCTGAAGTATATTGTAGCCCAGTGCTGTCCAACTTCTATAAAGCGCGGCCAAGATGTTGCCTTTAATGATACACTGTTGTTTAATACGACTTAGGAACCCGCTGAATGTTGTTTTCCCTACTAGAAATGACAAAATAGGGAAGAAAATTCAGAAATGAAAT
Source organism: Bathynomus jamesi (assembly GCA_023014485.1). Taxonomy (NCBI): domain Eukaryota; kingdom Metazoa; phylum Arthropoda; class Malacostraca; order Isopoda; family Cirolanidae; genus Bathynomus; species Bathynomus jamesi. Next base: position 147,922 of record JAJOZX010003131.1, read on the forward strand.
TTGGCAAACGTCCATTCCGCGGGCCACAAGTTGGACAGCGCTGTATAATAATTAAAAAATATAGTATAGCCTAATGGTCTGCTTTCAGCTGTCGTTTTGCATTGATGCTACCTTATTGTCATAGGAATATAGTTTGCAATAGGCCTATATATTAAAAATATTCAGTTAATTGTTTCATATAATATAAATATCAATGTATAAATTACATAATAAAAAGACGCCATGTTTCAATTATAAATTGTATCTTAAACTTTTTTTGCCGATTAGTCATTCATTGATTTTGTGGCTCACGCCAGACAATTTTATTCAGTTTCAGAAAAGGTCCCTTGCTATTAAAGGAAGGGTAAAATTAGGAACTACAGCCCATATATATATATATATATATATATATATATATATATATATATGTATATATATATATATATAATATACAGGCCCGGATTTAGCTATAGGCGAACTAGGCGATCGCCTAGGGCCTCGCGCCAAAGGGGCCTCGCTCAAGCCGTTTTCGCGTTCTGTTCAAGTGATATTAATGATTTAGAACTCTATGAAGAACTTAAAGTACTTTGCAGTTATACCTGAGAAAACAGATCTCGGAAATGCCCTTGTTTATATAGTGCAAAAACAACTAAGTGAGATTTATCCTAATGTTTATGTTGCACTTCGAATAGTATTAACCATCCCAGGGACCCAGTTACTGTTGCTTCGGCTGAAAGAAGTTTCTCGCGTCTCAAACTTATTAAAACATATTTGCGTTCCACCATGTCCTCAAGCGAGATTGCAATCATTAGCTATGTTATCAATAGAAACGATATAACAAATTCATTAGATTATTCTCAATTAATTGAAGAGTTTAGCTCGAAGAAAAGTAGAAAAGCATTGCTGTAATATTCAAGGAGCATCTGAACCAAATATTAAAGCATTAATATTTAGCCTGATAAGTCGATCGCTCACTATTATAAAAAATGAAATGTCAACATCTCTTATACATCACATATGAAAAACGTTTGTACACTCTGGAAAGTCATTACCTACAGTATAATATTATATAAATCTTAGAAATCATTGTCTTATATTTTCGATACAAATCTTGATTCATATTATAATTTATACTTATTTGTATGGTTTATTTATATTTCTTATACAATTTCCATGGATGATTATTTTGGTTTGGTTTAATTTTTAAGTGCTGGCATAGTTCTGTCTATGCGGGATTCTAATATTGCTCGTATAGTACCGATAATTAAGTCCATACTTTCATATATATAGGCCTAGGGCCTCGCAATTTCTAGATCTGCCTAGGGCCTCGCAACTTCTAGATCCGGCCCTGTATAATATATATTATACCTAGTGAAATAATAGGTTACTTTTATTTTTTGTATAAAAGAAATAATTTTGAATAGAATTTTTGGTTTATCTGTCACCAAAATAATTTTATGTTAAATACATTTCCTGGTTATTATTCGTTTTAACATGCATCTCGCTAATGAATTGAAAACGTGTTTTTCTTATGTAATTTGATGCGTACTGTTTGAAAATGACCTTCATTTCTTTGGGAAATGTGCCGTTTTTTTCAGAAATTTGTTCAGAAATGACCTAACCTAACCTAACAAAACCTAAGCAAAAGTAATTTTCACGTGTATACACACACACACACACACACACACACCTGATACTGAGTCGAAATGGTTTTTGAAAATTAGCCAATAGCCGATTGATAATCACGCGCCATTTCATTACTTACCTCTGATTGGTCGCCGTTACTTTCAAGAAATTAATGCAGCCATTTATTTCAAAATTTATTTGTGTATGAAGAACGCTCGTTTCCTTGGAGAAATGAAGGTAATTTTCAAACAGTATGCATCAAATTACATAAGAAAAACATGCTTTCAATTCTTTAGCGAGATGCGTGTTAAAACGAATATTTACCCATTTCCTAATTAATATTGCAGTGAATCTAATTCATTCCTTCTTTTTCAGACTGCTGGTATGAGGAAGATGGGGTACAAAGACAATGGAACACATCTGAGACACTCGTTATCGAATTTTTCATCCCCGTCGATTGGGGAAACTCAACCGATGACGACATTTTGAAAATTAACTGCGATCAATTGGAAATAATCGTGCAACCACCAACCATGACTAATCATACCTCGAATGATATTGTAATCCTTCCGCGACGACATCTTCGTCTCGGTTGGAATTATTTGAATTTTACATTTGACGACACGCGTTCACTCATTCAAATTAACGAAATTGACGGAAGATTTCTTCTTCAAATTCCATTTGACGTCGTTGACAGAGAACAAGTGAGCATAACAGTACGAGGACTTTATTCATTCGTTAACTGCCGTCCCGATTATGGTGAAGGTTTGTTTCTCACTTTCGTTCTTAATTTAAGAGAGTTTTAAACATAAAGTTTATGAAGTATAAAAGTTTTGACCAAAGTTATAGTACAGGATCTGGCCTACAGTTTGTATAAATTTCTGGGTGCAGAGGTTTTGACGACTGATCTAGACTAATTTTGGGGCGTAGAATCCGAATTTTTCTATGCCATCGCACCAAATTGGTGCGAAAGTGATCAAAATGGCAAAAAATTGGCAAAAATGGCAAAATTTTATCAGTTTTTCGTATTTTTGTCATATTCTTGAGTTGAAATTTTTTTTAAGGGCAATTGTTTGTTTGAGAATCTGTGTAACATACTGCTGCCTGAACCAAGAAAACTGACAAAAATGTCAAAAAATAACAGCAAAAATAGTAAAAAATTAAGTAAATATTGTCAAAAAATCGCAAAAATGAGATTTTTGGCTATTTTGGTGCATAAACTAGCTCTAACCAATCTTATCGAACTAAATAGTCAAGAAATTAGATATTAATAGCTCTACTAAAATTTCCTAACACAAAAATGTGTACAAATGTCTAAATTTTGGGTTACAATGATTAAAAATGGTTGTAGAATATTTGAAAAAATAGACAAAATATAAAAAATAGTGCTAATTTTATAAAACTCTTAGGTTTGCATGTTGTAAAAGACTGAGATAATTATGCTCATGTATTATTTCTGATAATGAAGTTGACTGAAAACCTTGCAAAAGTGGCAAAGAGTTTGGCAAAAATGACAAAAACTGTCAAGGCCGTTTATGTGATTGAGAAAGAGTGTTACCGTCACTCAGGTGCATCTTCCCAGTGCAGCACCACGGCAATGGGCTAAGTTATAGCTAACTTAGTGGGAACGACCTCATTTAATGATGAGGCCCCATTTTTTTTTCTTTTTTTGTTTATTTGAAACTTTTATTGAAACATTATTTACAAATAAAAGCATTATGGCTTTTGTGGTATCATCTTCCGACACCATGAAAATGAAACGGAAGTACAATGTACAGATTTGTTCATCTGTAATTTTATTCAGTTACCTGCTGAAATTCATGCGTTAGGATTTTGGCATGTTCTTTGATTGCACTTGCAGAATGAGCAGCATGGTATGGATGACGCAGTGCAAAGGCATTGTTACCTCTTGGTACAGGTTTTGCAGCTGCAAGGTTCAATCAAATCCTGAGGTTTATTTGGGTAATCGGTTAGTTGAGGTTCCAAAAGTCCCTCATCAGACTTTACATAACCATAGTCAAGTGGATTTAAATTTTCAGATATGGAGCCATATGGAGAGTCAAGCCAAAGTTTGCACTGAAGATATGCCCGTTTAATATGCAGTCTAATACTTTTTAAAGAGCAAGGAAGCCGAGTGAAATCGATTTTGTCCCCAGTTTTGTAGTATTGCTCAGATCTTAGTTGCTCAAATGATATGGATTTTGACTTGGGTTTGATGCAATGAACCAGAAAGTTTTCGGCACCTTCAATTATTTCCTCTGTAAGTGGTTCCTTGCCAAAGTCCTTAATTTCATCAAAGTAGTTTGACTGCTTCAGTGCACTAGATTTTGTGCCTACTTTACTGACACTGTCACAGCCAATTAAAGCATGCAAGGCAGGTAAAGCTTGGATCAAATCGTTTTCAAGCTTTTGATGCAAGCCATGCAGAGGAATGATTTTGCGACTTGTTCCAGAGCCTTTAACAAACTATAATTCCTTCATGCCATGCTCAATTAATTTTGTTAAATGGTAGATGAGGCACACAAAGATATCAGTATCACTGGTAGCTACTGAAACTGTAGCTCCACCACCAGGCATTGCTTTATCCATCACATAGTTTACATGTAACATCACTTTGTCATCTGCTTCTTCTTGTGAAGAACAAAGCTCAGGAATTTCGCAGACCTTCCCATTTTGAAATTGGACACAAACTTCAGGTTTTTCAAGAGTACCACCTCCCAGTACAATTACTTTATCTCCATGGTAGTTTTCCATGAAAAAGCCGACAAAATTTTTTGGAATTTTGCCTTATCTGTGGAACTCCAATACTTGTTGAAGTCATTTGGAAGCCTCTGCTCAGGTGATGTTATGGAAATTTGTATTTTCGAATGCGCAATTGATCGTCTCATCCGTTCTCCAGTTTTGATGCTTGAAGCCTTGTAATTTTCAAATAAGATATGAATTGTGGTTGACTTGGATCCCATACTCAAAAACATATTTAAAAGTGATTGTGCAAATTCACTAAATGTTTTCAACATTGCTTTTTTCACCGGGAATTTCCTTACTTGAGCCATAAAATCTATGATCACTGCATCATTCCCTTCTAACAACAATGGGAGGTCTTCACCCAGTTTCTTTTCAAGTTCCGATCCCAATTCCGATTTCTTAGATTTCTTCAAAAAACCGTCACTGTCTACAAGAAAAAATGGAAGCGGTGTAATTTCATGGAAAAGTAATTGATTCAATGGAAATTCCCTGAGCTGAGCAAATGCAATGTAGTTCAGTGCTGCAATGGTTTCTTTTTTTATGTCATATTCCTTTCGTTTTCTGGAAGTGTTCCTCGCTGTTGCGGGTTTTTGCCTCTTAATTGCTACAAACAAAGTTTGTTTTTTTCTCAAGCAGTTCGGTTTTGAAATTCTTGTAAGCAACATCTCTATCCAGGCAAGTAATGTGATATGTATAAGACTCTTTATCCTCTTCACCGGTAGCAATGTTTCTGAATGGTTTGCCATCTAATGTTTTGCTCAATGTGTTTCCAACTTTGTAAATGTACTGTTGAATAGCTTGGACATTACTGGAGCTCGATAAGGCACGGCTCTTGGCGTATTCATGATGAATATCATACTCGTCACGATTTTCAAACTGGCCGAAACCTCTCATTTGTGAAGAATATAAGTCCTCCTCATGTTTAATAATATTCCACAGTGCCACTGCTTCCTTTCTCCGAGTAAAGCAAATTAACCCTCCGGACACTTTTGCAGGCTTATTATAATGCTGCTCAAGTGCCTGGTCCATTGGAACTCCACTACATTGTCGTGTCGTTCTCCTCACTACAAAACCACGACTAAGGAATGATTTGTGGAGATCAGGAAAATGTACCTCAATGTTTAAACAATCCTCAAAGAAGATTGGTGCCCATCTGACGTAGTTGGTTCTATTGTAGGCGAAGGAAAGTGGGATTGATCTCTGTATGGAAGAAAGAAATAGTGACCAATCACCTGCCCGCATTGAGTAGGTTAAATCTCTGATGATTGGATACAATCTATTGGTAAAATGATACCAGTAATGAAAGTTTTCATTACTATCAGACTTCTGCTTTATATATTGTTGAAAGGATTGAGACAGAGACAGAGTATATATCAAAGACTTAAAGTCGTCCCATTGCTCTTGTTCTGCAACCATAATTGAAATTTTAGTTGGAGCATCTTGATATAAGTTACGGTGTTCATCGACACTCAAAAACCCATCGAACATAATGCTTGTTATTGCTTCGTGCACGAAAGATAATCCTTGCTTCGCTCTCACATAATGATTGCCATTCATAACGGATTTTACTGTGTCTGGACCGAAACATTCGCTTTCAACCAAAACATTCAATTCCAGATATATGAAGATAAGATCCAATACAAGCAAGTACAATCTTCTTAAAATGGAATCCACCCAATCCGTAAACAAATTACTGAACAGATCTTTTTTCAGGAGCTGAATTTCTTTCGCAATAGCATAAACTCCTTCATCACACCACAGTGCACCGTATGGCTTATTCTGCTGCTTAAGCACGTCCTGAAAGTTAATCATTGTTGTAAGGACGTTGGAGGACGTTCATTTTGGAAGCGTTTTAAGGCTAGATCAAGATCGTTTGGATCACAATAGCTAGAGCGTAAACCAAAACTGTAAGTTTTTAACGCTTTCCTTAGGTCCTTAGCAACGTTTTCGACAGATGATTTCCGCAAAGTTTCAACAATTCTTGCACTCTCAATCTGGACAGAATAAACTATCTGGGATTTTCGTTTGTTGCTAGGATATGTAAAATAAATGGTGTCCTTAAATTTGTCTATAAGCAAGCTCTTAACCAAATAGTTACTGATAGATTCATCCTGGTTCAGCTTTTTATTGATCTCTTGTCTCAAGTAGGTGACACTGTATCCACAGCTTGTGAAGTCTATTTTGCTGCTCCTGCTGCTCCTCCTCTTTTAAACGCTTCTTGAACCATGTCAGTAGCACCCATAACTTCATTTTCTTGCTGTCTGTTTTCCAAAATCGTCTCTATTCTGCGATCATAGGCTGCAAAATGCTTCTTTATACAATTATTATGATAGAATACATCTGCAGCGAATACATCTTTGTATTCGTTCAACATCGCTACTCTGGTAAAAACATCGTCTTGGAACAAGTGAGCATAACTCAATAACTTTTGGGCACGACTTGGAGTACATATCCGAAACAAATCATGGTCAATGTTTCCACCTTTCAATTTGACTCGAGCTGAACCACAAAATACACACACTTTCATATCCTTGATATGCTGTGTTTTAATCCTTTTGCTTGAACTATTTTCTGGAGGAGTTAATGCTTCCCCTAAGGAAGAATCGGAGGGTTCAGATTCAGCATTTTTAGACTTCTGGCTATGTTCAACGAACTTTTTATATGTTGCGTAGCACAAAGTGCTATGATACTGGATATAAGGAGTCTGACTCTCAGTAAGAGCTTTCAAACGCTTGCTTCTGTCATCATTTGGGTACGCAGAAGCCAACTGAAGCAAATCTTTTATTCCATGTTCTCCGCTGCTCAAATATTTCTCTCCACTTGGGCTTTTGTTCTTCTGGCACAAGATACATTTACCAAGGTTTGAGCAATGCTTCTTTTCTGGCACAAGTTGACATACATCCTGAAAAAATAAAATATACTAAGACTTATTGCAATTATAATAAACTGATTCTATTCTATACATATAAAAATTCATTTGTAATACATTGGTCTTTATATTTGTTTTAAATATTCAATTCGATTATTACTTACCATGATCTATCATCTGTTGAATCACATAATGAATGCAGGGATCCTCAATTGTAGCTACTACCAATACTAAACCTGAAACACAATAAATATGACTTAGTTACTCTGAAGAAATCAAATAGATCGATTCTATAAGAAATTCAAACATTTTACAACAAGCAAGCCTAAGAATAACATAAAATTAGTACTATTTTTTTAAATTGTGGCTATTTTTTCAAGTATTTTACAACCATTTTTATCGATTTATACCCGAAATTTAGACATTTGTGCATACTTTGTTTTAATAAATTCTTGCAGAGCTATTAATATCTAATTTCTTGACTATTTAGTTCGATATGATTGGTTAGAGCTAGTTTATGCACCAAAATAGCCAAAAATTTCATTTTTGCGATCTTTTGACAATATTTACTTAAATTTTTACTATTTTTGCTGTTATTTTTTGACATTTTTGTCAGTTTTCTTGGTTCAGGCAGCAGTATATTACGAAAACAGATTCTCAAACAAAAAATTGCCCTTAAAAAAATTTTCAACTCAAGAATATGACAAAAATACAAAAAATTTCTAAAATTTTGCCAATTTTTTGCCATTTTGACCACTTTCGCACCAATTTGGTGCGATGGCATAGAAAAATTCGGATTCTGCGCCCCAAAATTAGTCTAGATCAGTCGTCAAAACCTCTGCACCCAGAAATTTATACGAACTCTGGGCCAGATCCTAGACAATTAGGAAGTAATTCCTCTTCATACTTTGATTACGGCATATACTGTATATATATATATATATAAGTTATGAAAATTATTTCACGAAAGTAACACGTGAAAAATATTTACAATGAATAAAACCACGAAGGAAAGAAACACAGAATGGTGCTCAAGCGCTTTCGTCTAATGACATCCTCAGGAACACTGAAGTACATAAAGGGTTACAGCCTATATATAGGTTACGGAAAAAAAACAAAACTATACATATATATATATATATTATATATATATATATATATATATATATATATACACAATAAACGGAGAGATAAAAAAAAAAATTAAAAAATTAAACATTAAAGGATTGTGGGAGGAGCATACAAATTTGTAAGGAAAAACTACCGATTTTTAGCACAAGATTAGCACAAGATCAAATTAATTGTTTCCAAACAATGTTATAGAAAAAACAAAATAATAAAATAAAAAAAATTACAAATTTATACTGGAAATCTGCCCGGGTTTTAGCACTTTGCCCTTCTTGTTTAGGTTCGATGTATATAAAAATAAATTTAAAAAAAAAAACAAGTTATTTGAGTAGCATACAAGTTTACCAAGATTTAGCGTTCTACCTTCTTATCTAAATCTGTTCTGAAGGAATTCAAAACAACAGGATCGAGTTGAAAAAGACCTTTGCTTATGTGAAGTTATTTGTGAGTGGATAATGGCAGACTCAAGAATATTTCTATTAACAATGTTGCTAGAGTGAAATAAAACTGAAGCATTATTCCAATCAATACAGTGGGATAACTCTGACAAATGGATAAAAAGGGCACTGGACGACTTTCTGTTCTAACGGAATATTGATGCTGTTTTATACGTGTGTGCAAATCCTTTCCCGTCTGACCTATGTAAAAGGAATCACATTGTTTACAACCAATTTTATAGATAATGCCTGAATTATTGGTAGGGCTATTTTTTACTATGATATTTTTCACGATATTGTTATATGAAAATACTACATTAATATCCAAAAGTTTAAGTACATTAGCAATGCCTAAAAAGCCCGGGAAAAATGGAAGTACTAAAATATTTTTTGACAAGGCAAAACGAACTTTCTATCGTGTGAATAATAACACTCATACATACTTTGTCAAAAAATATTTTAGTACTTCCATTTTTCCCGGGCTTTTTAGGCATTGCTAATGTACTTAAACTTTTGGATATTAATGTAGTATTTTCATATAACAATATTGTGAAAAATATCATAGTAAAAAATAGCCCTACCAATAATTCAGGCATTATCTATAAAATTGGTTGTAAACAATGTGATTCCTTTTACATAGGTCAGACGGGAAAGGATTTGCACACACGTAAAAAACAGCATCAATATTCCGTTAGAACAGGACAGTCGTCCAGTGCCCTTTTTATCCATTTGTCAGAGTTATCCCACTGTATTGATTGGAATAATGCTTCAGTTTTATTTCACTCTAGCAACATTGTTAATAGGAATATTCTTGAGTTTGCCATTATCCAACTCACAAATAACTTCAACATAAGCAAAGGTCTTTTTCAACTCGATCCTGTTGTTTTGAATTCCTTCAGAACAGATTTAGATAAGAAGGGTAGAACGCTAAATCTTTGGTAAACTTGTATGCTACTCAAATAACTTGTATTTTTTTTTTTATTTATTTTTATATACATCAAACCTAAACAAGAAGGGCAAAGTGCTAAAACCCGGGCAGATTTCCAGTATAAATTTGTATTTTTTTTATTTTATTATTTTGTTTTTTCTATAACATTGGTTGGAAACAATTAATTTGATCTTGTGCTAATCTTGTGCTAAAAATCGGTAGTTTTTCCTTACAAATTTGTGTGCTCCTCCCACAATCCTTTAATGTTTAATAATTTTTTAATTTTTTTTTATCTCTCCGTTTATTGTATATATATATATATATATACTGTATATGTATAGTTTTTTTTTTTCTGTAACTTATATATAGGCTGTAACCCTTTATGTACTTCAGTGTTCCTGAGGATGTCATTAGACGAAAGCGCTTGAGCACCATTCTGTGTTTCCTTCCTTCGTGGTTTTATTCTTCATATATATATATAATATATATATATATGGGCTACGTCGTAGCCAATGTCGTAACACCGCTTCCCGTTGATAAGCGACATTGGGTCTGGGTAGTAGTTGGATGGGAGACCGTCCGCTGCGTCCAGACTATGTAGCGACCCGTGGTTCGGATCCCACGTAAAGCTGTAGGTCCCCTCCGTCATAATGACCTTAGATGTTGCGAAGAGGTTAAACAAAGCCAATAATTATTTTATATATATATAATATATATATATATTATACTGTATACACGTTGTGGCGAGTGTCGTAACACCGCTTCCCGTCGATCAGCGGAGTTAAGCAACATTGGGCTGGGAAGTAGTTGGATGGGAGACGGTCCTCTTTCTGCGTCTATATTATGTAATGACTCGAGGTTCGGATCCCATGTAAAACTTTAGGTCCCCTCCGTCATACTTAGATGTTGCGGAGGAGGTTAAACAGCCCCATCATTATATATATATATGGTCACAAAAGTAGAAAAATTGCTAAGAAATTCTTTTTTTCTTGGAACTGAAAATTATCGAAACTTAATCTAACCTAACTTAAAAAGTCATACTACTACGTTTATGGTAGAAGTGATTAGGTTAAATTTACTCGTATGAGGTTATATTTAAGTGAGTTAAGTTAGGCGTAACTGGGCTAAGTTAGATTAGGCTAAGTATGAGGTTAAATTAGGTTTCGACGGTTTTCATTTCGATGATTTTCCGTTTCGACAAAATGGAGGAATTCCTGCAAAAATTTTCATTTGTTCATTCATTTCAACGATTTAATTTTTGTATTTTATCCCCCCAAATATATATATACTATATTATAATAAAAATTAAAAAAATAAAAAATAAATAAATAATGATTATTTTGCTTATTTAAAAGATGGAAAATATTGATTATTTTAATAAAAATGTTAATTGTTTACGTGAATATTTATTCGATAAAAATGTTTAATTAAACACATATTTAAAATTAAACTTTATTATTTGCAAAAACATTTTCAGATGAGAAATCTTACGAGATTGAACCATCTTGGGAAAAATTGACTTTTCCTTCAATATTTGAAGAAAAACTTTCCGTGATCACGTTGCGCTCATGGACTGATGGACACTTTAAACTAAACGTTACTGTGGGATCGACAACTTTGTTCGTGTGCAAAAACACCACAGATGAGGGACGTTATATTTCTCCAGATTTTCGGGTTTATTCTTTTTATCTGAAGGACAAATGCGACGAAGGTTCGCAACTCTCCGATACCCTTTCTGGTGACGAACCTTACTTTGATAATTTGAATATTTCCCTTTTTGAGGAAAAGGTAAATTGAAGTTAATTTTTCCCCTTTTAAAGGAAGCCGTTAATTAATAAAGGTTAAATTAATTAATTAATTAATAAAGGTTCAATTAAAATGTGGTGCGCAAAAATATTTTAATATAAGGACTAAAGATGTCTTTTTATCCAAAAATGGGGTGACGCTTTACGTCTATTTAAATTTAACTTTTAAACAACGTGCGTATCCCGATATTTGCGGTGTCGCGGTGAATTATATTTATAAATGGTATCTTTTAGCGGAAAAAAAGGGGATATAATTTAGGTTAGGCTATACTACGATAGGTTAGGTTTGGCTAGGCTAGGTAAGGTTAGGCTAAGATAAGCTAGGTTAGGTTTGACTAAGCTAAGCTAGGTTAGGTTTCGCTAGCTAATTTAAGTTAGGTTAGGTTTCGCTGAGCTAGGTTAGGTAAGGTTAGGCTAAGCTAAGTTTGGTTTTAAAAATTGGGCGTGTCGTGATACAGAAATGAACGCGTGAAAATGTCGCGGTTCTGTATGGAAAGCGAACATTGCGCGTACGCGTGTTCGTTTCAATAAAGATGAAAACTGCGAATGTTTTTGTTTTAATGTAAAAAAAAGTCGTTTTAAAAGTTAAATTTAACAGTTGTTTTCTTTCCTCTTTTTCAGGATTATCCAACTTATGGACACTATTCATTCGTCCACGTTCGATTACACATTTTGGAAGCAAAAGGGATTTCTCTGGGGACTTTTAAACAGTCTCTAGTCGATATATTTTATGAAGACGTTTTCCCTTCACGGCCCCGACCCGAACACAACGACGGTGAAGGTAAGATGAAAACGAGACAATTCAATTTAAGCATCAAATGTATACATATTCACGCGTACACACTCCCTCTTTTTATACACACGTGTATAATACATAGTACGTACATACACTGCTTGTACATATGTACGAACATTACGCAGTTACCTAACCTAACCTAACATAGGGGCCTATATATATTAATAATAATGTGGCGCTCAGCTCACGCAGCTGCTCATCATCCAATACAAAAAATTGGTTGGTTGATAAATGGGTACTTTGCGGGTAGCTTAGTGGTTAAGTAAGACATTGGGTTGCTGATAGGGAGGTCGCGAGATCGAGTCCGGACGAGGACTTTGTAATTTCTGACTTCCTTCGTGGTTCGTGGTTCAAATTTCACGTTAAACTGTAGGTGTAAGGTGAGGCCAACAGGCTGTGAGGCCAACACTGTATATATATATATATATACAGTGTGTGTGAGTAAAATGTAATTCGTGTAATGCATAACACGAGGTTTTTTTTTCAGTTGATGACGAACACGTTCCGGAGGGTAGAACTAATGGAATGACTCCTTCGGGTAGGTTTTCAAAAGGAATTACGCACGCATACATACTGAGGTCGGGGGGAGTTCGGATTCTGATAATGCTGCTCAATATCAATGCGGGAGTTATCGCGATGGGCCGCGTTCGTCTGGCCTGAGCGCTGTGCCAGTCTCTGATCTTCCCCACTCCTTATTAATACTCTTCTTTGCCGCTTTAAGGATCATAACATTCAATTTATTACGAGTTATTTTCTTTCTGAACTTATAACTGAAGTTGCTTTTCCTCACTAATAAATAATAATGATTTGTAAGTGTGAGTTTTCTTATTATTAATTCAACCTTTTCATACGTTTACAAAAGCCAGTGTGGGACCGACACACACTGTACACCGATTAGTGGCAGTTCTACGTAACCCCATAATTACATATTTGGGTTATATTAAACAATTTATTCTTACTAAACAATAACAAAAATCTAATATACTATTTCAGAAATGAAGCCTTATATATATATATATATAACGTAAAGAACGACGCTTGTATAGGAGATATTCCGCGCAAGACGAGAAAGAGAAAACAACAAATGAAAAAATGAAGTACCACCTGGGAATCGAACCCGGGATCTTCCGATTGCCGGTCAGACGCGATAACCACTACACCATGGACTCCACTCTTCCAAATGCCGTAATTCCTCTACATACTCGCAGAAACCAATGCCCCAAGGGGGCACCTCCCGCTTGCCGTAACATTATATACATTCAACTGCAAAGAACACGCAGTATAAATAACGTAAAGAACGACGCTTGTATAGGAGATATTCCGCGCAAGACGAGAAAGAGAAAACAACAAATGAAAAATGAAGTACCACCTGGGAATCGAACCCGGGATCTTCCGATTGCCGGTCAGACGCGATAACCACTACCATGGACTCCACTCTTCCAAATGCCGTAATTCCTCTACATACTCGCAGAAACCAATGCCCCAAGGGGGCACCTCCCGCTTGCCGTAACATTATATACATTCAACTGCAAAGAACACGCAGTATAAATAACGTAAAGAACGACGCTTGTATAGGAGATATTCCGCGCAAGACGAGAAAGAGAAAACAACAAATGAAAAAAATGAAGTACCACTGGGAATCGAACCCGGGTTCGATTCCCAGGTGGTACTTCATTTTTTCATTTGTTGTTTTCTCTTTCTCGTCTTGCGCGGAATATCTCCTATACAAGCGTCGTTCTTTACGTTATTTATACTGCGTGTTCTTTGCAGTTGAATGTATATAATGTTACGGCAAGCGGGAGGTGCCCCCTTGGGGCATTGGTTTCTGCGAGTATGTAGAGGAATTACGGCATTTGGAAGAGTTGAGTCCATGGTGTAGTGGTTATCGCGTCTGACCGGCAATCGGAAGATCCCGGGTTCGATTCCCAGGTGGTACTTCATTTTTTCATTTGTTGTTTTCTCTTTCTCGTCTTGCGCGGAATATCTCCTATACAAGCGTCGTTCTTTACGTTATTTATACTGCGTGTTCTTTGCAGTTGAATGTATAATGTTACGGCAAGCGGGAGGTGCCCCCTTGGGGCATTGGTTTCTGCGAGTATGTAGAGGAATTACGGCATTGGAAGAGTTGAGTCCATGGTGTAGTGGTTATCGCGTCTGACCGGCAATCGGAAGATCCCGGGTTCGATTCCCAGGTGGTACTTCATTTTTCATTTGTTTGTTTTCTCTTCTCGTCTTGCGCGGAATATCTCCTATACAAGCGTCGTTCTTTACGTTATTTATACTGCGTGTTCTTTGCAGTTGAATGTATATAATGTTACGGCAAGCGGGAGGTGCCCCTTGTGGGCATTGGTTTGCGAGTATGTAGAGGAATTACGGCATTTGGAAGAGTGGAGTCCATGGTGTAGTGGTTATCGCGTCTGACCGGCAATCGGAAGATCCCGGGTTCGATTCCCAGGTGGTACTTCATTTTTTCATTTGTGTTTTCTCTTTCTCGTCTTGCGCGGAATATCTCCTATACAAGCGTCGTTCTTTACGTTATTTATACTGCGTGTTCTTTGCAGTTGAATGTATATATATATATATGTAACAGTTTTTTTGCGCACATCTACAGGTCGCTACAATTGGTGTAGAACAATGCGGTTTTCACCATTCGATGCGTCTTTTTAATGTGCAGTGCCCATGCTAAAAAAAAATTCCCGAACATAAATCCTGCCCCCCCCTTTTAGGGGTACAGTTCTTCCCATTTCTTCATTTTTAATCATAATTTTGGCACAAAATGGGGGAGGGGGTGGGGTTAATGGGGAAACTCAGAAAAATAGATTATATATATGTAACCAAAAAAAATTAAAGTAAATCCTTTGCAAGGTGCCAGCCCCCTTCAAAAAAAATTAAAGTAAATCCTTTGCAAGGTGCCAGCCCCCTTCCCCCCTTGGGGGTAATGGGGAAGGGTGGGGTAATGGGGGAGGGGGAGGTTAATGGGGACACTCAGAAAAAAAAAGTGGGGTGAATGAGGGAGAGGGGTGGGGGAGAGGGGTGGGGTAATGGGGGAGGGGGTGGGGTTAATGGGAAAACTCAGAAAAAAAATGATAACCAACATCGATTCCGGTCAGGAAGATCATGCTTATCACAACTAATGGAACACTATAACAATATTATTGATGCACTCGAAACAATGAAAACTATGATTTGGCGGGCCGGAGGGCCCCCAATTACTGTCGGTTCAGTTATTTGGTCAATAAAACTATAGAAATGAACGCAGTCATGAAAATCTTAGGCTTCAAATCCGAGCTCATTGTATTAAGATTTGTGAGCTTTAGATTTTCATGGCTGCGTTCTTTTCTGTAGTTTTATTGAATGAATAATTGGTTTGCCAGTAACTGGAAGGCCGCAGGCACCCCAATTACTGAGGCCTAAGGTGAGAGGAATAGAAATGATATCCAGATAAAGGGCTACTGATGTTCAAAATAAAATACGCCGTAGGCCCACAATTCAGCCGAAGCACCGCAGATCTAGCAAAATCGGCGCGTAGCGCCGACCTTTTGCTAGTTAACTCGCCTATAATAAAAGACATCATCATCATCGTCATCATCATGATGAATAAAAAGACATCATTGCACTATTAATTTGCATAGCCACTCTTTACCGCTTCGCCTCTTGATAATTTTGTTTGGAAGGATAATAAAGTCTTTGGTGAAGTTCCTTCAATGAATTTAATAATTAATTGATATTAAAAAAGTTAAATGATCTTACTTGCGAAGCAGAAAGTTGGAAATTAGAAAACTTTGTACCCTAATTCCGAGCTTATGTGAAGAATAAAAGTCTTAAGTTATACTTCCTCTGTTCTGAGGAAGTTCACAAACCTTGACGAGTGTTACTAAATTCATTTATCCTGCGGTGAAGAAGGCATTGGGCAACCACTTCACTAATATGTCCTTGTTAAACTCATGAACGTGTCCATAGAGAGAAATAGGAATAACAGCGAAAACGGAATTGTCAGTCAAAGGATAGGCAATGTCGCGCTCGGCAGGGGAAGCAGCAGCAGCAGCAGCAGCAGCAGTCAGGGCTTCCAAGGTCGTCATCAGGCGAATTTCCTGCGACACCAACAAAGGAGTAAAGATTGGGACGTGGAAATGAACAGAGCAGAAAAGTTAAAAAACATCAAACAAGAGATGAATAGGCTGAGCATAGATGTCATGGGGTTGTCGGAAGTCAGATGGCGAGGAGGAGATTTTATTAGTGGAGACGTGAGAGAGATTTATTCTGGTGGCGACAGGGCTGAGAGAGGAGTTTCTATTTTACTTAAAGGAAGGATAAGAAACACCGTAGAGGAGTTAGACTGTGTGTCAGATAGAATCATGTGGATAAGAATGAAAGGCGAAAAAGTAGATACATTTGTCATGCAAGTGTATATGCCAACAAGCGCCCATCCGGAAGAAGAGGTAGAAGAAATGTATGATAGAATAGAGGAAATAATTGAAGCCCATGGAAGAAATGCTAACGTAATAATCATGGGGGACTGGAATAGTGTGATGGAGAGGGGAAAGAACGGAAGGAGGTTGGACCATCGGATTAGGTAGAAGAAATGAAAGAGGAGAAAAGCTAGTAGAATTTTCGGGGGCAAGAACTCATGATGACTAATACTTGGTTCCAAAATCACAAAAGAAGGAGATGCGCATGGAAAAAACCAGGAGACACTGAAAGATTTCAATTGACTTTATTTTGGTAAGACAGATATAGGAATGCAGTGAAGAACTCGAAAGCTTATCCTGGAGCAGATGCTGACTCCGATCATAACTTGGTGGTAATGGAAAATATGGTGAGGCTGAAGACTGAAAAAGAATAAAGTAGGGAAGAAATGGGATACTGAAAAACTGAAGGGAGAACAAAAGATAGTTTTTGCTAAAAAGGTGAATGAAGAGATAAGGAGGCAAAGAAATGACGGCCACATTCATATGACAAGTGAAGAAAGATGGTATAGACTGAGGGATACAATGAAGGAGAGTGCACAGGAAAATATCGGTTATGTGAAAAGAGAAGCAAGGAAACCCTGGGTCACTACAGAGATGCTTGACAAAATGGAAGGAAGAAGAAAATGGAGGAGTATAAATGCAGAAGATAGACAACGATACAAACAGTTGAATAACGAACTGAGAAGAGAAACTGATAAAGCAAGAGAGATGTGGCTTGGAGAGTAGTGCAGGGAATTGGAGGAATTAGAAAGGAAAGGAAGAACTGATTTAATGTACCAAAAAGTTAAGGACATAAATAGATGGAAAAGAAGTACGCGTAGCTTGGGAATGCGAGAAATAGAGGGGAGAAATGGAGAAAAACTGAAAAGACCAGAAGATATAAGGAAGAGATGGATTGAATATATTGAAGAACTGTATGATAAAGACAACAAACCTAATAACATCGAAATGGAAGAAGCAGATGAGGTGGAAGTAGATGCATGGGACCGGACATATTGGAAAGAGAAGTAGAGATGGCTGTAAAAGACCTAAGAAATGGCAAGGCCCCAGGACCAGATGATGTACGAGCAGAACTTCTGAAGAGTCTTGAAGGTGATGCTAGAAAGGAGGGGAATGTATTGTGCAGAAACATGTATGAAAGTGGAGACTGGCCTGCTGACTTTATGAGAGTCTCTATGATTGCTATCCCCAAGAAACGAGAGCCACCAAGTGTTCAGAATTCCGAACCATAAGCTTGGTCAGCCATGCATCAAAAATAATGCTAAGATACTAACCAGAAGACTAACGAACAGAGCTGAGCAGTACATTGGAGAGGATCAGTTTGGATTTAGGTCAAAATGCGGAACAAGCGAAGCTGTTGGTATTATGAGAATGATGGGGGAGAGAGTGCTGGAACATGATCGGGAAATGTATGTTTGTTTTATTGACTTTGAAAAAGCTTTTGACAGAGTCCAGTGGAGGAAACTAATGGAAATATTGAAGAATATTAATGTTGACTGAAGGAAAGAAGACTCATTAAGGTGATAAGAGAAAGACAGAAGAAATGGATCAGACCTGTGTTGAGAGGAGAAGGATTGTTGAAGGAGGTGATAGAGGGTAGATATGACGGTAGAAAGCCGAGGGGAAGGAAAAGGAAAGCAATGCTAGATGATTTGAAGGCAGGCAGGAGCTATTCATGAGATGAAAAGGATAGCTCAGGATAGAACACTTTGGCGGGACACATGAGTTGGACCTGCCTGATAGGCAGAACACGATGGATGGATGGATTAAAAAGGTGGAGCGATACGTATGATTGGTTATAATTTAACTTGTTCGACCAATGAAAAGCTTGCATTTTATACAGGATGTTTATTTTATCAGTTAACCCAAAAATAGGCAAATAAAAAGGCACTACGATTCAGAAATACACGAAACTTTGTCATATGAGAACCGAGACATCTTAAAGTGTTGGCCTCGCCTAGCTTATGTCAGCGTAAGCTTACTCCTAAGTCTAGTCCTCGGCCTACGCTTAGACTCGCCAACATGATGACTCATACTTGCCAACCGTACCGATTTGAACGCTGTTCTACCACCTACCAATTTTACACACTAATCATACACATTTCAATATATTTCGGAAAGTATCTTTAATATGCAAAGATAAAAATCACGTTCAAATTAATATTTTATTTATTTATTAAATAAATGGGAGAAACACCATGGAGCAAGTTTTTTTTCACATTATCAACATGAACAACATGCAAATAATATGAAACCTTGAATGCGCAAGAATGCATCATTTGAGGTGAGATTTTCAAACATTTACCGGGAGGGGAGGGGAGGCATGCTCCAGAACTCCCTGGCATTCCTTACAAATCCTACAGCTTTTGCTTTTCAAAATGTTGGTAAGTATGCGGTGGTAAGGTTGGAACAGCGCGTATTTATACTTAAAACTTCTGCATTGAACATGACAGTGAACAGTTTGAACATTTGTTATGACTCGTTTCGACTGCTACTGTTGTTGTTGTTTTTCGTATCACAAAGTTTTAATCATTTCTGAAATATAGTTACTTTTTACTCGTATTTCTTTGAGTTAACTGATAAAATGAACAACAGCCAGGGCCGGCTCAAGGTACCGGCAACTCGGGCAGTAGGGCGGGTCGTACTCAGGTGACAACATGAATCTGAAGGAAATCCTACCATCAGGGGTGTCTAAATTATGTGTTTTTACATGGGGAATTCAAATATGAGCTTATTTTTTGGATAGGATAACTCTAACCTACATCATTTTGTATTTCTCAATTGCCAATTTTACCCTTTTGAACCCCTTTATAATATATTAAAAGATATAAGGTAAATCATTTATATTGACAAGGCCAAATCAACTTTACATATATTTATTAATAGGTGAACTGCATGTATATCACTAGATATAATTACAAAGATCATTCTCCTGACATCTTGAACTTTGCCAGGTTGCACAAATCCTGCTTTGACTCAGACTTGGACATCAGCTTCCTGCTGGTCTCCTGAGCCCTGATCCCTCCATCCCTCTTTTCCTGTAAAAAGTACTTAGCAGAAGCCTCAGTCACCATTTTAACAACCCTCTCAATGCTTTGTGTGTGGCAAGGCCAGTTGCGCACCTCCATGGGGGTGTTGATGAAGTTTTTCACCTCTGAGGTGCTTAGAGAGCAGGTGAGAGGTGGCTCTGACACACCTTCTGACCAGCTGATCAAGTCAACGATGCTGGAAGCATCACAATTGATGTCAGGTGTCCTTCTGCTCCTAACAGAGGAGTCCCCCAGCTGAGTGTCCCCCCTCTCCCCTGATGGCCAGGATTCTCTCCACCCCTTCAATCCTCTCCTTCTGATCCTCAGAGCAGAGTAGTGTTTGGAGGATGACTTCACTGTGGGCATACCAAGCAGATCTTCTCACAGTTGGCATCACAATATCCAGCACCTCCTTTCTCTGGGACTTGAGGCAGTCCAGCTGAAAGAGGATGTGCCTAGGCCCTTCGATCCAGGAGTGCTTGACCTTCACGTTGAACCAACATGGGTAATACACTCCAATGATGAATTCCACAATGAATTGCAGAATCTTCAGGTTCTTTCCTTTAAGTCCGTGCTTTGACACCCAGAGCCTGAGAAGTCTGTTCGCTGTGGTGAGCCAGCGGCTGTGGTTTACTGGTCCTATCTCTAACATGATGGTCACTTTTTCATTGATAACAGGTGGCTTGAAAAGAGCATTAGCTTTGCTCCACTGACAAATCAGACCAGGGTAGATGTCACTCACCAGCTTGTCCACTGGGTAGTTCCTCCTGTCATCTTCACTTTGCTTCCTCAAGTAGATGCCATACCTCAGGATATCCCTCACAGTTGGCAGTTCAGACACCAACAGCTCCCGGCCAGTGCCAACAAGATTACTCAGATGAGAACTTGATTTCGTCCTTGTTCTGACTTGAGCCATTTTCTTAATGAGTTCACACTGAAATAAAAACAATAATACAACAGTTAAGTATCCACTACAGACAGGTATTAACTCTTTTCAGCACAAAATTCTTGGTTAAAAAAAGAGCTGAAATGGGCAAGAACAAATTTATCTGCAAATGCTAAACACATTATGCTTTTTTTGGTTTCAAAATGTTATAAAATGCTAATTTATCTGTTGTCTGTAATGCAAATAATTTGTTCATGTACTCTAAAAAAACTAAAGAAACACATCCTAAAAATATTCTTTAGAACATTGAAATAGGCCTCATACTGCTCAGTTGTACTAAAAATGAACTACCTAATTTTAGCTTAAATCAAAGTTGTTAATTAAATTTTGCTCAATGTATCACTTAATATGCGTAGAAATAGCTTTTTCTAAAATATAACAGAAATAATACTCATGTGAACAGTAACAAAAAAAATATCAGTAGATAATCACTAAATCTATCCCTCACTGCAAGCCGAGGTGGTAAAATAGCTTCATAAATCATGAGTCACTTCAAATATTTCACAAAACGTTTTAGAATGTTCTGAAACGTTACATTCTAGCCTCTGAGAAAGGTGGCTCAGAAAATGGCCTTATGCGCGCCAGAAAACCGTCAAAATATTTAATATACCAAACTGTATGATAATTACAATTAAGTGGAATGGCACACCTTTTTATTTGAGTATTTAAATATTATTATTATTATATGAATTACATTATATGTGTTTATATGAATTAGTTAGAACAATGCTCTATGAGAGATAACGTGAGCAGCACCATGATAGAAAACGTGAGAAGACATATTCTGGGGTAACTACAATAGTAAATAATCAACAATTTAATAATAATCAACTGCAAAATGATGTAGGTTAGGGTTATCAGAATTAAATATTTTCTTCAGAATTGTGTTCTATACACCAAAATATGTCATTTGAACACCCCTCTCCATTGATTTAAAAAAAATGCATAGTATGACCCGCCCTACCTCGAGTCGCAGTTGCCCGGGGCGCCACGTGCTAAGGGGCGCCACGTCATGCGTTTGGGATCTTCCAAATACAAAGCGAAAAATCTAAAAATAAATAAATAAAATAAAATGAAATAAAAGTCAAATGTGAAAATTTCCTGATGTGGAGTAAAATTTTCAGGGATTATAACATTATATTAGCCAATAGCATTAGAGACTACCAGTAAAGCTAAGGTCAGTTTGGCCCGACATGGGATGACATGTCACATGGGTTGATGTGGCCGCGTAGGTGAGCGTTGAGCACAAATTACATACGCCTGGCAGCGCTGCCATCCTATGATATCTCATCAGTGTTGCCACTTTGTGGAATTTTTACATTTTTTTGTGGATTTACCTCAGACAAAAGTGGCAACACTGTCTCTTATATTTTCATACATGGTTCCATTTTGAGAATGTTTAGTTGTACTTTGAGTGAATATCGTTAATTGTAATAAACTCTTTATTCCTACATTTGTAGTTTTTCCTCATTGTGAACAAATTTTAAAATTATACTTGTAAGAGCGCCGAAGTTCAGCTTGCCCGGGGCGCCAGCAACCCTAGGGCCGTCACTGACACTAGCCTACTAACAGCAGAACTGTTTTAATTTTACCAATTTAGCTTCCAGGTTTTTTATTATTATTATTATTATTATTTATTATTATTAATACGGGTAATTATTCGTTTTAGTGCTTTTCCTCCTTTCTGAACCAAAACACATTTTCCTGGTGTTTTGTGGTGTGATTTGTTCAAATCTGAACTTCGTTTCTTTGGGAAATGAGCCGTTTTTGAGAAATTTCAAATTGAAAATTTCTCAAAAACGGCTCATTTCCCAAAGAAACGAAGTTCAGATTTCAGCAAATCACACCAAAAAACACCAGAAAAATGTGTTTTGGTTCAGACCTAACCTAACCTAAACAGACCTAACCTAACCTAAACAGACCTAACCTAACCTAAACTGACCTAACCTAACCTAAACTGATTGGGTTTTGTTGCCAGACCGTAATATCCAGCTCTTCACGTCTTTCCAACAACACTCAATATTTTGAATGTGAACGGTGTCTTCCACGAACCGCTGTCAATGGTTGACTGTCCGGTGAATGTAGCCTAGATTTCCAAGTTGAGAATACGCACGCCACTCGTCGGAATAGATTGTAGTCCCAGGCCTAATATGTTGCTGGATCAGGCGAACAAGAGTTGTTGCGTCTCTCTGAGGAACCGCAAACAACAGTAGTTTTTTGGAACTGCGTTCCAAGGTACCAAAAACCCAGGCAATCGCAACCTCGGCAAACCATAATGAAACCAGACTAAAGCATTCTTGAATGAGTATGTATTATGAGAGATTCAAAATGTACGTCTCTGATTGGTCGGATAAGGTCACGTGAAACCAAAACGAGATGTAATTGGTTGTTTTGACCTATGTTTCCTAATTTTGCCACGAGATGTCTCCCCATAAAACTGGAGAGGGCGACGTTCGTTAAAATTTTAACAGCGTTAAGAGCTAAATACTCGGTCAATGGCCTATAATGGCTGCTTTTTACGTCTAAATTTTTTTTTTTTTCATAAAAAATAATTATTACATTTCCTTGATTTTTATCAGTTTCCCTGAGGTTTTAAGGTGTCCTGAATACGAATGTATATGTTAAATTGTCATAGAATGTCTCCTTCTATCGAAAACGAACAAAGCATTAAAACGAATATTAACCTTAATACGTTCCAAGACTGCTCTGGTGACAACCAAAGTTATTTGTAGAGTAAACTCTGGTACGTTGAGTGATAATTTAGTCAGTGGATCTTCTCAGTTTCAGTTATTGCTAATTTTTAATAAAAAGATGTATTTTTGGTACTTGTAGGTTAATCCCCCACAACGCTTGATTTGTCATCGTGGCAAATAGCATGAAGTCGCAGTAAATTCATTCTGGCTGAAAAAGCAATAATTAAATTGTGCAAAGGATTGGTAATATCTACTGAAATAGATACTACTAAATATATAATTTGGCTCATGTAATAATTATTGATACGATATAATTTTTAAACTAATTTATGGCCGGATTCTGAAGGATCGCCATTATAAAGTTAAGGATCACCTGAAGATCAGGGCCCCCAGTCTTTTTTAGTTAGCTTTATAAGGCTAACTAACGAAAATATCACGACCTAACCTAACCAATCATCAAGGGCGTACAGTTGACCTAATGATTGGTTAGGTTAGGTCGTGATATTTTTGTTAGTTAGCCTTATAAAGCTAACTAAAGAAGGCTGGGGACCCTGATCTTCAGGTGAACCAAAGTTAATGTAAGTTGTATAACAAATCAACACCCAATGTGCATCAAACTGTTCAAACATTCTAGAACGAAATGCTCGTTTGATTGTTCTGCGTGCGTGCTATTTGCCACAATGACAAATCAAGCGTGGGGGGCGGAGAGATAACCTACAAGTACCGTATTTTTCTTAGGTAATTTTATGCGCAGAATTCAATTTTGGCCTTTCTTAAATGCGGAAATTAATCAAAACTAAGATATATAAATTCTAACCTAACTAAAATAACTAAAATAGAAAGTAAATTATACCCACTTATAGCCTAAATCAGTGTTTCTTAACCTGGGGTGTTAGCACCCACAGGGGGTGCTGGAAAAGCGCTTCTGTCATGTGCAGTATGGATACGTTAGGTCTGTTAACCAAACGCATCGTACTGCACCGTTAGGCAGACGCTACACATAAGGTGTCACATTGTAGTGGAGTTAGGGTTGCCAGGCGTCCTGTATATACAGGACATGTCCTGTATTTAATGATTTTGTCCTGTGTCCTGTATTGACTTTATCAGGACGCCTTAAATGTCCTGTATTAAGATTTTTTTTAAATAAATTGCAAAATTCAGCAGTTTAGAGCTGTACGATTTGGAATTTTCAATATTTTTATTTGTACTACTTGAATTTTACTTCATTAAAAGTAATACGTTATTAATAACGTTAAATAACTCCACTATTACGTTGAAGGAAGTCACCCGAAGACAGCAAGTATTTGCGACAAGTAGTGAACTTGTTTGAAACGTGTGCATTCGTTGGCTGCAGCCAGCCCGTTAGTTATGCGTTCGCAGTTGTTAGTGACGGATCAGTGAAATAACCAGGCTTGATTTTTTCAATTCTTGCGTTGGTTGCTAAGCTAGCAAAATATTTTTCATTTGTGTTTTGTAATTTAAGCCCAACATGCCAAAACGAAAGTGTAAATTTCGTGATGAATTCTCTGAAGAATGGACATTTATTAAACAAGGGAAAAGTTGTTTTGAAGCTCTTTGTGCAGTATGTAATTGTTCATTCAATATTGAAAATGGCGGGAAGTCGGATATAAAGCAGCATATACAAACAACGAAGCACAAGAGATGTATGCTTTCCTCGACTACAAAAGAAACTGAAAAAATAACAAATTTCTTGATTAAGAGAAATACAGAAGAAGAAGATAAAATAATAGCTGCAGAAGTTGTAATGGCCTTCCGCACTGTTCATCATCATCAGTCGTTCAGCTCAAATGACTGTATGAACTTACTTCTACCGGAAGTATTTTTTGATTCCAAAATTGCATCCAAATTTTCAAGTGCCAGGACGAAATCTACTGCAATAGTAAAAAATGTAATAGCTCCATATACTATTGCAGAGATTGTCAAAGATATAAATGCCTCGTCTTTTTACGGCATATCGACGGATGCAAGTAATCACAATGCAGAAAAAATTTTCCCTTTAATTGTGCAATTTTTTTCCCGAGAAAAAGGCTTGCTGATAAAGCTGTTGCGAGTAAAATCCCTTCCAAATGAGACCTCAGAAACTATAGCAAGCTTTTGCAGAGAAACTCTTATTGAGTTAGGAGTTAACGAGAAAAATTGTACAGCTTTTGGTGGAGATAATACAAATACTAATTTTGGTGGATGTTTGCGTAAAGGTGTGAACAATGTCTATTCAAAGTTGAAGCAAAGCGTGAATGATTCTATGGAAGGTGTTGGCTGTCCTACTCATATTCTGCATAATGCTGCTCAAACCGCATCTGCTGTCCTTTCTATTGACATTGAAGTAATTGTCATGAAATTGTTTTCTTACTTCAGCATTTATACTGTTCGAACTGAGCGATTAAAGGATTTTTGTGATTTTGTTGGCATTCAGTATTCTTCACTTCTCTCGCATTCTAAAACCCGTTGGGTCTCTTTAATAAATGCAGTTGAGAGAATCCTCAGTTTATTTGAAGCACTGAAATCATACTTTAATGCCGAAGAAAAGGCCCCGAAAGTTCTTGTTGACTTTTTCAATAATCCATTGAGCGAAGCCTACTTATTTCTAGTTCACAGTTTTCAATATCTCTTTAGCAATAGGATTATGCAAATTGAAAAAAGAGCAAACAGCGTTATTGAAGTACTTCATTGCTTAAAGGAACTCGTTGACTGCGTAAAAGAAAGAATTGATGAAAAGTTTATCCCTTTAAGTGTCAAGGCTTGCCTTAAAAGTGACAACATTACTTTTGAACAGAAAAAGAAATTCCAACTTGAAGTGGATAATTATTACGGCACTTGCCATGACTATCTTGTGAAATGGATTTCATCTCTTGAAGAATTCGATACTTTTACATGGATGTTACTAAATACTCTTCCAGCATGGGAACAAGTGGAATCATCATGTGTAGTGTTAAAAAAGAAGGGAATAAAAATTGACGATAATGTTCTTTTTTTGTCAGTGGACAACATTTAAAAAACTCGTTGATCAAGAGATGCAACGTAAACCCGAAGAATGGAAAAGCAAGTTATGCCATGAAAGATGGTATTCTGTGCTTCAACAGATTAAATTTGAAGAGCAATTCTCAGAGTTGTTAATTTTATGCCAGTACTTGTTCAGCATACCGGCTCATAATGCTAATGTTGAGCGTGTTTTCTCGTTAATGAATGTTCAATGGACAAAAGAACGAAATAAGTTGGATGTGACCACAGTAGAAGCTATGTTGCAATGTAAATGGAACATAGACTGCCAGTGCAAGGAATTTTATAAGCAAGTTCTGCAAAACAAGGACCTGTTAAGGAGAGTAAAGTCATCAGTGAAATACAATTAAAGGTATGTGATTTAAATACTTATATTTTACTTAGATAAGAAATTGATATTTTGGTAACAGGGTCTCGTCTGCGTAAAGTTAAGCTGATTAAATTTTTAATTTAACCCAGATGACCGTGTTACCAATATTTTTTAGTATATAAGTTTGTCCCATGCAGTAATATTATTTTATCTCAATTTACGTATGTACTGTATATGCAAATTAGAAATCATTTGAATTTAAATTTGAACAGGGTGTCCTGTATTTCTATTTGGCAAATCTGGCAACCCTAAGTGGAGTGGCATCTTGGGATACCACCGAAGTTGTTGCTTCACAAACTCCTAATGCTAATCTTTTCTATTTTATTAACAGATATTATTGTATGAGAATTTGAATATATATTTAATTACGAAAGATTTATTGCACGTTTACATTATCACCATTAATATTAAGAAGGAAGACGTTGACTCTGTGTCACAAGAAATTTACTTTTTTTGCATGATTTTGCAAGATTAGGGGGTAAGTAATTCTCCTTGATTGTTATTCTTAACATTTCTTTTGGCCGCTTGATCTATTGTTATATTCAAGAACAAGTATTTTATTATATTGTTATATTCAAGAAAGTATTCAGGTTTGAATTTGTGAAGGGGGTGCCTTGTGAAGGGGGTGCTGAACTGCCTAGACCTAACTACAGTGGGTGCTGATGTCGAAAAAGGTTAAGAAACGCTGGCCTAAATGAACGCAATATCTTCCACAAAAATCATACGATATCTTGTGTGTGGTTATTGTCCTATATTTTATAGGGAACTTATAGATGGAATGTTACAACCTTTGGTGTGTATGTGGTATGTCGTCATGGGAGACTAAAAGAAGTGGGTGGTTGGACTGGAAACCTACGTCGGTTATATCTAACTGCCAATCTTTCTAGGAGCTCCGGAGGTGGGGTGGGCATTAATTAGCCCACGATTCATCTGACTTTGGTGTCTGGAATGAGAGAGAAATAAAAGCGGAGAGTGAAACCGAAAGAGTGGTGGAGGCGTTGGAAAGTGTTATCTTATCTTACAGTAACATGATCCCTGGTATAACTTTGCAGTTCTTCACTTCCCTCAATTGTGTCCGTCTGTACAACATATAATCAATCTGAGATACCCTCCCACCACTCTTATATGTAATGAGATGCTCTACCCTCGTATTAAAGGTGTTCACCACTGCCATATCGAACGAAACCGCGAAATCTATTATCCTTTCTCCTTCCGCGTTTGTCTCTCCAAATCCTTGACCTCCATGTACTCTCTCAATTACCTCATTATTCCTCCCACTTGTCCGTTAAGGTCGCCGCCAATAATCACGCTCATTTTCTTCTAGAGCCTGCACTTCCCCGTCCAGTAATCTCCAAAAAGCATCTTTCTCCTCATCTGTGCAGCCCACCTGTGGTGCATATGCGCTGATGATATTCAGTACGTACTCCCCATAATTCGATCTCACACCCATTACTCTATCCCCTCTGCGGTTTACTTCCACCACCTCGTCCTTCATTTCCTTCGACAATACTCCAACACCGTTTCTTCCCCACCCTGATGCTCCACTGTAGAACAGTTTGTATCCTGTATCCTTCTCCAAGCTCTTTTGCTTTATTACTAGGGCGGTCAAAAGTCAATAAAGTCAAATTGTTTCCTATGGGGCACTTTTCGCTGAAACGACTGAAAATGCAATAAAAACACCTGTAGGGGGTATATTACCAAAGTTAATAGGTCAACCAAAAGTCAACTTTTACCTGTTAGGTCAAAAAATAGCAATGAGGTAAATAAAGTCAATTTTTTGGAATAAATAATTAAAATAACTAAAAATTGGCATCTTTTTGGTTAACTGGCAACTTCGCTGCTCGTATTTGTCTTATTCAGTTATGTCCGTTCTGGTTTTGGATGTGGTTTTGTTGTATGTATTGTGGTTACTGGTTACCATTTTTGATTTGTGATTTTTTCTGATTTGTGATTTCACTGATTTCGATTTCTTTTGATTTCAGATATTTAAAATGCCAAAAGTTGCAGTTAGTTCTATTGCTAAAGTGCGCGCTATAATTGCAAAATATCCTAATGAATTCATTTGTTCAGGAAAAAATGAGCTATACTGTCAGATTTGTTGTGTTGTGGTCAAGCATGACAAATCCTTTTTTGTGGATAAACATCGCTCTACCCAAAAGCACCAGCGTGGTATAGACCAAAATGTGGGAAATGAAAAGACGCAAACCCTTTTAAAGTACAAGTCTTCAGATTTTTCGGAAAAACTTGTGACTACATTTCTGTCAGCCAACATACCTCTTCATAAGTTGAGCAACCCTCATGTGAAACAATTGTTCTCTGAATTAGGTGTAGCAGTGCCTTGCGTGTCAACTTGCAGATCAATAGCAATGAAACAGGCAGAAAGCGAGTTAAGTAGAATAAAACATTTGCTAGAGGGTAAATTAGTTTTCCTAATTGTTGATGAAAGTGAAGTAAGGGGCTCAAAATATTTGAACATACTTGCTGGATCTATTGATGTTCCCAAGAAAACATATTTAATCAGGTGCGATGTTCTTCTTGGAAATGTTAATGCACGAACTGTCATACACAAGATTGACGATACTGTAAAAGAATTCGAGATACCAAGAAAAAATTTCTGTTTACTTCTGTCTGATGCAGCTCGTTACATGGTGTCAGCTGGAGCGACACTCAAGCAACTTTTTCCAAGACTTTTCCATGTAACGTGTCTTGCGCATCTGTTACATAATTGTGCGATGCAATAAGAGCATTTTATAGTGATGTTGACACTTTAATTGCATGTATCAAGGCTTCTACTCTTAAAAACAAAAGAAGGAAGGAATTGTTTGCTGAAATAGGAACTCCTCCAGAACCGATTGTAACACATTGGGCAAGTTGGCTGAATGCTGCTTTTTATTATGCAGACAATTTTCCAAATGTGAAGACAATTGTGGAAAATTTTGAAGATGAAGGAATCATTGTTCAGAAGGCTAAAGAGAGTGTTGCTAATGAAAAACTGCCAAAGCAACTAATGTCAATCAAAATGAATTATAGTTTGACTGCTAGCTTAGTGACTAGGATGGAAGCATCTGATTGCACCATTAGAGAGGCATATGAAACCATTTCTTCTATCAACCTTGGCGAAGATATGTGTTCAGTCAAACAATACATTGAAACAAGACTCAAGACAAATGGTATTTGTGAAATAATTAACCTCAGTAGACCTGAAATCTCACCAACAGTTTATGGTCAGCTTTTGCAATGTCAACCAACAACTGCCGCTGTAGAGAGATCTTTCTCCATGCTTAATAAATAATTATTAAGTAAGGATCGCAATTTTTTGCCAGAAAATGTCGGCAAATACTTCATAATTTACCACAATCGGTCAACTGATGTAGAAGAGCAAGAATAAGTAATTAAAGTATCGTTTTTATTATTGAAAGTAAAGGCAACTTTATAAGTCATTTTTTTCAATTCTAAGGTCAACTTTCTTAATTTTTTCCGGTCAACTTTTGTCTGCCCTATTTATTACCTTTCCAACGAGTTTCCTGCACGCACAATATATCCACTCTTCTCCTCCTCATCAATTCCGCAATCTCTCCTCCTCTACCAGTCACGCTTCCCACGTTCAGAGAAGCAATCCTCAATCCCTCCCGAGCTCGCTTCTTTAGCCGCGCCCGCACTTGATGCGGTCGCCCTCGTCTTGTCACAGAGTTAGGATGATGTATCTGCGCGTCGCTTACGGTGTACGCCCTAGCTGTCCTCGTATCATCCTCTTGACTCTTCTCATTTGGTTGTGGC
Organism: Bathynomus jamesi; assembly: GCA_023014485.1. Taxonomy (NCBI): domain Eukaryota; kingdom Metazoa; phylum Arthropoda; class Malacostraca; order Isopoda; family Cirolanidae; genus Bathynomus; species Bathynomus jamesi. Next base: position 178,537 of record JAJOZX010003131.1, read on the forward strand.
GTGGGTTTTTTTTTACGGCCGGATGCCCTTCCTGACACCAACCCTTCCCCTTTATCCGGACTTGGGACCGGCCAGAGAGTAGGCTGTCTATCCTACCCTCCGGGTGGGGTCGGCTGATCATTAAATGACTATTTTTATCTTCTTCTCTCCTCAAAGTTCTCTTCATCAGTCTCTTCCATTCTCACAGCTATTCTAGCCTCTCTATCGCCTGCTCTTCTCATTTCTTTTCTTTCAAGTTTCTTTCATCCTAATAGATGAATTTAAAAAAAAAAATTTTCACCTAATTTCTGCTTCATGAGAAGTTTCAATTAGACATTTAGTGGTGTGGTGTTTTTTTTATCATTCTCTTTTCTTATTAAGGTTTCTTCATGAGTTTCACAAAGCCTTAAAGATGAATGAAATGCTGCATCTTGAGATCTTCTTGCAGCTTTTTTTTCTTTTCTTAACTTTCGTTAATAAAAGTTTAAAGTTAACATAAGTTTGAAAACAACGTCTTTCGTCCTTTGCGAAACTATTTATTTAGAAAAGAATAAGATGCTAAAATTCACTCGTCGCTCAAATGAAACTCTTCTCTCTGAGACGTCCTTCCTGAGGACGTGCAAATTATTTGAAACCAAAAGAATTTAAACTTAGCATTTAGTAGGGACCTCCCTCGGGTTGGGGCCCCCGGAATTTTCCCCCATTCCCCTCCCCCGTTTCTCCTCTCATAAGGCCTGTATGATGCACTTTATGTGTGAAGTTGGGAGGAAATGATGATGAGTTTGAATGGTGTGAAGTGAAAGGAATAAGATTTGGTGTAACCTTGAGGAAACTAGTGAGAGATTGAAAGGAGGAGTGACATTGTTGATGAAAGAGTATAAATTGATGGGTTCTATGTAGGTGCGAAAAATGCTCTGTATGAATTGGTCCACAATTAACCCACCCCTTATATCTCCAGTCTATACTATAGAGTAGATCAAGTCTAGCCTAGAGGGGTCAGCCTAGAGATTCCGGAAATGGTCCAGAGCGGGCAGATAAATTGAGGTCCACAGTAGGATTCCTCACAAGAATTAGGTTAGGGCAATCTACCTTCACCTTTGTTAAGCTATGAGTTGATGCTGGGTCTTAGGCCACAATGTAGGCCTAACTTGTCTGACCCAGCTTAATTTAATGTTCTTAACTGTTTGGTGTTAAAACTCATATTAGTCACTTACTTTTAGTTATTATAGTCTCTCCCTTCTCCGGTTGTCTCATTCGAGAGCGCACTTTGCTGGTACGTCCTCTCGCCCAGTTCGTCGTTTTCGTTCTCCCTTTGTTCTCCTCTTCGCGGGGCTTCTCGTACCAGCGTTGTCTTGGTTTATTCCTCGGTTGGTTGAGCGGTAATGTATCCTTATTACCGAGCACGCTCCTCCCACACAGTATATAAATACTAGTGTGGAGAATAACTCTGGTGAGCAACCAATTGGTTTCATCCACCCAGTTATTGACATAAAAGGAATTTAATGATTGTTAGATTAACTACCTACCTACTCAGTGAACCATTTTCATTACCTCCCAACTACCCACTCATCAGTTTTCCATATACTGGGGGCCCCGGGAGATAAAAATTTTGGTGTCATTGTCACCAATTTTTGTCTGAGTGTAGACTAGCTAACTATTTAACTGTAAATGCCTGTTAATCTGATTAACAGTGCCTATCCTCACCTTCTCATGGAGAAGGTGTAGCATTTAATTAGAAGAGAAAATATACATCCATAGGATGAAACTGTCTATGGTCTTTACCATAAGAAAAGAAAAATGAAAGTTAGAAGATATTATTACAATTCCCCAGCATCTATTTTTTGTTGTAAAAATAGTCGCGCCTTTAATGCTGTTTGTCGCTGAGGTCTTGTGTCTGTCAATGTTGTAGTAGGATGCGTTACCACTCCTACTGTCAAAGGAATAGTTACTGGAAGTTTCAGTGTCTCCAGTTGTTACTGTCAGTGGAGAAGGTTCTCCAAAGTCCATTGTTTTGGGTCCAGACTCTAAAGGGTACAAAGAGAAATGTCTCTTGTTGTGTCACCCGTTGAAGTCCTTAATTTGACCACTCTTGTTACCCCGTCTGCCCCTGGTCTGAGTTCTGAAACTCTAGCCAGAGGCCAGTATTGTCTTGGAGTACTGTCATGTATGAGAACAAGGTCCCCTACCTTAATTGTGTCAGACCAATCCTTCTTAGTCATTTGTTTATGTCTCTCCCTTAGACCCATCAAGTACTCAGTTTTCCACTGTTTAATGAAATGAGCTTTAACTCTAGTTAAATGTTGTAACTTAGTCTGGAGCTCATCATGTCGTTGAGTCCAGTTTGGGTCTTCTGAAGAGTCTATCTTGTAGTCCGGCAGGAGACTAACTTGTTCTCCCCGAATCAAATGATTTGGAGTTAATGGTTCTGGGTCATTAATGTTGTCACTCACATAAGTGAGTGGCCTATTGTTAATGATGTTCTCAATCTCAGCCAGGAGAGTGAGTAACCCAAATAAGTGTATCTGTTTTTTGCCAATTGCTTTCTTCAAGCAATTCTTTACTGTCTGTATATTCCTCTCCCAGATAGAACCATACCAAGGAGAGGCAACCGGAATATACTTCCACTTTATGTTTGAATTTTGTATATATAATTGTGTGATTTCATTGCTTAACAAGTCGTGGATGACTTGTTCACCAGCTTTGAAATATGTAGCATTGTCAGTCCAAACTGTCTTGGGTACTGAATGTCGTGCACAGAATCTCTTAAAGACAGCAACAAAAGATTCTGCTGTTAGGTCCTCCACAACATCCAAATAAACAGCTCGTGAGGCTGCACATGTAAACAGTACAATGTACATTTTTTGTTCAGTGTCACCCACCCCTACAGTCAATGCTCCTGTATAGTCAATGCCTACAGTCTCAAAGGGTCTGTTGAGAGTAACTCTCTCCTCTGGCAAAGCAGGAGGATTTGGTTTCCTATAGGGCCTAGCATGAATACGCCTACATGTGACACACTCACTCAGGACTGTTTTAACAGTGATCCTTCCCTTGGGTATCCAATAAGTTTTTCTTAATGTAGTTAGTGTCTGTGGTACCCCCATATGATATACATCATTGTGTGTTTTTCTGATTATTAATGTTGTCAAATAGCTAAATCTAGGTAAAAGGATTGGATTTTTGCTTTTGTATGACAGTTTTGATTTGTCTAATCTCCCTTTACACCTTAGAAGGCCTTCCTCATCTCTGAACAAGTTTAGATCCACAACTACTGATGGTACAGGTTCTTTTGTTTGTTTCCCATTTGTTAAAATTCTAACTCTTTATTGTACTCTTTTTGTTGTGCCTGGCCTATCCAATATTGGGTTGCAACTTCTGTATAATTATGATTGTTTTTTATTTAGCTGTTTGTTAATTGTAGCTAAACAGTTGTGAGCAAACCTCAAACAGTAGGCTGTCACCCTAACAAGTTTGTTGAAATCAGAATACTTTTCATAATTAGTGATTGGTTCAACCTTTTCATTTGAAAAGATTAAATTTAATGTCAAGTTAACTTGTTCCACAGGCCATTGGTCTGTATTACAGAGCCACTTAGGTCCCATAAACCAAGTTTTGTTTGACTTCAACAACTTGTAGGATAAACCTCTGGTCAGAAAGTCTGCTGGATTCTGTTTAGTTGGAACATAGTGAAAGTTTACTTGTAGGCTTTCATTAGCTTCAGCTATTTCTTTAGCCTATTTCTTACAAAGATATTCTTACTATTAATGCTATCATTCCGTATCCATGCAAGACAAATCTGACTGTCAAGCCAGACGTGGATATTAGTTATGAACACATCGTAGTAAGAGCAATGAAATGGTTTTAATGGCTAATGTAGCAGCCAATAGTTCCAATTGAGGTATGGTTCGGGTAGGTTTGAGAGGTGCAACTTTCCCTTTTGCATAAATTAGATGACTTTCTGTAGGGCTTACAAGATACGCACAGCACCCATAAGCTTGTGTGCTTGCATCAGCAAACACATGAAGTCTCTTGGGCTTATCCCTAAACCCACAGCACCTTTGAATTTTAATGTTCTGCACTTTTGTTAAATCAGCAGCTAACTTCTTCCAAGATTTTTGATTTTCATTTGTTGTTGGATCATCCCACCCAACATTTGTCCTCCAAATTTCTTGGAGGAGAATCTTTGATTTTATTGTTGAAGGCAGGAATAGACCCATAGGATCAAAAATTTTGGAAGCCTCTGATAATATTTGTCTTTTAGTATTTGCTTCCTCATCAAGTTTAAAACCTTTAGTACAGATTGAATCATGACTGTTAGAAGTTGCATCCAAATACCAGTTCATACCTAAAGTTTTAACTCTGTCTGTTGGCTCAGTAAGACCATTATTATCTTTAAAATCTTTTTGTTTAAATCCTCATTATTTGAAATCCACTCTCTAAGTTCAAAGTTACCTTGTTGCATAATGTTTTGAGAGTGTTCATAGACTTCAGATAATTCAGATTTTGTTGTCGTTGAGCCTATTAGATTGTCTACGTAAAAATGTTCCTTAAGGAAGTTCAATGTTAGAGAGTTATTAAACTGGTTTAAATGATGTCTAATTGTCAATGCTAATAGGCTAGGTGAGCAATTGGCTCCAAACAACACAACATTAAATCTATAGGTTATGAACCCTTTATTCAAATCAAATGGATCCTTGAACCATAAGAACCTAAGTTGGTTCTTATCATATTCATTTTTAAGATTTATTCTCAAAAATGCCTTTGAAATGTCACTTTGTACAGCATATTTGTCTAACCTGAACCTCAGTAAGATCTTCACAAGGTCAGAAATGAGATTAGGACCCTCAATCAAGCAATCATTCAAACTGTGTTTATCACTGTCTTTGAGGCTACAATTATATACTACTCTGAGTTTTGTTGTTGGGGCATCTTGTCGATAAACCCCCCTGTGGGTTAAATAATGACAACCATCTTTTTTAAAAGGGTTATCTGTTACTTCTTCAATGAAGCCTTTCTGTAGCTGTTCTTTGAAGACATCATTATATATTTTTACATTATTTTCTTGTTTGAGTTTTTTTCATTACTTTATATAAATGTCCTTTAGCTACTTTGAGATTATCTCTTAAAGTTGGACAATTTATTTTCCAAGGTAACTCAATAAAATAACTATTGTCTTTACACTGAATGGTGTCTTCAAATCTTTCTACCATTAACTGATCTTCTGAAGTTTGATGTGTGTCATGTATACCCACAGATTCTAGCAACCATAAAGTTTGAATTGCCTCATCCAAAGTTTCATTTGATAATGATGAATTAATGTTCTCAGTTGAGATAATATTATTCAAAGTGTTGCTATTCTTACAGGTGTTATGTAGGACTGAGTTGAGGCACATAGTATTTGTTGGTCATGAACTGTTTTGGTTTAGGTCTAGGTTGTAGTCTGATAGGTCACCCAAAGGGGCTATCCCTGATGGAGTCTAAATAGCTATACCATTACCTATCTCTACTATGCCCTTATGAATAAGATTAATATAATCTGCCCCTATTAGCATTTCAATGTTAGCTATTGTGTTGTTAGTGATATGTCTATCAGCTATTTTGTAGTGTTTTCCCAAATGATTTATGGTTTGTTCTAGTTTGGGTATAACCAGTTTGTTTTGTCCTACTTTAGAAATAATAACTGCTTCAATTTTCTTGAATTTACTTTCTAAATGTAGTTCCAGGTCAATTGTCTTATAGCTATTTTTGTCCGAGTTATCCTTAACAAAGGACGCAATATTGAGGTTTTGTTCATTCGGGTTTGGTGTCAAACCCAATTTATTAACTACATTTTTTGAAACAAATGTTTGTTGAGAACAAAGTCTATAAGACATCTCACTGGAGTGGTACTACCCTCACTATTCACTAAGTCCAAAGTAATAGTTGGTAAAAGAATCTCAGTGTTTCTTGTTACATTGTTTGAACAAGCAGAATGTCCCATGAAAGTGGCATTTTCTTGATTACCTTTGTTTGGGGGAGGTATCTTTTGAGTTTGAGTATTATTGTTTGGACACTTTGGTGAATCACACATTGATGAGACATGTCGTAAACTTTTACAAAACTTACACTTGAATCTTAACCTAGATTTACAGTCTTTCTTATAATGTCCCTGGCCAGTACACTTTACACAGGTTCAACTGTTCACATCTTTTAGCCATTTGGTTAAAATCTGAATATTTGTCACACCCAGTACTACTGTGTTCATTACTTGCACAAAATTTGCAATGTGGTGTGTAAGTTGAGGCAGCAGTTACATTAAAGTTCTGTAATGTAGGTGTTCGTGTATTATAGTTGGTCACATTTGATTCTCCAGTATCAAGTTTTGTCTGTTTGGCTGTAGCTAGTTGGTCTCTGGGAACAGTCTTTGGTTTATCCATAGTCTGGGTCTTATGTGTTGGAAAATCTCTCAAGTTGTAATTAATTAGGATATTGGGGAAGTTTTCTCTTATTTGTTCTAAATTAGGATAATTTTTTCCCGTCTTTAGAATTAAATTATCTTTAACCCTCGAAGGAAGGCACCTAAGGACTATGCTTTGTATAAGCCAAGATGAAGTTTTAATATCTATCTCATTGCTAACCAGTTGTCCTATAATTGCTTCTAATTTTGTATAAAAAATTTCCATATCTCTATGGTTATCTTTTATGGGTGCAAATTCAAAAATTTGTTGAGATAATTCATATATAATCATATCTTTATTAATGTAATTACGTTTTAAAAGATCAATAGCTACTTCATATGAATCCCCTACGGCTGGTAAATAGGCTATTAGGTTATAGGCTGGGCCTTTAAGGGAACTAGTTAAGTAACTAAACTTTTCAACAGTTGAAATATAAGGTTTATTACCTATTAAATTCTCAAATTTGTCAATGAAAGATGGGAATTGTACCGTGTCCCCTTCAAATGTTGTACTAGCAAAATGGGTAACTGAGCCCTCAATTCTTGTGACTCAGGATTTTGCATGCCACTTAAATTTTGTTGAAGGTTAGCCCTACTTTGATTAAAATCAGAATTAGGTTTTTTTGGTGTTAAGTCAGTCAACCGAGACCGTAGTTCCCTTATTTGCTGTTCAATTGAGCTTACCTGATCATCATCATCAGCGTAAAGGTCTATCAATTGTTCTTCAGCCATTTCGGATTCAACTAACTCTGAAATACTCTCATTAATGGCTATTATTTCCTTCTTTTTAATTTCTAATTTAATAATTACACACTCTATATTTTTCTTACCTGGTTGTGTAATATTGTTAAAAGTGTTCACAGCCTTTGTAACAGCTCCCAACTTTGCCCCCCTTTTCTTTTTTAACTTTTTCAATTCTGCACTGTCCATGTCTAAGTCAAAATTGTTTAACTGGGGATCGTAATGAAATAGAGGACAAGAAGAAATTACCAGAGAAGAGAGAGAACAGACAAAACAGTCAAGTTTAAATTTGGTTTAATCCCCCCCAAGTACTTATGTGTCACTCAGGTCTAAGCTTATAGAGAATGAGACTCCTTAAATGTAAATGTTTCCTAGTTAGGCCCTAGGTTGTAGACCTAATTAGGCTTGCTCAGGTTAGGCTTAGGCTAGACCATTTAGCCTAATTCTGCAATTTTTGTTAAGTAAGGTTAAGGTTTGTAAATTCCCCACACACGGACCACCAATGCGAAAAATGCTCTGTATGAATTGGTCCACAATTAACCCACCCCTTATATCTCCAGTCTATACTATAGAGTAGATCAAGTCTAGCCTAGAGGGGTCAGCCTAGAGATTCCGGAAATGGTCCAGAGCGGGCAGATAAATTGAGGTCCACAGTAGGATTCCTCACAAGAATTAGGTTAGGGCAATCTACCTTCACCTTTGTTAAGCTATGAGTTGATGCTGGGTCTTAGGCCACAATGTAGGCCTAACTTGTCTGACCCAGCTTAATTTAATGTTCTTAACTGTTTGGTGTTAAAACTCATATTAGTCACTTACTTTTAGTTATTACAGTCTCTCCCTTCTCCGGTTGTCTCATTCGAGAGCGCACTTTGCTGGTACGTCCTCTCGCCCCGTTCGTCGTTTTCGTTCTCCCTTTGTTCTCCTCTTCGCGGGGCTTCTCGTACCAGCGTTGTCTTGGTTTATTCCTCGGTTGGTTGAGCGGTAATGTATCCTTATTACCGAGCACGCTCCTCCCACACAGTATATAAATACTAGTGTGGAGAATAACTCTGGTGAGCAACCAATTGGTTTCATCCACCCAGTTATTGACATAAAAGGAATTTAATGATTGTTAGATTAACTACCTACCTACTCAGTGAACCATTTTCGTTACCTCCCAACTACCCACTCATCAGTTTTCCATAGTAGGTGTCTGTATGTAAAGTTTGAAGTAAGAAAGGAAATGGCGAGGTCGTGCGTTTGTGATGAGTATGTTGCACGCGAGGATGCAACGGAAAGAGTGTTTTTGGAGGGACTAAGGAAATGAAATTGCACGGGTGGAAAATGGGTACGAGGTAATGGTGGTGGAAAATATGAATGCAAAAGTTGGGAAGGGATCGGAAGATGGAGTATTATAGGGACATTTGGAGTACAAGGTGAGAGTAGGAATAGTGAAAGCCTGAAAGGTTGAAATGGTTTGTGTTTAGGTAAATCTCTTTTATTAAACGTAAGGTTGTGTGTACGTGGTATAGGATGAGAAGAGCTAGACAAGAAAAAGTAATAGTAGATAGGATGGAGAAATGCAGAGTTTTGAAGTGGAGACTAAATAGAGGAGTAAAGAGAGGGTAAAAAAGATCTGAAGGGTAAAAAAAGATCTGAACCTCGGGGTTTTCGAGGTGCCTAGACACTCTACGTTTGAAAGATGGGAGGTCATAGACAGGAGGAAAGATGGATTGAGGAAGATTGTTCCAGAGTTGACCGGTTGAGTAGATGAAAGACTGAAAATACCGATTAACCCTTGCGTTACAGAGTTTGACAGAAAAGGAATGAGAAAGTATAGAAAGTCTGGTGCTGCGTGCTTTCCTTAAAGGATGAAGCATGCAGTTAGAGTGTTCAGAAGAGCAATGTCCGTTATAATAACGATAGTAGAGAGAGAGTGAGGCAACATTGTGGCGAAGAGAGAGAGATTGAAGACAATCAGTTAGAGGCGGGGAATTGATGAGACGAAATACAATACAATAACCACCTGGTTAAGTACGGCTGTGTGGGTTGAGCCACCCGACACATGAGAAACATACTTCATACAGGGGCGAACAAGGCCCCTGTACAGAGGGAGCAACTGAATGGAGGTGAAGAAACCGCGGAGGCGAACAGCACACCTAACCTCTTAGAAGCTGTTTTAGAAAGAGAGTATATGTGATCTTTCCAGGAAATGTTTACGTTGATATTAAAATAGGTTAGAAAATGGGTGGCAGAGGTACGTAGAATGGCATGGGAGGAGAAAAAGAGTTTGCGGACTGGATGAAAACGGTTGTGGCGCCTTCATAGAGAAGTAAGGGCAGGAACGGGAAGTTGTTCTCAAAGTAACTCATAATGAATGGGTATTATCTCTGCCAAAAGCGTATGATGCAGTGCTGATTGGTAAAAGTGAGCGAGAGTCGCAGAGACTGAGTAAAGCGTGTATGGATGTTTGTAAAAGGCGACTATTAAGCGCGAATGCAGACGAGAGAAAGGTGATGGTGGTGCGTGGAAGGGGTCGTAATACGAGGTGTGAAATAGTTAGAGGCGGAATAACGCTGGGAAGTCTGGTAAGCAAGAATGGTACACGCAAAAGTTGTGCTAAACGAAAGTAGTGAAACGGGAAGAGAAGTATATGGGGCATGGAGAGGATTGGGCATCGAGAGGATTGGCAAGGAAGAATGGTCAGAATGGTTTTTGTTTAAATGCGGCGAAAATCTTCCAATAAAACCTTCGCTTAAACCTTGCTACGAGCCGTACATTTCCTTCACCTAATCGGCCTTGTCTTGACCCCCTTATGGAAAACTGATGAGTGGGTAGTTGGGAGGTAACGAAAATGGTTCACTGAGTAGGTAGGTAGTTAATCTAACAATTATTAAATTCCTTTTATGTCAATAACTGGGTGGATGAAACCAATTGGTTGCTCACCAGAGTTATTCTCCACACTAGTATTTATATACTGTGTGAGAAGCCTGCTCGGTAATGGAGATACATTACCGCTCAACCAACCGAGGAAAAAACCAAGACAACGCTGGTGGAAAAAGCCCCGCGAAGAGGAGAACAAAGGAGTACGAAAACGAACAACGGGGCGAGAGGACGTAACGGTGAAGGGAGGAGAACAGACAACGAAAAAGATCCCACCGGCAAGTACGCTCTCGACAATTACACAACCGGAATTTGGAGACTCCAATAACTAACAGTAAGTGACTAATTGAGTTTTTAACCCAGTAATTTAATCACATTAAATTAAGCTGGGTCAGACAAGTTAGGCCTACATTGTGGCCTAAGACCCAGCATCAACTCATAGCTTAACAAAGGTGAAGGTAGATTGCCCTAACCTAAATTGGTGAGGAATCCTACTGTGGACCTCAATTTATCTGCCCGCTCTGGACCATTTCCGGAATCTCTAGGCTGACCCCTCTAGGCTAGACTTGATCTACTCTATAGTTAGACTGGAGATATAAGGGGTGGGTTAATTGTGGACCAATTCATACAGAGCATTTTTCGCATTGGTGGTCCGTGTGTGGGGAATTTACAAACCCTAACCTTACTTAACAAAAAATTGCAGAATTAGGCTAAATGGTCTAGCCTAAGCCTAAGCCTAACCTAATCAAGCCTAATTAGGTCTACAACCTAGGGCCTAACTAGGAAACATTTACATTTAAGGAGTCTCATTCTCATAAGCTTAGACCTGAGTGACACATAAGTACTTGGTGAGGATTAAACCAAATTTAAACTTGACTGTTTTGTCTGTGCTCTCTCTTCTCTGGTAATTTCTTCTTGTCCTCTATTTCATTACGATCCCCAGTTAAACAATTTTGACTTAGACATGGACAGTGCAGAATTGAAAAATTTAAAAAAGAAAAGGGGGGCAAAGTTGGGAGCTGTTACAAAGGCTGTGAACACTTTTAACAATATTACACAACCAGGTAAGGAAAATTTAGAGAGTGTAATTCTTAAATTGGAAACTAAAAAGAAGGAAATAATAGCCATTAATGAGAGTATTTCAGAGTTAGTTGAATCCGAAATGGCTGAAGAACAATTGATAGACCTTTACGCTGATGATGATGACCAGGTAATCTCAATTGAACAGCAAATAAGGAGACTACGGTCTCGTTTGACTGACTTAACACCAAAAAAACCTAATTCTGATTTTAATCAAAGTAGAGCTAACCTTCAACAAAATTTAAGTGGCATGCTAAATCCTAAGTCACAAGAATTGAGGGCTCAGTTACCCATTTTGCTAGTACCAACATTTGAAGGGGACACGGTACAATTCCCATCTTTCATTGACAAATTTGAGAATTTAATAGGTAATAAACCTTATATTTCAACTGTTGAAAAGTTTAGTTACTTAACTAGTTCCCTTAAAGGCCCAGCCTATAACCTGATAGCCTATTTACCAGCCGTAAGGAATTCATATGAAGTAGCTATTGATCTTTTAAAACGTAATTACATTAATAAAGATGAGATTGTATATGAATTATCTCAACAAATTTTTGAATTTGCACCCATAAAAGATAACCATAGTGATATGGAAAATTTTTATACAAAATTAGAAGCTATTATAGGACAACTGGTTAGCAATGAGATAGATATTAAAGCTTCATCTTGGATTATACAAGGCATAGTACTTAGGTGCCTTCCTTCGAGGGCTAAAGATATTTTAATTCTAAAGACGGAGAAAATTATCCTAATCTGGAAGATATAAGAAAACACTTCCCAATATCCTAACTAATTACAAATTGAGAGATTTTCCAACACATAAGACCCAGACTATGGATAAACAAAAGACTGTTCCCAGAGACCAACTAGCTACAGCCAAACAGACAAAACTTGATACTGTAGAATCAAATGTGACCAACTATAATACACGAACACCTACATTACAGAACTTTAATGTAACTGCTGCCTCAACTTACACACCACATTGCAAATTTGTGCAAGTAATGAACACAGTAGTACTGGGTGTGACAAATATTCAGACTTTAACCAAAGAGCTAAGATGTGAACAGTTGAACCTGTGTAAAAGTGTACTGGCCAGGGACATTATAAGAAAGACTGTAAATCTAGGTTAAGATTCAAGTGTAAGTTTTGTAAAAGTTTACGACATGTCTCATCAATGTGTGATTCACCAAAGTGTCCAAACAATAGTATTCAAACTCAAAAGATACCTCCCCCAAACAAAGGTAATCAAGAAAATGCCACTTTCATGGGACATTCTGTTTGTTCAAACATGTAACAAGAAACACTGAGATTCTTTTACCAACTATTACTTTGGACTTAGTGAATAGTGAGGGTAGCACCACTCCAGTGAGATGTCTTATAGACTGTTGTTCTCAACAAACATTTGTTTCACAAAATGTAGTTAATAATTGGGTTTGACATCAAGCCCGAATGAACAAAACCTCAATATTGCATCCTTTGTTAAGGATAACTCGGACAAAAATAGCTATAAGACAATTGACCTGGAACTACATTTAGAAAGTAAATTCAAGAAAATTGAAGCAGTTATTATTTCTAAAGTAGGACAAAACAAACTGGTTATACCCAAACTAGAACAAACCTAAATCATTTGGGAAAACACTACAAATAGCTGATAGACATATCACTAACAACACAGTAGCTAACATTGAAATGCTAATAGGGGCAGATTATATTAATCTTATTCATAAGGGCATAGTAGAGATAGGTAATGGTATAGCTATTCAGACTCCATCAGGGATAGCCCCTTGGGTGACCTATCAAAATACAACCTAGACCTAAACCAAAACAGTTCATGACCAACAAATACTATGTGCCTCAACTCAGTCCTACATAACACCTGTAAGAATAGCAACACTTTGAATAATATTATCTCAACTGAGAACTTAATTCATCATTATCAAATGAAACTTTGGATGAGGCAATTCAAACTTTATGGTTGCTAGAATCTGTGGGTATACATGACACAAATCAAACTTCAGAAGATCAGTTAATGGTAGAAAGATTTGAAGACACCATTCAGTGCAAAGACAATAGTTATTTGTTGAGTTACCTTGGAAAATAAATTGTCCAACTTTAAGAGACAATCTCAAAGTAGCTAAAGGACATTTATATAAAGTAATGAAAAAACTCAAACAAGATAATAATATTCCATCATATAATGATGTCTTCAAAGAACAGCTACAGAAAGGCTTCATTGAAGAAGTAACAAATAACCCTTTTAAAAAAGATGGTTGTCATTATTTAACCCACAGGGGGGTTTATCGACAAGATGCCCCAACAACAAAACTCAGAGTAGTATATAACTGTAGCCTCAAAGACAGTGATAAACACAGTTTGAATGATTGCTTGATTGAGGGTCCTAATCTCATTTCTGACCTTGTGAAGATCTTACTGAGGTTCAGGTTAGACAAATATGCCGTACAAAGTGACATTTCAAAGGCATTTTTGAGAATAAATCTTAAAAATGAATATGATAAGAACCAACTTAGGTTCTTATGGTTCAAGGATCCATTTGATTTGAATAAAGGGTTCATAACCTATAGATTTAATGTTGTGTTGTTTGGAGCCAATTGCTCACCTAGCCTATTAGCATTGACAATTGGACATCATTTGAACAGTTTAATAACTCTTTAACATTGAACTTCCTTAAGGAACATTTTTACGTAGACAATCTAATAGGCTCAACAACAACAAAATGAATTATCTGAAGTCTATGAACACTCTCAAAACATTATGCAACAAGGTAACTTTGAACTTAGAGAGTGGATTTCAAATGATGAGGATTTAAACAAAAAGATTTAAAGGATAATAATGGTCTTACTGAGCCATCAGACAGAGTTAAAACTTTAGGTATGAAATGGTATTTGGATGCAACTTCTAACAGTCATGATTCAATCTGTACTAAAGGTTTTAAACTTGATGAGGAAGCAAATACTAAAAGACAAATATTATCAGAGGCTTCCAAAATTTTTGATCCTATGGGTCTATTCCTGCCTTCAACAATAAAATCAAAGATTCTCCTCCAAGAAATTTGGAGGACAAATGTTGGGTGGGATGATCCAACAACAAATGAAAATCAAAAATCTTGGAAGAAGTTAGCTGCTGATTAACAAAAGTGCAGAACATTAAAATTCAAAGGTGCTGTGGGTTTAGGGATAAGCCCAAGAGACTTCATGTGTTTGCTGATGCAAGCACACAAGCTTATGGGTGCTGTGCGTATCTTGTAAGCCCTACAGAAAGTCATCTAATTTATGCAAAAGGGAAAGTTGCACCTCTCAAACCTACCCGAACCATACCTCAATTGGAACTATTGGCTGCTACATTAGCCATTAAAACCATTTCATTGCTTTAAGGATGCTTACCATGATGTGTACTTAACTCATATCCACATCTGGCTGACAGTCAGATTTGTCTTGCCTGGATACGGAATGATAGCATTAATAGTAAGAATATCTTTGTAAGAAATAGGCTAAAAGAAATAGCTGAAGCTAATGAAAGCCTACAAGTAAACTTTCACTATGTTCCAACTAAACAAAACAGCAGACTTTCTGACCAGAGGTTTATCCTACAAGTTGTTGAAGTCAACAAAAAACTTGGTTTATGGGACCTAAGTGGCTCTGTAATACAGACCAATGGCCTGTGGAACAAGTTAACTTGACATTAAATTTAATCTTTTCAAATGAAAAGGTTGAACCAATCACTAATTATGAACAGTATTCTGATTTCAACAAACTTGTCAGGGTTACAGCCTACTGTTTGAGGTTTGCTCACAACTGTTTAACTACAATTAACAAACAGCTAAATAAAAATAATCATAATTATACAGAAGTTGCAACCAAATACTGGATAGGCCATGCACAACAAAAAGAGTACAATAAAGAGTTAGAATTCTTAACTAATGGGAAACAAACAAAAGAACCTGTACCATCAGTAGTTGTGGATCTAAACTTGTTCAGAGATGAGGAAGGCCTTCTAAGGTGTAAAGGGAGATTAGACAAATCAAAACTGTCATACAAAAGCAAAAATCCAATCCTTTTACCTAGATTTAGCTATTTGACAACATTAATAATCAGAAAAACACACAATGATGTATATCATATGGGGGTACCACAGACACTAACTACATTAAGAAAAACTTATTGGATACCCAAGGGAAGGATCACTGTTAAAACAGTCCTGAGTGAGTGTGTCACATGTAGGCGTATTCATGCTAGGCCCTATAGGAAACCAAATCCTCCTGCTTTGCCAGAGGAGAGAGTTACTCTCAACAGACCCTTTGAGACTGTAGGCATTGACTATACAGGAGCATTGACTGTAGGGGTGGGTGACACTGAACAAAAAATTTACATTGTACTGTTTACATGTGCTGCCTCACGAGCTGTTTATTTGGATGTTGTGGAGGACCTTACACCAGAATCTTTTGTTGCTGTCTTTAAGAGATTCTGTGCACGACATTCAGTACCAAAGACAGTTTGGACTGACAATGCTACATATTTCAAAGCTGGTGAACAAGTCATCCACGACTTGTTAAGCAATGAAATCACACAACAAAATTCAAACATAAAGTGGAAGTATATTCCGGTTGCCTCTCCTTGGTATGGTTCTATCTGGGAGAGGAATATACAAACAGTAAAGAATTGCTTGAAGAAAGCAATTGGCAAAAAACAGATGCACTTGTTTGGGTTGCTCACTCTCCTGGCTGAGATTGAGAACATCATTAACAATAGACCACTCACTTATGTGAGTGACAACATTAATGACCCGGAACCATTAACTCCAAATCATTTGATTCGGGGAGAACAAGTTAGTCTCCTGCCGGACTACAATATAGACTCTTCAGAAGACCCAAACTGGACTCAACGACATAATGAACTCCAGACTAAGTTACAACATTTAACTAGAGTTAAAGCTCATTTCATTAAACAGTGGAAAACTGAGTACTTGATGGGTCTAAGGTAGAGACATAAACAAATGACTAAGAAGGATTGGTCTGACACAATTAAGGTAGGGGACCTTGTTCTCATACATGACAGTACTCCAAGACAATACTGGCCTCTGGCTAGAGTTTCAGAACTCAGACCAGGGGCAGACGGGGTAACAAGAGTGGTCAAATTAAGGACTTCAACGGGTGACACAACAAGAGACATTTCTCTTTTGTACCCTTTAGAGTCTGGACCCAAAACAATGGACTTTGGAGAACCTTCTCCACTGACAGTAACAACTGGAGACACTGAACTTCCAGTAACTATTCCTTTGACAGTAGGAGTGGTAACGCATCCTACTACAACATTGACAGACACAAGACCTCAGCGACAAACAGCATTAAAGGCGCGACTATTTTTACAACAAAAAATAGATGCTGGGGAATTGTAATTTTATCTTCTAACTTTCATTTTTTCTTTTCTTATGGTAAAAACCATAGACAGTTTCATCCTATGGATGTATATTTTCTCTTCTAATTAAATGCTACACCTTCTCCATGAGAAGGTGAGGATAGGCACTGTTAATCAGATTAACAGGCATTTACAGTTAAATAGTTAGCTAGTCTACACTCAGACATAAAAATTGGTGACAATGACACCAAAATTTTTATCTCCCGGGGCCCCCAGTATATGGAAAACTGATGAGTGGGTAGTTGGGAGGTAACGAAAATGGTTCACTGAGTAGGTAGGTAGTTAATCTAACAATTATTAAATTCCTTTTATGTCAATAACTGGGTGGATGAAACCAATTGGTTGCTCACCAGAGTTATTCTCCACACTAGTATTTATATACTGTGTGAGAAGAGCGTGCTCGGTAATGGAGATACATTACCGCTCAACCAACCGAGGAAAAAACCAAGACAACGCTGGTGGAAAAAGCCCCGCGAAGAGGAGAACAAAGGAGTACGAAAACGAACAACGGGGCGAGAGGACGTAACGGTGAAGGGAGGAGAACAGACAACGAAAAAGATCCCACCGGCAAGTACGCTCTCGACAATTACACAACCGGAGTTTGGAGACTCCAATAACTAACAGTAAGTGACTGATTGAGTTTTTAACCCAGTAATTTAATCACATTAAATTAAGCTGGGTCAGACAAGTTAGGCCTACATTGTGGCCTAAGACCCAGCATCAACTCATAGCTTAACAAAGGTGAAGGTAGATTGCCCTAACCTAAATTGGTGAGGAATCCTACTGTGGACCTCAATTTATCTGCCCGCTCTGGACCATTTCCGGAATCTCTAGGCTGACCCCTCTAGGCTAGACTTGATCTACTCTATAGTTAGACTGGAGATATAAGGGGTGGGTTAATTGTGGACCAATTCATACAGAGCATTTTTCGCACCCTTTTACGTCTCTTGTATTCACCCGAAGAAGAAGAGACGCTTTTGAAATTCGAAACGTTTCCTCATTTGAATACTTACGCAACTATTTTGACTAACTATAAAATGAGAGATCAAAACACGGTTGTTGAAGCGTTTCTTATTTCGAAAGTTGTCCTCATTCATTACAATATTTTACTCGTATTCCTTCCAGGCCCTGATCCCAAAATAATATTTATCACACTCACCATCATCGCTTCTCTCCTGCTGCTCATTGTATGCGTTGGATTCGTTATTCTCGTTACATTGTACGTGAAGGTAAGAAAGGTTACCGTTTTTCACTTACTCCCACCCTCATTTAATCCTCCCTCTGCTGACTACGAGGGGGGAGAGTCCCCCCCTGCCTGAAAACTACAATAGAAGGGCAGTAATTAATTTCTTAATTTCTTTTTCTGTAGATGAGCAGGACAGTTTTGTACAGACGCGTTCTAATAGAACGTGATAACCGACCATCAGTGTAGAAAAGTGTTTTTGCCCTTAACAACGTTTGCTAAAGCAAATGTGAAAATTTACTAATCAATCCCCTTTTCTGAAATCTGAATTTGTTTTATAAAGTAACTAATTTTAAAGGTTTCTATGGAAAAACTATACGCGCTCACAACATGGTATCATATGTGGTACATTTATTTCATAATTAAATATAAATTATTAATTAATTGAATTAAATATCTATACAAAAATGCCTCGGGATTGGCGACATAGCCTATTGGGAATGAAATAATTGAATTGCCATACGTACAAAGAACCTGTATGTATGAATCAGCCTCACATAGCAACAAGAAAACCCAATTTATTGTTTAGTCTACCACAAGAGTAGACCAAACAAAAATAATGCTAGTTCGGCAAATAATACACCAGAACCAAGGAACGGCTCTCAGGGCTGTTTATGTTACAGCGAAGCTTTAAACGCGGAGGATGTCTTTGTCCCCCTAGAGTCCTGAGTGAATTCCTTATAATATAAAACCTAGTGACTATAAAAGGATAGGCCTATTCCTTCAGGGGTTTATATAGTGACTGCCTATATTAATTATCTTAAGTAAATTCGCCGCGTAACCCCATCGTGGCGACCCTACACCGAAAATGACCGTCACGCCCTACATCGAAACAAACAAAGACCCAGCAAAAATAAGGTGAGCAATTTCAGTTTTTATTAACATAAGGCTTTCCCAACTCCCGATGCTAGAATTACCGTAATCAATATAAATATAAAGAGGTCCTTTAAAGACCTACATATTTATAACTCTAACGAAAAAGCATAGGGCTTTTGTCGGTAACCCTCCACTGACGTCTGTTGGAAATTTCCAACGGATGAGGGCACAGGCAATCAACCCATAGCCCTATATAGTTTTTTTCACATGGTGGCCCTGTGTATGGGGAACTAACCCCTCTACAATTTACACTGACACGCAGTGGCTAGGCTTACCACATTGGCCTAACCCTAATTTCAACCGTAACCCCACTATAGTTTTTTCATATGGTGGCCTATTCAACTGGGAACCAATTTCTTTACCTTTACACTAACCGAAAACAAAGGCTTGTTCATTTAACAGGCATAACTTATTTTAGGTCCTAAAAAAATAGGCCCGCAACATTAAGCCTATTTAATAGGTCCTACTCTTCAAACTCAAAACTAAGCCTTGTTAATTTAACAGGCTTAACTCATTTGAGGTCCTATAAAATAATAGGCCCAACTATAAGCCTACTTGGTAGGCCCAACAAATAGGCCTATTTAGTAGGCCCACCTAACTTTACCTTACATAATGGGCCTACCTCTTAAAGTAGGCCCTTATTCTTTACACTCAAGGCCTATCCTAACTAAAAACACTAAATTTATAATTGAACCTGTGGTGTAGGTTATAAAATTTATTTCAGCAATTTAACTTACTCATTAACATCACAAAATTCGACTCGAACTGTAACATCACAAAATTCGACTCGAACTGTAACATCACAAAATTCGACTCAGATCTGTAACATTACAAAGACCTAAAGCAATTGCACGAATTCAAACCTACACCCACCTAACACCTATTCCAAGTCCTATTTGACATATAGGCCCAACCTATTCCAAGTCCTATTTGACATAGGCCCAACCTATTCCAAGTCCTATTTGACATATAGGCCCAACCTATTCCAAGTCCTATTTGACATATAGGCCCAACCTATTCCAAGTCCTATTTGACATATAGGCCCAACCTATTCCAAGTCCTATTTGACATATAGGCCCAACCTATTCAAGTCCTATTTGACATATAGACATACCAAGTCCTATTTGACATATAGGCCCAACCTATTCCAAGTCCTATTTGACATAGGCCCAACCTATTCCAAGTCCTATTTGACATATAGGCCCAACCTATTCCAAGTCCTATTTGACATATAGGCCCAACCTATTCCAAGTCCTATTTGACATATAGGCCCAACCTATTCAATCCTATTTGACATATAGGCACAACCTATTACAGACAAGGCTTGATATAAGGGTCTCAAATGCAACGTTTGAGGGTCTTTACTCAGCCAAATTGATTAACCTAACCCAAAACCCAAAAATAAAACCCTATAACAAAATACACATTTACACACATACGTACGGTACAGTATATAAATATATACATACGACTTCAAACATCCAATTCTTCTTTTAAAGAAGAATCACAACAGATTTCATCAACAGACACAACATTCCTTGCAAACAGATTGGATTCCTTCAAAACCCCAAACCTTCCAGACCTACCTGTAGGATACACAACATTTACTCATTCATAACTACGGGTATTAATTCATTGGAGTGGTGAATCCAAGTTTTGAAGACCAACTGGATTCGGAGGAATGACACAACACACACACACACACACACACTACTCTTTCATGTGTCTCAAACACAACAACCTGTCTAAACATAACCAAGGATCGGAGAGTAAAAGCTTTTATTGCTGCGCTCTGATTCTGTGCACATAATTTTGTGCCAAAAATTATATGGTTAGACAGTGACACGTACAAACAAACTACTCTACTCCAAAGGGCTTGGCCTACCTTGGCCATAGCCCAACAAATTCATCAAAGGGCTGATGGCCTACCCTTGGCCATAGCCCAACAAATTCATCAAAGGGCTGATGGCCTACCCTTGGCCATAGCCCAACAAATCATCAAAGGGCTTGGCCTACCTTGGCCATAGCCCAACAAATCATCAAAGGGCTGATGGCCTACCCTTGGCCATAGCCCAACAAATCATCAAAGGGCCTTGGCCTACCTTGGCCATAGCCCAACAAATTCATCAAAGGGCTGATGGCCTACCTTGGCCATAGCCCAACAAATCATCAAAGGGCCTTGGCCTACCTTGGCCATAGCCCAACAAATTCATCAAAGGGCTGATGGCCTACCTTGGCCATAGCCCAACAATTCATCAAAGGGCTGATGGCCTCCTTGGCCATAGCCCAACATATTCATCAAGGGTGATGGCCTCCTTGGCCAACCAAACAACAGCCAAACACAGGGTCTTGTGGCCTCCCTTGGCCAGAGACCAAACAGGGGTCTTGTGGCCTCCCTTGGCCAGAGACCAAGGGTCTTGTGGCCTCCTTTGGCCAGAGACCAAACAAAAAGGGTCTTGTGGCCTCCCTTGGCCATAGGCCAAACAACACAAAAACAGTACAGGATTCAAAGCCCCAAGCCCTCCAGATCTACCTGTGGAGGAGTAAATTTACTCCACTAAAACTACGGGTATTGACTAGTCTGAAGTGGTAGGAGGTTTGAATACAGTACAAACTCTTTCTAATTCTCCTAAATTAAATGAACAAATAACAAAAGACAACAATGGGAACATTGAACCAAACAATTACACGAAAACACTTGGAATGCTTTGGTTTTTAAAACAGAATTCTGAACACGATGACACTCTTTGCACAAAGAGTTATAACTTAAATCCAAATGCCATACAAAAAGACAAGTGCTTTCAGAATCATCCAAAATTTTCGACCCCATTGGATTATATTTACCAGCAACCATAAGATCCAAAATCCTTTTGCAAGACTTATGGAAAAAGAAAATTGATTGGGATGAACCACTTTCAGTGGAAGACCAACTTCATTGGAAAAAATTAGCCACAGACTTGAACAAAGTTCAAGACATCTACGTACCAAGATGTGCTGGCTACAGATTGAAATCGCAAACACTACACATTTTTACAGATGCCAGCACACAAGCTTATGGGTGTTGTGCCTATTTAACAAGTGAAAATGAAAGTAACTTGGTTTATTCAAAGGCAAAAGTGGCACCCTTAAACCAAAAGAAAACTGTACCACAACTTGAATTATTAGCTGTCTCATTGGGAGTTAAAACAGCAGACTTTCTTTCACAAGTGTATAAAGAAGTTGACATAACAAACATTTACTTAAGGACAGACAGTCAAATTTGTCTAACATGGGTGACCAACACAGATACAACTTCTTGCAAAAACATATTTGTGAAAAACAGACTAACAGAAATCAAAACTGCAAACACAAACCTTGGTATCAAATTTAGGTACATAAAAACAAAAGAGAATCCTGCAGACTTTTTGACAAGAGGGCTCTCTTACAAGCTGTTGAAAACAAATAAAATCTGGTATGAAGGGCCCGAATGGCTAACATGTGAGGATCTTTGGCCAGCCAAAGTAGTTAACCTCACACTCAACTCTACAACAACTGAAAAGATCACTGAGGACAAACCTATATTTGACTACACCTTATTCAGACCAACAAACTCTTGAGAATTACAGTCTATTGCTGCAAGTTTGTCAATAGCTACCTTCTCAAACACTGTCCTCAGAAAGCCTTTTCTAACTTAACAGAAACTGCAACAAAATACTGGCTCAAACAGATACAAGCTTCAGAATTTGACAAGGAGTTGAAGTATCTTAGGTCCAGTAGCACATTAAACAAAGGTATTCCTTCACTTGTCATGGATCTAAATCTGTACCTGGATACAGAGGGTCTGATAAGGTGTAAAGGAAGGCTTAACAAGTCAACTTTGACTTACAACTCTAAGCACCCAATTCTTCTTCCAAGGAGAAATCACTTCACAAAACTCATCATCAGGGATACCCACAACAAAATACACCACATGGGAGTCCCACAAACCCTGACAGAGCTGAGAAAAACTTACTGGCTACCAAAGGGTAGAACTGAAACAAAGAAAATTTTAAACACATGCATTCCTTGTAAACGTATCCATTCACGACCCTTTAAGACCCCAAGCCCTCCAGACCTACCTGTGGAACGAGTAACATTTACTCGGCCATTTGAAACCACGGGTATTGACTACACTGGAGCGGTAAATGTGAGTTTTGGAGACAAAATGGATTCAAAGGAATACAAAGTGTACATTGTACTCTTCACCTGTGCTGCCACACGTGCCATATGTCTAGACATAGTAGAAGATCTGACAGCAGAAGCTTTTATTGCTGCTTTCAGACGATTTTGTGCACACAATTCTGTACCCAAAACTATATGGTCAGACAATGCCACATACTTCAAATCTGGTGAAAGAATTATTCATCAGATTTGTGACAGTGAAACAGTACAAACTCATTTAACCAAACACAACATAACCTGGAAGTACATTCCTGTTAATACACCATGGTATGGTTCAATTTGGGAAAGAAACATACAAACTGTAAAGAACTGCCTTAAAAAGACTATTGGGACAAAACATCTACAACTTTTTGAACTCATGACTATTCTGTCAGAAATTGAAAATGTTGTCAACAACAGACCATTAACTTATGTGGGAGATGGTATTAATGAGCCAGAACCTCTCACACCAAACCACCTAATTAAGGGAGAAACAGTAAACATGTTACCAGAATCTGAACATAACAGTACAGAGGATCCAGATTGGGAAATAGGACACAAAGAACTCAACACAAAATACCAACATTTGACACAAATCAAGACTCAATTTATAACAAAATGGAGAGAAGAATACTTAACAAGTCTTAGAGAAAGACATAAACAATTAACAAAACAAAGTTGGAATGATTCAGTCAAAATTGGGGACATTGTGTTGATACATGACAAGACACCAAGACAACATTGGTCAATGGGAAAAGTCTTGGAACTCAAAACTGGTGAAGACGAAGTTACCAGGGTTGTAAAACTGAAAACAGCAACTGGTGAACCACCAGAGATATCACATTACTATATCCTTTGGAGTGTGGGGCTAAATTAGAACCATTACCCCAAAGGATGGATCAGGATACTATTGGGGAGGAATCTCTCAATGTGCCTGATGTAACTCAGACTAAACCAGACAGGCCTCAAAGAAAGACTGCTTTGAAAGCCAGAAAACTTTTACAAGAAAAAATTAAGACTGGTGACTTATAAAACTTACACAAACTGAGCAAAGTTAAAATGCTTAATAACTTTACTTTAATCCCATAAATTTCCTATACCTAAAGGGAGTCAAACTGATTGACATAACTTTAACTAAACTTGAGAAGTTGGCCTCTTGAACTTTCATATTTGAATAGGTCTTGAGTAACCTCTCTCCCCTAAATTTCTACTTCATTCTTTTCAATCCATTTCACATGGTTTAAACACAGTTTATCAAAAAATTTGATCTATAACATACAAATTTTTCTCCGGCCCCCCCCAGTATATGGAAAAACTATACGCGCTCACAACATGGTATCATATGTGGTACATTTATTTCATAATTAAATATAAATTATTAATTAATTGAATTAAATATCTATACAAAATTGCCTCGGGATTGGCGACATAGCCTATTGGGAATGAAATAATTGAATTGCCATACGTACAAAGAACCTGTATGTATGAATCAGCCCACATAGCAACAAGAAAACCCAATTTATTGTTTAGTCTACCAAAGAGTAGACCAAACAAAATATCTAGTTCGGCAAATAATACACCAGAACCAAGGAACGGCTCTCAGGGCTGTTTATGTTACAGCGAAGCTTTAAACTGGGAGGATGTCTTTGTCCCCCCTAGTTCTGAGTGAATTCCTTATAATATAAAACCTAATGACTATAAAAGGATAGGCCTATTCCTTCAGGGGTTTATATAGTGACTGCCTATATTAATTACCTTAAGTAAATTCGCCGCGTAACTCCATCGTGGCGGCCCTACACCGAAAATGATCGTAACGCCCTACATCGAAACAAACAAAGACCCAGCAAAAATAAGGTGAGGCAATTTCAGTTTTCATTAACATAAGGCTTTCCCAATCCCGATGCTAGAATTACCGTAATCAATATAAATATAAAAGGTCCTTTAAAACCTACATATTTATAACTCTCTAACGAAAAAGCATAGGGCTTTTGTCGGTAACCCTCCACTGACGTCTGTTGGAAATTTCCAACGGATGAGGGCACAGGCAATCAACCCATAGCCCTATATAGTTTTTTCAAAGTTTCCTTCATTAATATTTGAGGTAATATGATAGTGTTCAATGGAATAAATATAGTACCAGTATGAATAAGCAGTGCCGTTTAGTGGCACTCTTCGTAGATAGATAGTTTGAGAATAAAAAACATGAATACACAATATAGATTAAAAGCGTGTTTCCGCCGTTTCTTCACGCTCGTGGCAGGGTAGTAAAGGCTGTTACAGTAAATGTTTGAAAAATCAACTGTGATTGGCCAGTATCAACCAATCACCGTTCGTCTCATTACTTTGATGATAATTACGACCAATGGTCATAAAAAAGGTGGAAGGAACTTTGAACCTATATTGTACAGTACAATGAGAAAATGGACCTCATAGCTTTCTCAAAATACCATTCTGGTCCTTTTTGGCACTGTGCCTGCGTAAGTCTTTCTACCCTGGAGTTTCTCTTTGGTTAGCGAGCATCCCAGAGTTTTATTTTTAACCCTATAAAAACAGTGCTCAAACCATACTCTAAAGTTGATTGTGACTAGGTAACGGATAGACGGACGGAGAGATGAATATTTCGCTTTATTACTTAGCTTTATTTTCCTTTCAGACCCCGAAAGAATGTAAAAAAACGACACCAATGCCAGGTAATCATTCTTTTACTTCTCTCTTTGTCACTCAAAAAGTTTATCATTACAAAATTTCATCGCTTTCTTATATATTGCATTATAATTAGATTTTCAAAATGGTTTTCATAAAGTTTCCCAAAAGCGATTGTCAGAAAAACTTAACGTTCGTGATGTAAGATGTATAATAAAGTTCTCGTTCTGGTCCATTATTGGTTTACTCATAGAAAACCAAAGGTATCCTACCTTTTACGAGAGTAAAACGAGACAGATTCATGAAGAGTGGGGACTAATGTAACCAGTGGGATTTCGTAAAGGTATATTGTGGAACAATTACTTTTCATACTATAGGGTAAAGATCTTGAGGTAGATTAAGCACAATTTCAAAGATTTCAGAAACTACTGAAATAGTAGATAAAACAATGAACGGCCAACACAAAGCCCTCCGGGATAATGAGAATAATATCACCTTTTACCTTACTAACTTCCATAGAATACCGGTAATCTCTATGGGTGACGTAAACGTCTCGGTGCTCCTCAAACAGTATAATGAGGTACAAAAGTCGATAGTTGAACTGAAACACCAACACGTGGTATCAAATCAGAAAAACGCGATTTCGATAGAACAGTTCCGGTCAGAGTTAGATGCGTTGAAAGAAACGCTCCTCCCAAAGCCTAGTTACTCGGAAGTAGTTCAGCAAGCCAGATCTCCAAGAAGCGTGTCGGGCAGCGAGGGAAACGAAATCCCCGCCTCCAACTCCCCCCCTGAAGCTGGGGTGGAAACGCAGCATGCAGGGGTAGAGGTCAACCCCCCTCCCGTTCAGGAAAGGACTCCTGCTCCCGACCTCACAATGAGGAACAGGGACGGTTCAATGCCGAGAGTCGAGGCATTATTGCCCTCTCCCCTGCCTCCCACTGCAGAGGAGAGGTGTTCGATTACGCCTCGCTCGGTACGCAGTTCTCCCCCCTCCCACCGAAGAAGGAGAGGCACGCGCGGCCGTCAGGGTATAAACACCGCTAACAGACCCTCACCAAGCCACAGAGTAAGGGAGGAGCCTCCTATTCCCCAAAGGTTGTGCCACCCATCCCCCAGGCAGGCGAACCCTGCCGCAGGGAGATCGAGGGAGCAGGACGGGTGGGTAACTGTTAATAGGCGCCAGTCCCAAAGGTCTCCTCAACCGGTCTCCGCGGCGAGGCCACCGATGGAGAATCTCACCCTATTTGTGTCGCGAATTCAGCTCTCGAACGAGGCAAGCGATATTCGACACATGATAGAAGAAATCATTGGTGAACACAGTATAGTGATAGTTAATAAACTAAACACGAAATCTCCGTATTTAATTCTTTTAAAGTAATAATTAAAGGTGTAAATGTGCATTTCAACCCGTATAATATGAGTCAATGGCCCGACGGTATTATTGTTAAGGAGTTTATTCACTTTTCCAGGAGATTTGATAACAGGCAAAATAATAATAATAATAATAATAATAATAATAATAGGCGCCCTAACGGTAATGCCTGAAAGTTGTACTGTGTATAATAATAATAATCTTACTAATAATAAATTTTCTATCAGTCATGGCGGATAACTTGTTGGAAATAGTCTCATATAATGTAAGGTCAGTGAAGAATTCAACTGTAGATGTTCATAAAATTTTCGACAGTGCAGATTTGATACTCCTGCAGGAGCACTGGCTACCTAAGCAAGAGCTAAAATTCCTCTCTACCATCCATGATGACTTTATGTACCATGCGTCATCAGCAGTAGACTTGTCAGATGAATTAATGTACGGTAGGCCCAGTGGCGTAGCTAGAGTTTGTGCCGCCCGGGGCGGTCCTTGAGTTTGCCGCCCCCCTGAAACACAACACAATACACATAACAAACATACTTAAACAAAAAGTGAAAACGACGTATAGAAAAAAACCTGTGAAAAATATTAGGACAACATGTTTACTTCTGAAGTGAAAAAATTAACTACAACATTCTACACAGTTATTTTTCTTGCTTTTCTGTTAGCAAAATCTTCGATGACATTGTCGAAGTCTATTTCGTCTGTCAATTGTTGTTCTATAGACAGTATGGCAAGATTTCTCAACCGCAAGGTGCTCACAGTAGATCTTACTTAATTCTTTATCAGTTTTAGTTTAGAAAAACTCCTCTCACAGTTAGCAACACTAACAGCAATTGTGAGAAAAATCCGCAGCAGTATTACAATATTTGGAACCGAGTTACTAAGATTATACTTTACAACTAATACCAGCATATTAGTTTTGATATTGATTATTTATAAATATTAAACGTATATTTATAGATTATAACGTATTTACAGAACTTTATGGGTTATTTCCCTTTTTAATGAAATAAATGCATTTATACCAATGTTATTATTAATTAAGCACAACTAAGCGCTTAAATACTGTAGGTATGATGGTCAATAAGGCCATCTTCAAGGGAACACAATCCTTACCATTGTCGGAAATTAACGAAGTAAGCAGTGTTTTCGTGGAAAAATAAAATTGTGTCTGGCGTCTTGTATCTTTCTACTGTCCCGACATAAAAAAAAACCTTTTTTTTTCATTGCAGTAGACCAAAAGTGCCGCCCCTCAAAAAGTGCCGCCCGGGGCGGACCGCCCCCTCCGCCCCCCTATAGCTACGCTAGTGGGTAGGCCTTTTGGTGGTGTTGCTTTCTTATTAAGGAAAAATTTGTCAAAACATATAAGATTTTTAACAAGCGATAACGTAAAGTTGTTAGGCATTGAATTACAAGTGAACAATGATTGCATATTAATTGTAAACTGCTATTTACCATACGTACAACAACGGCAGTAATCTAGATGAATACATTGATTTGCTGTGCAAAATTAAGTCAAAGTCATTATCAGATAACCCCAAATATTCTCACTGTATAATAATGGGGGACTTTAACGCACATGTGAACTCGGAATTCTTTGGAGAATTGGATAACATGTGCGAGTCGGCCAATTTAAGTATAAGTGATGTAGATGTATTAGGGGTAGCCAGTGGTAATTTTACATACGTTAGCGATATGAGTGGTACCACCAGGTGGATTGATCAATGTCTCACTAGTAATAATCTAAAGGATCGAATTGTTAGAGTTCATATTTTGCATGATTTCCTTCTTTCTGATCATAGACCATTACAAATATTAATTAACGTTACCAATTTATGCGCAACACGACTTAACAAGAACTCAATAGGTAAGAATAATCGCGTCGATTGGTCCAATGTTAATATGCAGCAGAGAATAGAATACAAAGACAGAACATGTCACCTCTTTAATAATTTAGAAATTTTGCACCTTGGCTGTAATAATCCTTGCTCAAATGATTCTCACTGTAAACTCATAGATAGGTATTATAGTAAGATAATATCCCTGTTAAGAGAAGCAGAAAGCCCCTTGATTAAATCTTACAACTATCATACTAAGGTTATTCCTGGATGGAATGATTTTATTGCCCCCCTGAAGAGGGAATCGAAAGACGCCTACGATTTGTGGTGCTTTCATGGTAGACCCAGATTAGGACCAGTATACATAAATATGTGTAGAAGTCGGGATCAGTATAAGGCGGCCATAAGGCGATGTAAACAGGAAGAAGAGTCTATTCGAGCATCAAAAGCCTGTGAAGCTCGCATAAATAACGATAATAACAAATTTTGGAAATTTGTTAAGAATCAAAACGGGTGTCAAAAATGTCCTCCCTCCGACAATCGATGGGTGTCGGGGGAGGATGAAATTGCAAAGCTGTGGAAAAACCACTACTCTAACATTCTTAATAGTGTGAGTAGGGATAATCTTAAGATAGATTGCAGCGAAACGATTGTGGGAGGGACAAGGGAAAATATTTTGATATCATTTTCTGAAGTAAAGAGGTTAATTAAAGAGTTAAAGACTGGTTCTGCGTCAGGGGTAGATGACTTATCGAATGAGCACTTAAAATATGCAAATGACGTAGTATGTATGCATATATCATTGCTCCTATCAGCCATGCTTGCTCATAGCTATATCCCTGCAGAGTTCATGAGGGTATATATCTTGCCCCTGGTCAAAAATAAGTATGGAGACATTCTGTCCAGCAATAATTACAGGCCTATTGCTGTCGCTTCCTGCTTCTTGAAACTACTAGAAAAACTCTTGTTACTCCGATTAAATGATTTCCTATGGACATCTAATCAGTTTGGCTTTAAAAGGTCCCACTCAACTGACCTGTGTATCTATGTACTTAAAGAAACAATATCTAAATACAGTGACAGTAATTCAACCATTTATAGCTGTTTCCTTGATATAAGTAAGGCATATGATAGGGTGAACCACAATATTTTATTTGCAAAACTAGAAGACAGGAAGGTTCCCATGTACATATTAAATTTATTGAAATTTTGGTATTCCCACCAATCTTTCACTGTTAGGTGGGGCAATGTACTATCCGAGTGTTTTGGCTCCTCTTGCGGGGTGAGACAAGGCTCCTTGCTCTCCCCTATGCTGTTTAATGTGTATATTGATGGATTAATTGGTTCACTTAATGAGGCAACAGTAGGATGTTGTATAGATAACACAAGGATAAATAACTTAGTTTATGCCGATGATATAGTGTTAATAAGTCCCTCTGTTAAAGGTCTGGATCGGCTACTAAATGTCTGCGAAGTGTATTCGCAGAAACATGATATTCTTTTTAATGTTACAAAAACTAAGGTTATGCAATTTCATCCTAAAAGCTGTAATCAGCCAGCTGATATAAGGTTTAAAATGAATGGCGAAGTAATTGAGGAAGTACAAGAGTTTAAGTATTTGGGTCAAACTATTACCAGCTCCTTGAGTGATGACTCGGATATAAGAAAACAATCTCGAAGCCTGTGTGCTAAAGCGAATATGACCATAAGGAACTTTCGTTTCTGTACAAGTGAAGCTAAAGACACACTCTTTCGTACTTTCTGCAGTAATATATACGGTCAGCAACTCTGGGTGAATTATAAAAAAGGTTCTGGCAGAACCCTAAATTTGCTGTACAACAGGTCTTTTAGACTCTTACATAAATTACCCCCGAGATGCTCAGCTTCGCAAATGTTTGCTACCCGCAATGTTCCGAGCTTCCCGGAGGTAACAAGACGTGCTCAACACAGTCTAATGCAAAGAATTAAAAAATCAACCAACCCGATCATCCAAGCTATCCATGAGTCCTGCCATTTATCCTCTAAGCTATGGACTTCTTGGTACGAAAACGTCTGTCTGTAGCTCCACTTAACTTCGACAGTGCAGTATTATTTCTAATCAATTGTATATATTTTTATCCTTAGTGTATGAACTGTCATTGTATTAATAATATTTGTCATATGGACTATAGTCTGCCAATAAACCTTTTTCATTTTTCATTTTCAATACGCGGCGTGATCTCAATAATTTGATATAGAGTGATCTAATAAATGGCAAATGTAGTTTAACGTAGGCCAGTAATCGCGGTTTATAATCAACTCACTAATTTTCCTACAGTAAAATCTTGGTTCTCACTTCATTGTGTTTTTTCCACTCGGCAAATTTTCTTTCCCGAGTTCTGACTGCACCCCAAAATTCTTCACATTCCCTTCCACTTCGGAAAGAATTCAATAGGAGTAATTCCGAACTGGTTTTACACTAATTATTATACACTAAAACTCATTCGTGTAAATGTTATTAGAAACTCGAGAAAAATGGCCAAATTTCACATAAACTATGAACGGCCAATCACCTTTGTCCGTTTCCGGTTAAATTTAATAGCTTAGAAAAAGAAATACTGGATTCAAGTTAAACATTTTAAGATTTATTAGCGACAGCCTCTCCATATGATACCGCAATAATGTATGATCTTAATAATTCATGTTTTCGTTACAGATGAAGGTTACTATGAAGGTTACGCGAACCTAAATCCTCCTTCGGGTAGGTTTTAAAGAAAGGATTTCGGACGTTTTCCAGTTTATGTACCGTTTTGACGATTGGTTAGGTTGTCATGATATTTTCGTTAGTTTTAACGAAAATATCCAGGGTTGGCAAAAACCCAAAACCCCAGCAAAAACCCAAAACCCCAGTTGGGTTTTTGCTGGGTTTTTGCCAACCCTGAAAATATCACTACTTAACCTAACCAATTATATGAAAATTACAAAGCTGGGCACAAACCGTTAATCCGTTAATCGTTAATTAACGAAGTTAACTTTTTCGTTAACGATTTAACTTTTAAGTTAACTTTGAAAATCATTATCGGACTAATTAACTTCCGTTACATTTAACTTCCGTTAACTCAAGTCCGTTAACCCAAAAAATTCATAAATAAACGTTTAAAAGTTTCTATTATTTTCAGCGCTGAGCAGGTGCGCAATTAATCCGCCACTGTTAATAGTGATGAACGAATTTCCATTTCCGCAGTGCAAATCGGGCGATATATTTGTTTCCGTCGCCACAATTTGTGTCTTACCAAATATGGTAGTTATTTATGGCATTGGTTTGAGCAAAACATGGTCGACTGTAAAATCAGGCGGAAAGATTTGCCATTTGAGTTGAATGTTTCAACTTCTTTCAAGAAATATCACGAGCATTTTAAGGCACTTTCAATAATATATATGTAACAATTACAACAAATAACTACATTCGTTTCATTTGCAGTCTGTCTCTTGCGCAATATGTTTGTGCTAGTGAATATTTAAAAATAATCGTTGTCAAGTAAGTCATGTATATTTATAATATGTCTGTGAGTACCTTATTAGTAGTCTCCTTGATACATTTCAAGAACCATAAAACTGATCAGGTAAGATTTCAATTCTCATGTCACTTTGATGACATAAATTAAGTCAATTGATGTCTTACAATGGGAGCGTTTTCACCTTAACCCTTTATGTCCTGGCGGTACTTCTAGGTACCACATCTTTAAAATCTCCATAATTATTTTTCTACCCGGTTTTTCCAGGGTGAGGAAAAGCATGGAGGGTACAGTCGAGGAGGCCATGAAGCAGCAGTCCAACGAAGTGGGCAGCAACAGTGGGGCAGCAACAACGAGGAGGAGGAGGATGACTTCTTCAGTGCTGTCATCCAGACAAAAGAGAGCAGCAGAAGCCACAGGTCACTCAAGGGCAAGGCCCAGAACTTGGTCAAGACCTGGCTGGAGACCAACTCCAAGGACTTGCTGACAGATGCTGCCTTCTTGGGTGAGCAAGTGTTGGTGGACTTGTTCATCAAGTTCAACACAGCCATCCCCTCCAGTGCTGCAGTGGAGCGTTTGTTCTCTATGGGCAAGGACATCCTGAGGGCCAAGAGATCATCCCTGTCTGATGAAAACTTTGATATGCTAATTTTCATGAAGGGCAACATGCATCTCATGGACAAAATGGAGAACGAGAAGAAGAGGGAAAATTAAATTATATATATATTGTGTTGTTCATTTTTTTTATAATAAAAGTTAACGTTAACGGTTTATCGGTAACTTCCGTTACATGTTTAACGAATTAACGGATTAACGGTTAACGAAGTTAACTTTTTGGTTAACGGATTAGCGGTTAACGAAGTTAACTTTTTGGTTAACGGTGCCCACCACTGGAAAATTATGAAAAACGGTATGAAAAACGGTACACAAACTGGAAAAGGTCCAGGATTTCTGAAATACCAAATTAGTTTCACTATTTCATTTTGAGATAAGTTGTTTGTTTGAAATTCTGTCAAAGTAAATTATCTTTCGTAATTTCAGATACGAATGAAGATTATGAACCCATTCCCCCTGATGTCGGTCAGTTTTCCTATACTTCTTCTTAACAAACTTTTAGTTGACATACACTGTTAACTTAACATTTTACAATATTTTAGTTTATTAACTTTTAAGAGTAAAGTTAGGTTAGATTAGGTTTGGTTAGCTTAGGTATGGTTAGCTTAGGTATGGTTAGCTTACGTCAAATTAGGTTAGATCAGATCAAATTTGTTTAGATTAGATCGCTTTGTTTCGTCGCTTGTTGGGGCGAGTGTAGTAAACAATGTCGTGGACAAATTTTAAACATTATTGTTAATATTGAAACTATTCGTTCTATTAATCAAAATTAACAATTGTAAAAAAAGTACAAAGACGAAATTAGTTAAAATGTACCTCTCGTTTTAGTGGACATAAATTACTTACCTTATTTTTAAATATATTTACTTCAAAATTAGAGATAAAAAAAAAAAAATTGTTTATAATTCCAACTCATTTCATTAGAGATTATAAACAGTTAATTAGCGTTGAGATAATAGGTGTTGTACGAATCATAAAATTAATCTTATCCAGTCCTCGTATATACGAGCTTATTAGTTTGTTTTCTCTCTTAAAATTCTTTGGACATTTACCAAACTTCTCAACGAGTATGTTACTGACGAGTATAAAAACTTATTTTACAGTTAACTTCTTTTTAATGTTGTCGTAAATTTTAAAGTTGAGAAAAATTGATTTTGAAGTAAAGAAGAAAGATAAATAAATTATTTAAAAAGATAATTATTAATTAAATGTTCTTGTTTTGAGTGTGAATGATTATAACGATATAAAATGCTTCTCGTCACAATCCTCAGATTTCTTATCGTTTATTCGTTTGTGGTTTGGTCTAAATTTATTTTCTTTTATAGCTTTAGAAATTGAGAAGGAAAGATATGAACATGAACAACCTCCCCCTGAATTGGAATATGGCTATGAACAACCTCCCCCTGGATTTGGTAAGTTTCCTTTACTAGTTTACAAATGGTAAAATCTTGGCTATGATACGCTGTATTGGTCACTCTTAAGTACACAATTTTAAAGTTTATTAACCTCTTAGAGAGAATGCAGTTACGAGAATATACTGTATGATAATATCGTTGATCAGTTTGTGGCTTTGGCGTCGACTGTATGAACAGTTCAAAATATTTTGACCATATATAATAATAATAATAATAATAATAATATACACATTTAAACTTAACAAAAAATGTATGTCCTTTTCAAACTTTTATTATTTATATATTTTTTATTTTACCTGAAATGGTAGATGAGAGTAGTGTCGGTTGATTAGTTTATCTGTTTTACGTCCTTCGTCCAACTGAGGGCACTGATACGGGCAGTAACGCCACCAACCGGGAAAAATAGGTCTCATTTTGGCCATAGCCGCGTACGTGTCACTCTGACCTTTATTTCTCGATAATGAGAGTAGATTCTATCATCGTCCCTGGTTTGGTTGACGTAAGAAGCGGTCTAAAGCCTCCTTCTATATGCGGCTTTCACTTTCATAAAAGGAGGCAGAAGCTCCCTCCGCGGGTCCTTAAACATTCTTACACCACCATACACTTACCTTCCTTCTCTACACATTCTTTTCTCTCACCATTCTCATCGCCTCCTACTTTTGAACCTTTAACTGCGCTTAG
The DNA here is from genome assembly GCA_023014485.1 of Bathynomus jamesi. Taxonomy (NCBI): domain Eukaryota; kingdom Metazoa; phylum Arthropoda; class Malacostraca; order Isopoda; family Cirolanidae; genus Bathynomus; species Bathynomus jamesi. The sequence continues at coordinate 213,429 of JAJOZX010003131.1, forward strand.
TTTTATGGGCCTCGTCCCATTGTCCCAACCCACTTTCAAGAGTTATTTTCATACTCGTATAAGCAAAAGCCTTCAAGAATTCTATTTCATTTTGTGTGTCATTGATTAAAATAGGCTTTTGAATTCCTATTTCGATGCGTGACACTTCTTCTTTGAGCTCAACCACTCGATGAATGTTGAATTTTGTACAAACTGCGTGAAAGTATGAAAGTAAGAAGTATGAAAGAAGTTTTCTTTCAAAATGTTAAATTTTCATTTCTTTTAAACTTCGTTCTTCACTTATTTCCTTTCCTACCAACCAACAATCTCTTCAAATAAGGAAGACCATTAAATTTATTGTCACAATTCTGTTGTTGTTGTTGTTGTTTTCGTGATTTTATCAAAGTATATTTTCTTTTTTAATTTCAGACTATTATGAACAAGCCCCCCCCCCCCTTCATTCTGGTAAATTTCCCTAAACATCCCTCCTAAACTGCCTAAACTTTTAGTTTTGATTCACTGTGTTATTTTGTTGTTTTTAAAGTGTTCTATTTTTTCAACTTCTAAACCAATATAGAATTATGATACATTAAAAGATAATATATTATCATTGATTTTTTTGAGCTTTGCTTAAATAGGTTTTCTTTTATAACTTCAGCCAGCGATGGGGAAAGCCATTCTGGAAGGGAAGAAGTTCAGAAGCAACTCACGGATCCAGGTAAGTTTTCTGGAGCTCCACTCATGTTTGCATCCTCATTATCATCCATGAGGAATAATTATGTTTTGGGGCATGCGGCGGCGGCGGCGGCGGCGGCGGCGGCTTCGCTCGCGATATTACCTACGTTACTTTCTATTTAGAAATATTCATTAAGTTAAATAAACTGTTAATATTTAATAATTAAATGCGTATAATGCTTAGCATTATAAGTAAATTTTACCTTATAACTAATTTGAGCGTTTAAGTTTACTAAAGGTCCGTAAATTGGACGTCCATTGAAGGCGGTTAAAAACCATCCTCGATATTATGACACCGAATTGGAACGAAGGGCGAAAGATAAACTGTAAATATAAGTCGCTTTTGAAGACTGTTGAGACGCAGAACTACTACTACTACTACTACTGCTACTACTTTCCAGACTTTACGGCTACAGTATTTCAAATGCGATGTACTCGCGTTACTCTAAATATAAATAACTCTACGTTCGAAAATACGATACGCCAATTTTAATCCAATCGATGCCTTTAACCTCTTAAAATTTATTTATTCTCTTCGCTGACATCGTTTTGGTCAAAGTCCGCAACACTTTCCACTTTCATGATTTTCTAGAATGAATTTGTTCAAATGTCGGTGCTTAAGAACCATTAACGGATCCTTATTCCGAACATATTGAACGATGTCACCCATTTTGTTTCCGTTGTCAACGAGTGACGCGTTTTTAATGTTCACGTGATTTTTTTCACTTTTAGTAAATTCATTCTGTTCATAGTTTTATTTTCATTTAGACACACGAGCGATTCCCCATTTGCCATTTCTGATCCGGGCTGTAACCCTTCTCTCATCGCTCTAAGATCTACCGTTATAGCAAAGTGAAGACAGTACCTAAAGTTTACGTACTGCTGCTGCTGCTGCTCGCTCTCTTCCAATACATGTTCCCAAAGTTCGAGTGTTGGAAGGAAGATATGATGAACCGTGGATGACACTCGATCGCCATCCATATTCTTTTTTTCTAAAATTGTTGAACCTTTTTATGAGAGAGTTTAAAAACTATATTTAAAACGTATAAAAATAAGTGTTTATCGCGTGAATTGCGAAACAATCTTTTAGCTTTGCTTAATCGATTTTATCTTTTCATTCGCAGCAGATGGTGCGAAGGACGATCACACTCCGAATCAGGACCCGACTTCAAATCATTCGGGTACATTTTCATCGCGTCACAATGTGTCTCGTATTTCGCGATAATTAATCATTTAAACGTGAAAAATTACTGAATTTACCAGTCTATTTTTAATTTTTCGCCATTAGAGTAATTAAAAGATGTCGCAGCTTGTCGCTTTATATCACCATTACAAATTGTTCACATTATTTTTACTGCCAATTGTAAACAATCAAATTAAGAGAGGTTTTTATTCATTTTCTACTTAATTTTCAATCTTTATTTTATTTGTTTCAAATTTCAATAAGACCTAGAAAAGCTTTCTTTTCACTCTACTCTTCCATCATATATTATCATCATTATTATCATTATTATCGGTTGCGGCAATTAGGTCAACCAATCAGAGAGAGGAAGAGAGATTAGAAGCATTTTGTGTTTCTTAACTTGCTATTCACGTTTTTCTCTTTCAGAAGAACAAGAAGAAAAAGAGGAGGAGGAGGAGGAGGAGGAGGAGGAGGAGGAAAGAAGAGAAGAAGAAAAGAAGAAGAAGAAGAAGAAAAAAAATGAAAGTAGAAATAAACAGTGATGGTGGAAGTGTTCGATTTACCAAAATCGAATAACGGATCAGCTGTCATTATTATTATCATATCAAGTTGATTATGTGATTATGTGATAATTTAAATCACATTAATAATTTTACATAAAATGTTAAAAATATTTCATTAAATTTAAAGCTTCAAAAATAATTAAAATCAATCGTCAAAAGAAGTGTTTTAATTTCCATTCCTGTCCACCACAGAAGAAGAAGAGGAAGAAGAAGAAGAGAGCCAAAATCAAGACCCAAAGATTTCGAGATGCCTGGACACTCTGCGTTTGAAAGATTGGAGGTCATACACAAGGGGGAAGGATGGATTGAGGAAGGTCGTTCCAGAGTAGATGATAGATTGAGAATAACGATTAACCCTCGCGTTACGGAGTTGGACGAAAGAGGAATGAGAGTGTGTCGAAAGTTTGGTACTGCGTGTTCTCCTTAAAGGAGGAGGCACGCAATCAGAGAGTTCGGAAGTGTCTATTATAATAGCGATAGTAAAGAGAGTGAGGCAACACTGGCGAAGAGAGAAGAATTGAAGACAGTCAGCGAGAGGCGGGGAATTGATGAGACGAAAAACCTTTGATTCCATTCCGTCAAGTAGAGCTGTGTGGGTCGAACCACACCACGCGTGAGAAGCGTACTCCATACGGGGTGGACGAGAGACCCATTTGGGCGCGAGAGACCGTCTCGTACGAAGGGTAGGAGAAGATCGTCGCGGTCGTAACACCACTTCCCGTTGATCATCGAAGTTAAGAGACATTGGGTCTGGGTAGTAGTTGGATGGGAGACCGTCCTCCGCGTTCAGATTATGTAGCGACCCGTGGTTCGGATCCCACGTAAAGCTATAGGTCCGCTCCGTCATATGACCTTAGATATTGCGGAGGAGGTTAAACAACCCCAATCATTATTTACCGTACCGTCGCGTTTCTCAGCGTCACTTTGATAAAGAGGAAACCCAAGTACAATCGCGATAAAGTATTTTACTTTATATTTACTTGCGCACAATGCTAGGTGTGGTGTGGGTTTGACCAACCCCACATCTAACACCAATGTTCAAAATTGGTCGAGTGGTTAAAGAAGTGCAGAGGGTGATATTTTTTATATTTCTAACTTTCTCAGAAAGTTTGATATTTTCACATTAGTTGGTTACTCTCAGGTAAGCTCGAGGTTAGCTCTCAGGTTAGTTCGAGGTTCATACAGAAAATGTTGATGCACTTTTTATGTTTATTACAATGAGATTAAAATGAATATACCAAAATACAATTTGTTTACAATTATAGAAGTAACCAGAAATAACCAATCCAAAATGTCACATTATTACCTGCTTTGTCCCAAGAGCAAGTTCCAAAGAAACAGCAAACCAAAGGACTCTCCCGTCCTTGTGATCACTGTGACACCCCTCCTAGAATTGGAGCCAAGCGTTTCAACTGCCTGCCCTGACCTCATGCTCGAGACTTCGGTTCTGCATCTTTTATATTTAATCATTTGGGGGTATTATGGGTGAGTAATGGGGCAGGGGATACTGCAAAGGAAATGATGAATCGAAGCATGATGGCTCTGACTTAGTTAGTCATTTTACAGTATAACATACCTTGGTAACCTTGGATTTGCTTCCGCCCGAATTGTTCATTCTGACGAAGGTCAAGCTTGCCACTCTACCTTAAGTCTACAGTTTAACGTGGAATCCCAACCACTGGAATGGGACGTTTTGACGCCGCCGTTTGGGCGCCGTTTGACGATTGGTTAGGTTAAGTCGTGATATTTTTGTTAAAACTAACGAAAATATCACGACTTAACCTAACCAATCGTCAAGGGCGTACAGTTTACCTAACCGGGCAGTGACGATTGGTTAGGTTAAGTTGTGATATTTTTGTTAGTTTTAACGAAAATATCATGACTGAACCTAACCAATCGTCAATGGGGCAGATAACGAAAAAGTACCCATATTATATATACACCTTATAATACACTGACTCTTTTGCTCGCACCGCCAAAAAAGTAACGAAGGGTCGTGCTTGCTACATTTATCAAACACATACAAATATCCATTATGTGAAAACTTGTTTCCCTTTCTTACTTGATATATTTTCAGACATTTATGCTATTTAGGGCAACAACACAACTTATCTGAAAAGACAGACAGCACTTCAGGTTAATAACCAAGTATTACTACTTAATACTTAATACTAATTAACGACGGCGCCAAACCGGCTCCGCGCCCAAACGGCAGCGCCCAAATGGTGGCGCCCAAATGGTGGCGCCCAAACGGCGGCGCCAAAACGTCCAGCGCCAAAACGTCCTAGATGGCCCAACCACGCCCCACCACGGGCGGTCAGAAATTACAAAGTCCTCACCCGGACTCGATCTCACGACCTCCCGATCAGCAGCAGCAACAGCCTAGCGTCTTAACCCAGGGTACCCATTTTTTTACCAACCCATTTTTTTATTGTGTGAAAAAATGAACAGCTGGGTTTTGCTGTGCGCTGCATGCCGTCACTGGGTTTTGACCTCGGGGCCGATGGATTCGTAATCAGCAATGCTAACCATTACACCACCGAGGCGCATAATTATATATTATATATATATATATATATATATATATATATATGTATATGAAAAATGGATTGTCAGAAGAAAAAATGACTTATATCACATTTAGTAATAATAAAAGAATAAAAATAAATAAAAGTAAAAATAATGAAATAAATAATAAAATTAATAATAAAAATAAAAAATAAAAATACAAATAATGAAAAATAGGAATGTCGAAGTTAAGTGGAGCTACAGACAATCATTTTGGTACTTACGTATTAAGGGGGGGGCCACCACATATATATATATTGATGATTGGTTAGGTTAAGTTGTAATATTTTCGTTAGTTTAAAATTTCTAATACATCATATTTTTTAAATAGCAATATTTTTTAAAATATTTACAATGATTTATATTTCAAATATTTACAATGATTAATACCTGTTACACATTACATAGAAACAACATTTGTTTCTGGAGGCCAAAAATTTTTAATAGCATTAAGAATGGAATTGAATGGATCGTGATCATGTACCAACTGTCGCTACATAAATTCAGCAAGATATGACTGTAGGTGATGGCGTGCAGTGCCTCGATGCTTTTTATTTCTCCACTTAGCTGATCCCCAGAGCCTTTCGATCTCTTGTGTGTGAGTACCAGTTTCCGGGTTGACGAAATTGTACTTGTGGTTAACTTTAAAGTGTTGAAATCCTGACTGCTAGATGTTCCGATATGTATGACGGCCATGAGTCGGAGTAAATTATCGAAAATATTACAACTTAACCTAACCAGTCATCAATATGTGGTGGCCCCCCGTTAATACGTAAATACCAACATTTTTATACCATGAAGCTAATAAAGTGACTGATTAATGAATGAATGAATGACTGATGAATGATGAATCTCTTGGACAATTGGATTGTCTGAGTTTTTAATTCTTTGCATTAAACTGTATCAAATGCGTCTTGTCACCTCCGGGAGGATCGATGTATTGTGGTTAGCGAACATTTGCGAAGCTGACCATCTTTATGGTAACTGATACAGCAGTCTAAAAGATCCGTTAGAAAGCAAGTTTAAAGTTTTACCATTTTCTTTTTCTTTTTTTAACCCAAAGCTGCTGCCCACAAATATCATTGAAGTCGTTCGAATCTGAAGTTCCTCATAACCACGTCCGCTTTAGCACAGAAACTTCGTCAGTGAAGGAGCTGGTGATAATTTGACCCAAATTCTTAAGTTCTTGTACTTCCTCTACTGGTTCAACTTTCAGAAATGACAAAGTCCTCGCCCGGACTCGATCTCATAACCTCTCGATTAGCAGTTACAATTATTCACCCTGATAAGAGGTTTTGATGTTCGTCAGCTCAAAGCGCGGGAGTAGGGTTCATCTTTCTCTTTCGAGGGTTTTCAAATTACGGATGTGGTGTCAGCTTTCTCGAGCGCAGACAAGAAATTTGCGTGTGAAGTAAAATTGTGAGTTTATTTACGTTGAGTGCATCTATACACGCGAGTTTTATACACATAACATTAGAATAAAACAAGACAGAGAATGATGAACTCATCGCATATTTTCCTATTCCCATATCAACCAAGTTCATATAGCTTTATTTAATTTAATAATAATAAGCTTTTGATACACTCTGTATATTAAGAAGGAAATGGATGAATAGCTAATAATTATAGCTAAATGGGTCATGTAGGTCTCTTAAAAAATGAAAAGAAGACAGGGTGAATATACTTTGAGCAATAAATTCACCTTAAAATTAATACTTTCTTTTTTAAATTGAAGCATTTTATACAACTTTACTGATTGCTCACTAGAGACAGAGATGGGCAAGATCACCAACTTTGGTGATCTTGAAGATCAAGATCAGATCACCAGAAAAATGTGATCTTGAAGATCAAGATCAGATCACCAGAAAAATGTGATCTTGAAGATCCAGATCAAGATCGTGATCTTGAAGATCACTTTTCAAGATCACTTTTTAAGATCACTTTTATATGAATTGAAAAATGTTGTACTCTTGTAGAGTAAACAAAAACAAATTATTTTGTTAATCACTCCTGAAAAGTATCACTCCTAATACTTCCCTGAGGGCTGAGGCAATACAAGCATCGCATCCTACCCATGTCACCTGATCTAAACCACGGGGATTGACGATTCCCCTTTCAGTTTTTCAGGTGGTAAACTTAAAACTTAGTATTATCATAACTTATCAGCAAAGAAAAAACTATTAAATGACCTACATATAGTTTTTAGTTCTATTTTTCTCAATTCTCATTTCACCAGGTCCATAACCCATATCAATGAATGGTCAGCATATATAAGTAAACATTTTTTACATAGAATTTAATTTTACAGTTTTACTGCAGTACGCAATTACTGACAATATAAGGGTAAAAACCGCAAGTTAAGAGTGTTAATTTAATGTTCAACCGCTGTAGACATTTGCTTTCAGCAAAACCGATTGTTCAAAGTTACCATCCGAGAGACGACTTCGTTTGGGGCTATGAACCATGCCAGCAAACGAAAACAACCGTTCCACTGGTACAGAGGAAGGTAGCGTGGTGTTATACCTCTTGAAGATCTTCTTTATAGCAGGATACCTATCTAAAGAGTCGAGTGCCTTACTGGTGTCCTGCAAATAATTGAGGACTTCCAAGTCTTCCTTGTTGTTAGGAGCAGAGAATGAGCCGTCCATAGTTCTGAAGAAATCGTCTTCAGATGATGAGTCTGAGTTCACCGAACTATTACCACTGCTGTCAGAATTACAATTTCTTACAGCCATTTGCAGCTTGTCTTTTACTTGAGACTTGATTGCTTCATGATCGCCGAAATTAGGCCCTTGCAACAATGATATCCATCTAAGTTTGAAATACGGATGAGATACTGAGGCCAAAACGGCATCAGTTACCTCGGGGCTCAACGACAAAAAATGACCAAATCTGGCATTGAAGCCAGAGACGAATGCTGCCAGTAATGGCATGCAGTGTCTCAAGCGCAGGTCGTTTGGTTGGATAGGCTCCAATCTTGCGAGGGCATCTTGAGTCACTAGGACTGTTGGAAGAAGACAACCGTAGTAGCATTCTTTCTCTGCCTGTAATTTGTTGAGGGCTGCTGCAATTGGTTTTAGAACAGACAAATATTCTGAAATAAATTCCAATTCATTGTCTTTGAGGATGGGTAGATTCAGTTCTTCAAGAGCTACATTCACGTCGTTCTTATGTTTATATTTGGCTTAATGAGTCGTACATTGAGTTCCATCGGGTGACGCATGGGTACCTAAATTGGACGCCAGTTATTTCCTGTATTTTTTCTGCTGACTTGGGTTTACCAGCAGCATTCCACAGCGCCGAACATTTTCCCATTGCAGAATGCTTTATCTTCTTTAGTCCAGGTGAATTCAGTCCTTTATCTGCATCAGTTGTTGCTACCAAGTTCAATGTGTGGGAGGCACATCGAATATGGGATGATAGTTTCACTGACTCCTCTCCATGCTCTCCTGAATGTTCAGGAAAGTTGCTGATGATAACCTCTTCATCTGAATCTTTTTCATCATCATCTTCATCTGCATCATCTTCATCAATGTCGTCAGTACGATTCTGAACACGAACACCGAACTCTTTAAAGCATTTCACCATGTTCGATGCATTGTCGGTGACTGTAGATACAACTTTTCTATAAGATAAACCATGCTCCGAGTTGATCCTGTCCAATATTCCAGCAATTTTATCAAAGCTATGTGTTCCACGAAATCTTCGGCATGCCAGTGCAGCTGATCCTCGCGACAAGTCATCATTGATCTGTAATGTAAGAATATAAAATCAATGTTTGTATGAACATTTTTTTAAGCTTAATTTAATAATATTGGTTAGACACGCACCAGCTAAACTGCGCCACCAAACATTGAAGAGAAGAACTATGTGATATAAAGGAGGCAATTCAGCGATGAGTCGCCTACCATACCACCACATCAGTGACCCATCCCATAAGAGCAAAATGTGGAAGAGTCCATATTCACAGCCTGTGAATATGGACTCTTCCACATTTTGCTGTGAATCAGACACAATGACAGATGACAGAATCAGTGAATTAGTGTGAAATTACTGTGAATCACAGCAAAATGAAGACTCACCAAATTAATGAATGAGGAACACATGTCGAATAATTGAAAAGATTATACTATAAGTCTATCAGACTATCAGTCTATCACCAATGGTCAATTTATCAATTATATAAAAATAATACACTAAATCAATAGCATACCCAATGCGCAGTGACTCCCATGAAACTGCGGTGATTAGTTGACCATATGTCGCATGTAACACACACATGGTCAACTGCTGCCAGTTTTGCTTGTATGTCTTCCTTCATTGTACTGGTTGTTGTTGCAAGAGATCTAGCCAGGGTGCGTCTAGATGGCACCTGAACAGCCGGGTTGACGTCTGAAAAAAATATTTAAAAATTAAAACAAATACAATAGATTAGCTATGGAAAAAATATCAAAATATTTAGCTAGGCTAGCGATAGTCTAATGTTCATACAAATAATATGATTAATTATTTTAATCAGATATTAGCTATGGAAAAAATAGCAAAATATTTGAGTTATACTAACATGAAAGAAGATCCTTAAATTCATGTAGTTCAACTAGGCTCAATGGTAGGAGCCCATTAGCCACAAGCGAGAGAATCTTCTTTTCAAGGATATCCTTGCATATTGGTGGTCCTGGTTTTTGCTTGGAAATGTGGAACATGCTTAGTGTTGACTGCTTGGCAATTTTGGCAGGGCCAGCATTGCTGCCGCTGGCATCTTCTTCTTTAGCTGGACGCTTGCGAGATTTCTTCTCCGATTCATATTCACCCAAAAGATCCGAATGTAGTTTCTGCACAAGAAAATAAATTATTATCATGCGGAGAGACTTCTTGAACACCCTGTATAATATTTATCAGAGTATCAAACTTCTAGTTGAAATTAATACTTAACAAGATTCTAAAATTTGTTATCTTTAACTAAAATTATTTTCACCATGATCAGTGCATTTTTATCCTATGTTAAATTGAAAGCCGAATTTCGTCCTTCAGTAACTAAATAGGAGAAATTACAGACATGGATCAGACAGAGAGAAAGACAGATACACCTGGCGTTTTATTATAGTTGGATATCGGCAATTTTTAATGTAGTTACTAGTCCATAATCTATTAATATCTGAAGTGCACAATATATTCAAATGGACGTCTATGTAAATGTAGCATTAGTCTTGTATGGCACCAGTCACTTAAAATATGACTTGAACCATTATGTTAATGTTGCTACTTACTACTTAGTTACTAAGTAGTACTAACCCTGAGGTGCCTCAGAAGATTGCTTGTTGAGTCGAGGCCAGCAGACAGAATTGTAGTTTTCTTTGTACACTGCCTACAAATAACTTTGATACTGTTTCCAGTTTTTTCGACAATTTGAAAATATTTTCCGTTCAATAGCATAGATTGATCCTTATTACCAACATTGTTATCTAAATATATTGAATACTGTTCTGGTGACAACCTAGAATATTTGGTTCCCTTGGGAGCCTGTTGAAGTTGTAAAATTGCACTCATTATTAAAAAATTCAATCTGTAAATAAAATATGTTTAGAATTAATTTATTATGAATACGGACCCGATAGGCTATATTTTATGCCTATATATAATAATATATTAATAGAACACTTTTAACATAATTGCACAGTAAATTACACTTTTTACGAGCCTAAATTCCACAGCAACTACACCTTCCATGAGCCTACGCATGACGCAAGTCACCCAACTAACAGAAAACATAAACAGTCGGTGTTGAACAAAGTTGCCACCAGATGTCGCTTGGACAAAAAACAAATGACATTCGTATAGCGGCATATTTAAGAATCTGAAATTAAAAGTGATCTTGAAGTCTAAAGTGATCTTCAAGATCAAGATCACAAGAAATAAAGTTATCTTAGATCAAGATCAAGATCACCATAATAAAAGTGATCTTCAAGATCAAGATCAGATCACGATCTTGATCTTCAAGATCACGATCTAATCTTGAAGATCAGATCGTGCCCATCTCTGTATATATATACTAGGTGAGGTACCCGGCGTTGCCGGGTTAATTGAATGCCCGGTTAGGTCAACTGAATGCCCCCCAAAACCCCCTCACTTCCCTTTATGCAACTTGGGCTAACCCGCTCCCCCATTACCCCCACCCCTCCCCATTACCCCACCTCTCCCCCATTACCCCCACCCCTCTCCCCCACTTACCCCCACCCCCACCCTTCACCCATTACTGCCCGGGATAAATTTCACAAACAGACAAACAGACAGGCTAAACCACAGAAAAGAACGCAGCCGTGAAAATTTTGAGCTTCACATTGTGTCAAGATTTCTGAATCTGATCAGATATCTGGTCAATAAAACTATAAAAAAGAACAGTCATGAAAATCTCGAGCTTCACATTTCCGCCCGTAATACAAACCGACAAACAGACAGGCTGACCGACTCTGTGTTGACATTCTTCATCCCATAAGAGGTTCCCGTGCCAAATTTGGTAGCTCTAGGTCAAACGGCTTGCGCTTGCAGGTGGGTACCCGGCGTTGCCCGGGTTAATTGAATGCCCGGTTAGGTCAACTGAATGCTCGGTTAGGTCAACTGAATGCCCCCCAAAAACCCCTCACCCCTTTATGCAACTTGGGGTCTAACCCCTCCCCCATTACCCTCACCCCTCTCCCCCACCCCCATCCTTCCCCACTACTGCCCAGGATAAATTTCACAAACAGACAAGCTAAACTACAGAAAAGAACCGTGAAAATTTTGAGCTTCACATTGTGTCAAGATTTCTGAATCTGATCAGATATCCCCCAAAATCCCCCTGACCAAATAATTGAACTCCCAATTACTGTCGGTTCAATTATTTGGTCAATAAAACTATAGAAAAGAACACAGTCATGAAAATCTTGAGCTTCACATTTCCGCCCGTAATACAAACAGACAAACAGACAGGCTGACCGACTCTGTGTTGACATTCTTCATCCCATAAGAGGTCCCCGTGCCAAATTTGGTAGCTCTAGGTCAAACAGTTTGCGCTTGCATAAAGGACAGACAGACAGACAGGCGGAAATATATAATAGACTAGGTGAGGTACCCGGCGTTGCCCGGGTTAATTGAATGCCCGGTTAGGTCAACTGAATGCCCCCCAAACCCCCTCACCTCCCTTTATGCAACTTGGGGGCTAACTCCTCCCCCATTTCCCATGATTTCCCATGGCCTGATTACTGCTTCCGTAGCCGGGGCCGCTCAGAGTGTGCTGACCGCATCACGGGTGATTTTCTTGGGCATAGAGGCCTACATTCCATATTCTGTTTCTACTATTGATGCCAAAAAAAACGTTGGTTTAACTTTGCTTGTTCTAATGCTATCCGCGACAGGAGTCTTTCAGAAGGTACCGTCGCCATTCTACTCCTGACTCTCACTTAGCTTATATTTCTGCCCGGAATCATGCAAAATCTGTTCTTTAACTTGCCAAAAGTTCCTTCATCAAAAAAATGTGAAAACCTATTCAATTCCAATTCTTTTCGCTCTTTCTGGCATCTAGCCAAGAATCTCACCAACAACTTTACTCCTCTTTCTTTCCCTCCTCTTTTCCAACTTTCTCCTCCAACTCAACCTTGGACGATTCCGGTGTCCTCCATCTACTACCTCCTCCCTCTGACTTAATTATGTCTGAAATTAGAATCCACTCCAAAGATATTCTTTCTGCCCCATCTGCACTCAACTCTGGTGTCCCTCCTGTTGTTCTCAAGAACTGTGCTTCTGTACTGACACATTGCCTAAGCAAACTCTTTCATCTGGTACATTTCCTTCCTGCTGGAAGTTCGCTTTCATGCAGCCTGTCCCAAAGAAGGGCGACCGTTCCCAACCCTCCAACTATCGTCCAATTACTCTGATTTCTAGCCTTTCTAAAGTTTTTTTTAAGCAATTCTTAAGAGGAAGGCTCTTAAACACCTCTCTTCTCACAATCTTTTTTCACATCGTCAGTATGGGTTCCGCAAGGGACGCTCTATTGGCGAGCTTCTTGCTTATCTCTGACTCCTGATCATCCTCCTTTGGGGATTTCGGTGAAACCTATGCTATTGCGCTAGACATATCAAAAGCTTTTGATAGAGTCTGGCACAGAACGTGCCTCCTCCTTTAAGAAGAGCACGCAGTACCAGACTTTCTACACTTTCTCATTCCTTTTCTGTCCAACTATCTAATGCAAGGGTTAATCGGTATTTTCATTCTTTCATCTAATCAACCGGTGAACTCTGGAACAATCTTCTCAATCCATCTTTCTCTCTGTCTATGATCTTCAATCTTTCAAACGCAGAATGTTCAAGCATCATGAAACTTTGGACCTTGATTTTGGCTCTCTGTTTCCTTTATGGGGTGGAGGGGTGGGGCGCTTTTGCGGGCATTCACCCTTGGCCCCTTCTTCCTGCACAAAAAGTAAAATAATTGCCTAAATGCAATTAATAAGATGAGATGAGACTCGGTGTCTATTAATTTCTTACAATTATTTTCGCTTACTTCCAAAGCCAAAGAATTGCTCTTTTTTTCCATTTAAAAGGAAATGATAGAAAGTTATTTTAATTTCTTTTACGTACATTATTCATTGTATTTTCACAAGTTCAAACTACACATAAAGGCATTATGTACGCAAAACATTACAACAGTAATGCACCAGTTATTTTGGATAACACAATAATATTGAATTTATAGCAGACATTCACAGGGGCAGGCATCTGATGTCAGTGTCATTTGACACACACACACACACACACACACACACACACCTGTGCAGAAATTTCTAACGGTACATTTATAAGGATGATCCAGAGAAATGGGACCCAAAAGAAACCCCTGTAACTCTTAAAGTATAAGTCCTTTTATAAAATCATACGCATCATTCGAAAGAGGATAGTTACAAGTTTGTACAGGATTGTATAGGTTTTGACAATACAAGACAAGATAAGATACAAAACAAAATAAAAGTGTTAGTTAAAACTAACCCTTCAAGATGACTGCATGGACTGTGGAACAGCTGCGTTTCATAACTGAGCAATATTATGAGCATGGAAGAAGTGTAGTTTCAGCTCAAAGATCTTTCAAGACAAATTTTCAGATGTCAAAATCACCTTCTAAGAAAGTAATCCGTCGGTGTGTCAGAAATTTTTCCCTAACTGGCAGCATTGGAAAAAGAAAACCAACTGGAAGAGTGCGCACAGCAAGGATAGACGAGATCATTAACAGAACTCATGAAATTGTACAGGATAATCCTAACATAAGCATCAGACGTGCTTCTCAGCTGTTAGGAGTTGGATATGGAACAACAACACACCGTATATTCAAGCAAAATTTAATGCTCTTTCCATATAAAATTCAAACAGTGCAACAACTAAACGATGGAGATTTCGCACGAAGACGACAATTCTGTCAATGGATCCAACAGAAGGTAAATGACCACCAATTTTCTAGCAACTTTGATTATGTCAGACGAAGCCCATTTTCACTTGAATGGAACTGTAAACAAACAAAATTGTCGTTTCTGGGCAACAGAAAATCCATTGAATATTACCGAAGTCCCGTTGCATAGTCAGCGTGTAACTGTTTGGTGTGGTCTTACTGCATCTCAGATCATAGGGCCGTACTTTTTCGAGGATTCCACCGGAAACACGGTCAATGTAAATGGTGATCGCTACGAAAAAATGTTGACCGATTTCCTTATTCCTAAATTAAGAGATCTTTGTCTAGAAAACCACTGGTTCCAACAAGACGGAGCTACCTGCCATACCACGAGGAACTGCATGGCAGTTTTGCGTCAAACGTTTCCAGGCGAGTTAATCTCAAGATTTGGAGTCGTTGAATGGCCCGCAAGGTCTCCGGATTTTTCTCCCTTAGATTATTATCTCTGGGAATATTTAAAGAGTAGGGTCTACAGAAATAACCCAACGACCTTGCAAGAATTGAAGGCCGCCATCACAAATGAGATACAGGCCATACCACCGCACACTCTTGCAAAAGTGATGCAGAACTTACAAGCGAGAACACTGGAATGCTTGGCAACTAATGGAGCACATTTGAAAGGAGTCATTTTTAAAAAATAAATATTTCATAATAAACTTGTAACTCTACTCTTTCGAATGATATGTAGTTTTTATGAAAGGAATTAAATATTAAGAATATTTGGCTTTTTTTTATGGGTCCCATTTATCTGGATCACCCGTATAATTACCCAGATTTACGAGTAATATCTTTTTTCCAGATTTCCACTTGAAAATAAATGTTGCTTATGAAAATGGTTGATTGATTTGCGATACAAAGTTACTGACAGGGGCGTACCCAGAAATTTGCCAAGTGGGGGCGAACTTGGAACTAATCGTAGAAGCATAATTGAAATAGAGATAAATAATTTTTATGTACGTTCATGATGAGCTTATCGTTCAGTTAGAGATGATTAACTAGCTACTGCTAAGACACATTATGAATAAAAATATACAAATTATATTATAAAAAATATAAAAATTATGTAAAAATCTGATTAGTAACATAATATTCAATGCAAACCGCAATTAGGATGCTCAGATTTGTATTACATAAGAATAAAAAGTGCTAATTACGAGATTAAGCATTTCCTTGGACTGTTACCTTTATAAAAGAAAATTATTCTCAGGGCCGGATTAAGAGTTTTCGGATCCTAAGCCATTTTAGATTTTTAGTAGTAGGGGAGGCAAGAGCTAGCGCCGAAATTTTTTCACTTTCATTCTCATCCTGTTGTAACCTAGCAATTTTACTGGGATTAACAGTACTTTGATCATATGCTCTGTAGAACCACTGTCCAGTTTGGACATTTTTCTTTTGAAAAATTTATAAAGGTCCATTATCTTTAGTCCTGTGACACCTGCAAATAGTACTCTACAAAGTTACAAATAGAAATAGGAATTATTACTACCCATAACATTAAGGTCCATTATAATGAAATAAAAAATCCAAACAAAATCCACACAAAATTTTGTGTGTGCAATACAATGTGAAAAATTGTAAATTAAATTAAAACTGAAACTAAATTTTAAAATGTGTAAAACACTGAATACCAAATTTTAAAAATAACATGCTTAATGTTTCATTTCATTTATTAGTTACATGTTTGAGACCAAGCGGCCTTCACACATGATCACACACACACACATTCATACACAGCTTGTTATTTGCTACTTCGGAAGAAAACTTAAGGCAATCTAGCAATGTACTCTCAAAAAGGGAAGGCCATTCACCATCTATGAAACAATGGAGAAAATTATATGCAAGACTTCCTGAGCATGAAAAAAGCCTGGATCATAAACTCAGCTACTGTAAGTCGAAAGCATTAGAACAGTCACCTTTACGACATGGAATTGACAAAGATTCAAAAACAAATACTAAGTGAAGTTGAAGAATGGAAAGCTATTTTTAAAAAAACTGTTGGATATCACTTTACATCTTGCAACAAGAGGTTTATCATTTCGAGGTGATAATAATGTGATAGTGCAGTGGCGTACATAAGGGGAGGGGGCATAGGCCCCCCCCCATTGTAAAAATGATTACTACTCTCATTAAAGATATTTGAAAAAGAAATTTTCAAAAATCGATAACTTTGCAACATTCATCACAAAAAAATCTTGTCAAATGGAATTTCAGTTATTACATGGTTACCAGGACATGTTATTAACTCAAAACTCAAAATCAATTTTGGCTGGCTTAGGAACGTTTATATATGTCTTTATACGTACGATTAATTTGTGCAAATTTAATTCTTTGCCCATAAATTGGAAATAAAATACAACTGAAGCCTTCCAAGATGTAATTCATTTTGATTCCAAATCAATCATCATCAATTTTGAGCTGACACACACAATATATATATATATATAGTGTGTGTGTGTGTGTGTGTGTGTGTGTGTGCCCCCACTCCTTTAAGAAATGCTGTGTACGCCCCTGGGTGGTGACCGTCGCAATGGCAACTTTCTGGGGACTTGGTTACTAGATCGTTATGACAGAGTGACTCATGAACATCTGGCCAAAGTTTAAAAAAAACGCAAGTAGAAGACAAGAGCATAAATAAAGCCATCTACTATTCTCTTATAGTTGATTCAACTCCAGATGCCACTCATCGTGAGCAAAATGTTCTAATTCTAAGGTTTGCGGTTCAAGTTCAAGAAACACAAATTTGAAAATCATGAAAGGTTTATTGAGTTTATAGATTTTGATAAGAAAACTGGAGAAGAGAGAAGTGATATATTGGTTTCAAGATTCAAATACCATAAAATTCCTCTGGATGACTGTAGGCCAGTGTAGGGGTCAGGGATACGACAATGGATCCAACATGTCAGGAAAGGTAAAAGGTGTCCAGGCATCAGGGGCGTACCGAAGGGTGGGGGATGCGACAGAGGTGGTCACCCCCCCTTGGGTTTTGTACCGGTGTCTATTGATGTGCTTATCTCTATAACTATGTTTGTACATACAGTTACAGAGATAAGCAGGTTTTAAATGCAAAAAACTTCACTTTTTTACGTGAAGGTCAAAATATGAGAATAAAAACCCACTCTAATAGACAGAGTTTATTTCCACGACAGTTTCGACGCCCACTGGCATCCTCCTCGGGTGGATACAGAAACACAAATGAAACAAAACAAGAGGGAAAAACAGTTCAGGGATCGACCGTTAAGAAATTCGCACCTAGGTTGGATTCCATTCTCTCGAGACAGGAGGGGCATTTTCATTAAGTACATTCGCACAAATTTTAAAACTATCTTCCTGTTCTAAACATACAGATTCTATTATTTTTACATAATTATTACATTTATAATTAAATTTATTACATTTAATATTGCATAATTATTAATTACAGAAATTATAAATTTATTATTACATTGGTTATTACATTGTTGTTTATTATACATTCGTATTTCGGTTTATAATTTCTGTATAATAAACAACAATGTAATAACCAATGTAATAATAAATTTATAATTTCTGTAATTAATAATTATGCAATATTAAATGTAATAAATTTAATTATAAATGTAATAATTATGTAAAAATAATAGAATCTGTATGTTTAGAACAGGAAGATAGTTTTAAAATTTGTGCGAATGTACTTAATGAAAATGCCCCTCCTGTCTCGAGAGAATGGAATCCAACCTAGGTGCGAATTTCTTAACGGTCGATCCCTGAACTGTTTTTCCCTCTTGTTTTGTTTCATTTGTGTTTCTGTATCCACCCGAGGAGGATGCCAGTGGGCGTCGAAACTGTCGTGGAAATAAACTCTGTCTATTAGAGTGGGTTTTTATTCTCATAAGCAGGTTTTGTTTTAGTTTGTATATTTTATAGTAAGAATACATTTTAAATTATTACGAATTTATTCTATATGCATAATATAAAATATTAATACTAAACCTGTCATCCCAGGCCAGTGTTGTCAGGTAAAAAATTGAAAAACCAGCCCAAAAACATATATATATATATATATATATATATATATATATATATATACACACACACATAATATATATATATATATATATAATATATATATATATATATATATATAATTTAGGGTGGCCCCTATTTTTCAACTTTTGAAATTACTTGCTCCCAACCCCTAATCTTTTCAATATATAAAAAAGTGCTTCGTGCAAACTTTCAGCTCAATTGGGCTATATTAAGGTGGCCCCCAAAGGCCCTAAAGTTTCAAAATTCACCGATAATTGGTATTTCTAATATAAAACCTTTATAATTCATTTGCAAAATTTGTTTGGGAAAATAATCACAAAGCATAATCGAAAGTGAATTTTATTTACAACAAATAATTACGCCGCTTATATAGGCCGCAGGCGCAGAACTTTCTAGAACCTTCCAGAAGCGGTTTTTTACGCACTTATGATACTTTTCAATTTCCGTGAATATCTCGTCCAATTTTGGTTTTAAGTAAATAATGGCTATAACTAAATTTATTGTAAATTGAATTCTCTTTCGATCATATTCTATATTTCTTTCGAATAAAACATTGTAAAGAAGATAAAAACGGTTTTATATGAAAAAATATCAATGTTGTTAAAATCAAATTTAGGGCCTTTGGGGGCCATCTTAATATTGTCTGATTGAGCTGAAATTTTACACAGAGCATTTTTACATGGATTAGAACAACTTTGGAGGTTGGGAGATGAAAAATATTTCATTTCAGAAAATCACATACAACTAAGGGCCACCCTAATATACATACACACACACACACACAGGGTGTCCCATAGATGCCAATTTCCCGTCCACCATTCTCTTCAGTGACGAGGCTGTTTTTTTATGGAAATGGTGAGGTAAATCGACAGAACACCCGCTACTGGTCTCAAAACAACCCTCACTGGTATACCTCTTCAAAGGAACAAGTTGCATCTCGGGTGATAGTATGGTGTGGCATTTGGAAGGATCGCATCATAGGCCCCCTCTTTTTCGATGAACATGTCACTGGAGGCACCTACCTACGTATGCTCAAGGAAGAAGCATTTCCCAGTGTCTTGAACGAAGAAGGAAATTTCCCAACATGGTTCCAGCAAGACGGCGCTCCTGCACATCACAGCACCCAAGTAAGGGAATACCTGTACCAACAATTCCCTGGTCATGGATAGGACGTCGAGGGCCTGTGGAATGGCCAGCTAGAAGCCCGGATCTCACGCCACTAGATTTTTATCTCTGGGGCCACTTGAAAACGCTGGTATACGCAGAGAAAATTAGGAGTGTTGAACATTTGCGGCAGCGCATTATTGGGGCATGTAACACCATTACTCCTGACATCATTCACCGTGTGCTTGCTAACTGGGTATCACGTCTGAATTTGTGTATTGAAAACAATGGTGAACATATTGAGCACGTTCTGTAAATAAAAGCTTTTGTTTTGCCTTTTTTTATTATTTTTCCTATGATGCCGGACTTATGGGACACCTTGTGTATATATACTGTGTATGTGATAGCATTAAACCTGCTTGGTGTATATACAGGGTGTTTCAGGAGGAAAGGTCAATACTTCGGGAGGTGATAGTATCGGTCATTGTGAGAAAAAAGTTCATATGAACATGTGTCTAATTCTGAATGGTTACGGAGATAGAGCTGTTTGAATCTACAAATACAAAAGCATTGTTAATGGTAATCAAGAAAGAAAAACCAATTACTGTTTCTAACATTTAATGTTTGAACATTGGCATTTTGAATGGTATCAGATAAAGAAATGACAAATTTGTTACAGTTTACAATACGTTTTCGAAAATCCCACCGTCAACCTCATTGCACTTTGCAACTCGTGTGCGAAGATCGCGTGTTGTTCGTCTGAGTTGATCTTGACGTTCCTTTATGCGGGCAGCAGCATCCAAAATGCGCGCGAGCAATTCGTCTCGTGTATCCACCTTTCTTTTGTAAACTTGACTTTTCATCCACCCCCACAAACAATAATCTAACGGAGAGAGGTCTGGAGACTTTGGTGGCTATTGAATGGTACCACCGCGGGGGGAGGAAGAGCTGCGCGCGCATCAGATTCAAACAGCTCTATCTCCGTAACCATTCAGAATTAGACACATGTTCATATGAACTTTTTTTCTCACAATGACCGATACTATCACCTCCCGAAGTATTGACCTTTCCTCCTGAAACACCCTGTATATCGCACACACACACCTTTGTTTTAGTTACTCACACGCTAAAAAATTCACATGTATCAGTGACCGATACATGCAAATTTTTTAGTTTACAGTATTTATATTTGTTGAATATTCAAACTTTCCGCTATTAGTCAAAAAGACGTTATCTGAATTTAAAAACAGTCAAAAATTCGCCAACCCTCGACTGTAGATTTTTACCGCCAATTAGTCTTAAAACCTGCTGTAAATAAAGCTTTGTTAATACATGAATATTGAATATTGGCTTCAGTAAATGTTTATGTACATACTGTACATACCCGTACGGTATATACACACACCTTTGTTTTAGTTATTCATCACCCCCCTTGACCAAATCCTGGGTACGCCCCTGCCAGGTATGCATTAAAAATAAAAATAAACTTGCCGAACATTCTCCATGTGGTGCTCATACACTAAATCTTCCAGGAGTTCACGCAGCAGCCAGAGCTGGGCAATAAATACATTGAATGTATTTAAATACTAAATACTAAATACATGGGAGAAATGTATTTAAATACTAAATACTAAATACATTTTACGAATGTATTTAGATACTAAATACAAAATACATCAATTGTATTTAAATACATTTGTAAGTACATTTTAAATACATACAAATTTTAACATATGCATTCACTAATTCATGTTTTGATAAATTTCTACTTTAGGGGACACGGTGAATTTCGAAATAAATACACCACTCGATAGATCAGACGATTTTAAAAGCTTTTTCATCAATGAATTTTCCATCGCAAATTGGATTGATTGCAACGAGTTAGTTACACAGGCCCACTTAAGGCAGAGCCGTTTTGTACGATTATTCGGTCAATTTCAAGATATTTTTTGATGTCTAAAAAAACACTTACCTTCAGATGAGTGTACAGATTCGTTGTAGCATTGCTTGCAGCAGAGACTTCGTGTTTACACAGCAAGCAGGTGCACTTTACCTTATTACCGTCTTTAGATTTAATTTTAAAGTATTTTCCATCAAACAGAAGGTGCACTAAATTGTTATCTGCAGATATATCACTGTTTGATTCACCGGATTTGCTTGTTGAAGCCATGACACGGACACGATAAAGAAATCAACCGCTTTCGACTAAGAGTGGCACACAACTGATTGAACTGACACGTT
The DNA here is from genome assembly GCA_023014485.1 of Bathynomus jamesi. Lineage (NCBI taxonomy): Eukaryota > Metazoa > Arthropoda > Malacostraca > Isopoda > Cirolanidae > Bathynomus > Bathynomus jamesi. The sequence continues at coordinate 235,296 of JAJOZX010003131.1, forward strand.
GAAACATGAACCATGTTGTACTACACTGTCGACGCGTCGTACTGTGCTAGTACAGAACGTGTATTAAACCAGTAAAAGTATTTACATTTTTATATTTTGAGTATTTAAATACATTGTATTTAAATACTCATTAAAGTATTTAAATACTATATTTAAATACATGAAAAACAATGTATTCATAAATACAGTTCTAAATACACAAATGTATTTAAATACGTATTTAAATACAAATGTATTTAAATACTGCCCAGCTCTGGCAGCAGCATTATGTCTTGAAAGTGTTACATTCTTTGGCTGTGTTCAGCGTTTGTACGTGTTTTTCAGTGGTAGCCCATTACGGTGGAAAATTTTGAAAGCTCAAATTCAATGTTCTCTTCATTGTCAGTCTGACACACGATGGAGTGCGCGTGTGGATTCTATTCGTCCAATAGCAATGCATCTACCAATTTACCAGGCATTCTTAAAGCATTAGAGTGCATTTTAGAAACTTCAAGTCTAACACCTGAGATTCGTTCAGAAGTACTGTCATTGAAAACATACTTGACTCATTTCTTTGTATTGTGTTGGCTACGTTTTGGGTGAACGTATTTTCAAACATTGATGAACGAAATAAGATTATAATCACGTGAAATACAAAGGCGGATCTAGGCATTTCAGTAAGGGGGGGGGTCCAAAGAAAAACGGGCACCCCTTAAAATAAAAGGGTCACAATACTAAATTTTTTTCTTAAAACAGACCACCAATGAGCAAGTGTAAAATCAATTATATTATTTTATTAGATCAGTCTCATTCAAATATGATACAAAATAAAAATCTAATTTGGGTACAACAGTTATCACAGAAAATTTTTCAAACAGTTACAACTGTCTTGCCAATTAAAAGAACTATCAGAATAAGATGACGATAAAAATAATGATATGGCTGCACCAGTACTAAGGGCACCTATGAAAACCATTAGGCTACAACAACTACAAATTTGGAATTACAATGTATACCGATAAAGACTCAAAATAGAATTTGAATAAAATAAAATAACCATGATCTATTTACAAGAAAAAAAATTGTTTTCAGAGGCATACACATCATTCAAATAGGGCACTCGCAAGAAATTGAGGGGGAGGAGGGGTCCAGACGTCGCCGACCCCACCTCTAGATCCGCCCTTGGAATATCACTTGATACGGCATCAGCTCTCATTGCAGATGTCTGTAAAGAACTAGTTCGTCATATTGCAAACAGCATGGGAATTACACCAAACTTCACAGAGAAGAGGATGAAGAAGCGAAAAATGTTTCATGACGAAGTCTTCGACTTCACAGAAAACTCAAGTTTATTTGTATCTACTGAATCAGATGAGGAATTTACATTTAGGAAATGTCTTTTATGCTACTTTAGATTATGTTGTGAATGATTTCGACCGCTGGTTTAAGGCAACCAAGGACATATCTGTCACATTTAATTAAGTCAATATTAAATTAAATGTCTCTAGATAACGTTGAACTTGAGGCTGCATCAAAGACCTTAGCTCAAAAGTATTCAACAGACCTTTCAAGCAAATTTGACATCAAAATGTTGCCCTTGAAGAAAATATTTAGGTCTATATTCCACCAAGACACTGAACGACCTCCTCTCATTTTGCTGAATCAAATTTACGACAAAAAGCTGCAGCTAGTATTCAATGAAGTTTGCATCGCTCTTCGTCTTTTTTGCTCTCAACCAGTCACTTGCTGAGGCTGGACGAAGTTTCAGCAAGTTAGTTCATATAAAAAACTGCATGATATAAAAAATGGGGCAAGAGTGACTATCATACTTTTCACTTCTGTCGATAGAGAGCGCAATTGCCAAGGACACTGATTTCAGTTCGATAATTAATGACTGCTCAAAAAAAGGCAAGAAATGCTAATTTTTAAATTGATTTTTTGATAATCCAGTGGGGTTTTATATATATACTCATGGGCGCCCGCAGGTAGGGGCAAGGGGGGGAGCTTGCCCCCCCCCCCTGGAAATGCCAAGAAAATATATTAAATATTTTCTAAGAAAATATTTATATCCTAAACTTGCTGAAAAGTATCCAACTGCCTCCTAAAGGGTGAAAAACATGGCTGAGGTCTACTATGTCTGATGAGCGACTCTCTGGGTTATGTATGCTCAATGTACACCGGGAGAAAATCAACTCCAACAAAACTGATTTTATGGAAAAGGTTGTTCATAATTTTGGTAGTGACCGCAGACGACTACAATTCCTATTCAAATGAGCAGTGTAGGTGATGCTCGAAACACCGTTTTCAAATTAGGTACATTTACTTCAGTGTGCTTTTTTCTTCATTCTATCATGTTTCTGTTATAAATAAAATAAATGATTGTTATCATGTGCATTGTATGTATATACAATATATATTTGCATTTTCCATTACAGAAAATGCAACACTAAACTTGCTTAGAATTAACCTGCTGGTTCCTAAGGAGTCAAAAGTTTTTTGCTTGCTCCGGTCCCTACCTATTAATACATTAAATTTTGCCCCCCCTTGGAAACAATCCTGCGGGCGCCCATGTATATACTGTGTGTATATATCAGGTCCGGCGCCAGCCTATTTGGCGCCCTTAGCAGGACTGCAGCTGGCGCCCCCACCCGCCTCCCACTTCACGATTGGGTTTGCCCACAAAGTAATCAAGGTACCATATTGAAGAAACTATTTGCCTTACACTGATCTATTTTAATTTGCTAATACATACATTTATTATAAAATTATAAAATCATTTCACAGTTCAAGAAAGTGTCATGACCAATCAAAACAGCGAGTAAAGCGAGGCATATGCAGAGCTGGGCAATAAATACATTGAATGTATTTAAATACTAAATACTAAATACATGGGAGAAATGTATTTAAATACTAAATACTAAATACATTTTACGAATGTATTTAGATACTAAATACAAAATACATCAATTGTATTTAAATACATTTGTAAATACATTTTAAATACATACAAATTTTAACATATGCATTCACTAATTCATGTTTTGATAAATTTCTACTTTAGGGGACACGGTGTACTACACTGTCGACGCGTCGTACTGTGCTAGTACAGAACGTGTATTAAACCAGTAAAAGTATTTACATTTTTATATTTTGAGTATTTAAATACATTGTATTTAAATACTCATTAAAGTATTTAAATACTATATTTAAATACATGAAAAACAATGTATTTATAAATACAGTTCTAAATACACAAATGTATTTAAATACGTATTTAAATACAAATGTATTTAAATACTGCCCAGCTCTGGGCATATGTAGTAACAAATCAGAACGCTCAAAAGTGCTAAAATATGCGTGCAAAAAGGACACATCTACTGTTTTTTCCAAGCAAGAAGGGCATATGTCACCTAAAAACAGTTATTCGCTTATTGACGACTCCCGGAACTCATATTAAGCCGTAAATAAGCCGAGTCGCTTATTGACGACTCCAGTCTGTGCGCGCAACATTTTTAAATCGCTTATTTACGACTCCCGTCCCTAAAGGGTTAAAGGTCGTGATAGTGAAAGTTCTATAATGACCCAATAAGATAAATAAGTTAATTATGTAAATATCAGTCAAGCTAAACTGGTGTACATACGTCATACAACCTTTCATCATTTGTCTATGCTTCTCATTCCTTCATTATTTTTTTCATGTTGTTCTTACATAATACTATCAGACGTGCACAGGGCGGGAGGCGCTGGCGCCCCCCAGATCTTTGGCGCCCTTAGCATTTACTAACCTCGCCTAATGGAAGCGGCGGCCCTGGTATATATATATATTATATATATATATATACCGTATTTCCCGGCGTATAACGCGCACTTTCCCCCCCCCCCCCCAAAATACTCCAAAAATCACCCTGCGAGACGATATACAGCCAAAATATAATAATACGACCATCCCTCCCCTACCAAAAATGTGTACCATCGCCGTATAATAACACGCAGTGTGATTTTTGGAGTATTTTGGGGGAAAAAAAGTGCGCGTTATACGCCGGGAAATACGGTATATATATATATATAATGTAAAGAACGAGGCTTGTTTAGAAGAGTGTCCGCACAAGAGGAGGAGAGAAAACGAGCAATGAAAAATGAGGCACCTTCCGGGAATCTAATCCGGGATCATCTCATTGCCGGCCGGTCAGATATGCTAACCATTACACCAAGCGCCACCAAGAATCAGAACTCATAATTTTCCTACGTACAAGCGGAATCGAGTGCCCTTTAAAGGGGCACTTTCTCATGCCGTATATATACACACATTTTAACTGCAAACGAAACACAGTATAATTAATGTAAAGAACGATGCTTGTTTAGAAGAGTGTTCGCAAAAGAGGAGGAGAGAAAACAAGCAATGAAAAATGAGGCACCTCCCTGGAATCGAACCCGGGGTCATCCGATTGCCGGTCAGATGTGCTAACCATTACATCAAGGGCCACCAAGAATCAGCGTCGTTCCTTACATTAATTATACTGTGTTTTCGTTTGCAGTTAAAATGTGTATATATACGGCATGAGAAGGTGCTCCCTTAAAGGGCATTCGATTCCGCTCGTACGTAGGAAAATTACGAGTTCTGATTCTTGGTGGCGCTTGGTGTAATGGTTAGCATATCTGACCAGCAATCGGATGATCCCGGGTTCGATTCCTGGGAGGTGCCTCATTTTTCATTGCTCGTTTTCTCTCCTCCTCTTGTGCGGACACTCTTCTAAACAAGCGTCGTTCTTCACATTAATTATACTGTGTGTCATTTGCAGTTAATATATATTATATATATATACAGTGGCGGCTCGTGACTAAAAATTCTAGGGGTGCTGTCTCTAAGAATGGGTTGAAATAATTACTGAAATAAAAGGATGAGCATTGAGCAATGAATAAAAGTTTCAAAAGTTATTGAAAAAGTTATTCAGTGAGCTCATCCTTATATTGTTCTTGATTATTTCAATTGTAAATAAAAAATTTAGGGGTACTGCAGTTCTGCAGTGCCTACCGACGAGCCGCCACTGTATATATATATATATATACAGAGCTGGGCACTTGCGGCATATTTTGCGGTACTGCGGTACTACCAAACTACCAAACCGGGACCGCATAACGCAGTACCGCAAAGGATCGCTGAAAGTACCGCAGTACCGCTACCGCATTCAAATTTCCGCGTACCGGTTTGGTAGTTTGGTAGTACCGCAGTACCGCAGTACCGCAAAATATGCCGCAAGTGCCCAGCTCTGTAATAATATATATATATATATTCGTTAAGTTCGTGTTGTCTTTCGCGCTTGAGTGTCTCACCCCTGTTTTCTTTTTTTATTTATCGTATGTTGACGTCACTAAATTTGCTTCTACAAGTAGTAGTTTCAATTTGAAGGCGTTGTACTGTTATATCAAAAAATACTTAATATTTATCGTTTATTTGGTTTAACAATATATAATTTGAGTGAAGAAACAATGTTTATCTTTGGAGCTAGGAGAAGGAGGCCCGAAGTGTGATGGAGTACCAGGGCCTGGAGGTGCTATACTTGGGCCCTGACGTAGGCGACATAATTACAGTACTTAAATACGCTGACCTGTTCAGTATTTGGTCAGACTAACATAAATTATGTACGTACGTATACAGTATGATCAGCATATTTTATATATATATATATATGTATATACAGAGCTGGGCATTTGCGGCATATTTTGCGGTACTGCGGTACTGCGGTACTACCAAACTACCAAACCGGCACCAAACCGGTACGCGGAAATTTGAATGCGGTAGCGGTACTGCGGTACTTTCAGCGATCCTTTGCGGTACTGCGTTATGCGGTTCCGGTTTGCGGTTTGCGGTAGTACCGCAGTACAGAGCTGGGCAATTGCGGCATATTTTGCGGTACTGCGGTACTGCGGTACTACCGCAAACCGCAAACCGGTACGGCATAACGCAGTACCGCAAAGGATCGCTGAAAATACCGCAGTACCGCTACCGCATTCAAATTTCCGCGTACCGGTTTGGTACCGGTTTGGTAGTTTGGTAGTACCGCAGTACCGCAAAATATGCCGCAATTGCCCAGCTCTGCCGCAGTACCGCAGTACCGCAAAATATGCCGCAAATGCCCAGCTCTGTGTATATTATATATATATATATATATATATATATGATGAATAAAACCACGAAGGAAAAAAGAAACACAAAGGGGTGCTCAAGCGCTTTCGTCTAATGACATCCTCAGGAACACTGGAGTGAAAGGACAGATCAAGGCAATATATAGGTTACAAAAATAAACATACATACATACATATTCACATATATATACATATATATATATATATATATATAGTCATGCGGGTTGCTTCTACAGAGCTTCAATTTAATATTTAGGAGAAATCCAATGACAAGGAGAAATGTAAATGCCATGAAAAGTCTTCTTTAATGCGCAACGTTTCGAGCAATACGCTCATCTTCAGGCTGTTTAATAACAATGTGAAATTAAAATCAATATTGAATGAAAAACAAAACAGAAAATTTCTATAACCTATTCGTAAAGACAAATTTTAAAAGACTGAGAAAAGAGGGTTAAATTCTAAGTTATACAGATTTATATATAAAAATTAAGAAGTTATTTTTAAATACATGTAGTAAATGTGAAATTAATACACTGGAAAAATTACCAATAGTACACTGGAACAATGGAACTATCTACCTTACACTGCAGTATCCGAGGCTGACTAATTTGAGCAGAGACAAAGAACGGGAAACACGAGAGATGGCGAGGGCGATTGGGGAAGGAGGGATTATAAGGAATTGGGGAAGGAGGAGGGATCATAGCAAATTGAGAGGGACGGCCGATGAGTCAACATTCAGACTAGGGGACAATGCTTTAATGAACAGCGATTCTAAAATTCTTAGTGAGTTGGGACAAGTATTACAACCAAGAATTTTAAAATTGTCTAAAGTGACATCAATTTTACATTTAATGCTGTGTTCACGAATACTCGAGGCTTCTTTAGTTTTTAAAATTTTACCTGTTCGGCCACTTATTCCCATATGCGAATAAAATCTAGCCCTGAGAGAGCGAACAGTGCTGCCGATGTAATTCCCAAGGAGACACCTGGGGCAGGTAAATAAATATACAACACCGCTACGCAACGAGTCAGGGGTTCGATCCTTCGCTGAGAAAAAGCTACCTAAAGACGTTTTATTAATAAATATGATGCGGAAATCAGTATGATAAAAAAATTTCCTTAACAATTTTGTAAATTTAAGCTTAAATTCCTTATTCAAAGGACCCATTTCAGGTACCAAGAAATATTTTATATCCTTCGGCACTGTAATACATGGAAGTTGAGGGCTATAAACATTATTTAAGAAGGATCTAATTAGTTTGTCTACATATTGAACAGGAAAACTATTATTAGTAAAGTATGATCTTAGATTATTAAATTCATCATTAAGTAAGGTAAAATTAGAGGTCAAATTATATCCTCTGAACAGGAGAGTTTTAATACAAGACATCTTATAGTTGAAATCAGTAAAACTAAAAAAATTCATGCCCAAACCAGTGAAAGTGGGTTTCCTGTAAACTGATGTAGTAATAGAATCACCGTTTTTCGAAATTAAAAGATCTAAGAAGGGGAGGGAGCCATTTTGCTCAGTTTCCATTGTATACGTTATATTGGGGTGCAAAGAATTTAGGAAGTTAAAGAATTGTTGCGCTTGTACCGCATTATCAAAGACTGCTATCGAATCATCAACGAAGCGTCGATAGAAAATTGGCTTGAGATGAGTGGGAGATTGTCTAAAAATTACACTTTCTAAATGAGTCATAAAAAAGTCAGCTGCTAACAGTCCGACTGGTGATCCCATCCCTACCCATCAATTTGTTGGTAAACCTTATTGTTGAAAGTGAAATAGCATTGTTTGAAGACCAATTCTAAAAGTTCCTTCAAATGAGACAATGAAAAACCATGAAAATTATCAACTGAGCTAAAAACCCTATCTAAAATAATGGCAATAGTTTCAGATACAGGTACATTTGTGAAAAGTGACTTTACATCAAAACTGACAAAAAACTTTTTTGAATCGAAGTTTTTACCAAGGAGGTCTTTTTGGAATTCAAACGAGTTATTTATAGTGTAAGCATTTTTCGCAAAGGGGGACAGGAGACGAACAACAAATTTTGCCAATTGAAAGGTGGGTAAGTTATACGAAGCTAAAATAGGACGGAGAGGTGTTCCAGCTTTATGGATTTTAGGCAGACAGTATAATTGAGCAAGATTAGCACCAGATGCGAACAACTGAGAGTAAGTATCATTTTTTATTATCTTTAAGGACTTTAGTCGTGACAGAAATCTATTAACCTGTTCTTCTAACCTTACAATGACTTTATTTACAGGTTCTAGAATTTGTTTGAATTTAGTAAGATCACTTAGGATTTCATTAGTTTTGTTTATGTAGTCCGATTTATTCAAAATAACCACTCCGTTACCCTTGTCTGGTCTAGTCACAACAATCTCCTGGTTCTTTGCCAAATTCTTAATACACTGCAAATCACTCTTCCTAAATATGAAAGATTGAAATTTAAGATTTCTAAGTTTAAGAAAAAATTCTTGAGTTAAATTTGAGAACTGACATTTGAAATTATTGAAATCCCCCACATGGGGAACATTTTTCAAGCCATTGAAAAAATTTTCAAAGTAAAAAAAAAAACGAAGGCTTATATATTTGAAACAACGGAAGCTTAAATTGCAAACCAAGTGACAGTAAAAACTTTTCCCGAGGGGAGAGTGTGTAACTAGAAAGATTCGAAATTACCTTCTCTGAATTGAAAAAATTTGGTGAATTCATTCCCAAAGCCTTTAACTTACGTTCATGTGTTTCCAAGATGGTAGAGTGAAATTTTTTCTAGTTCACGTTGTACAAGAGAAATTATAAATAGTCCAACAACGACAAGGTATTTTTAAGAGTAGTTATATAATGCCCAAGAGACTTGTTATGCGAATCTGATATTTTGATTTTATAATTAATTTCATTATTTAATAAATATTCCAGGGACGATTGATAAAATTCAGAGTCATATAGATTATCACGGTAGAGTTTGAAGTAAACAAATTTCGGGAAAATCCTGCAAGTCCGACACATTTCAAGAAAATAACAGTCCAGTTTTGACTTGAGAAACTTTCGTGAAGTCTTCCAAACATGGCGATAAGCCCTGAGGCCATCTTGTCCATACCTTGAATATATACAGTCATGCGGGTTGCTTCTACAGAGCTTCAATTTAATATTTAGGAGAAATCCAATGACAAGGAGAAATGTAAATGCCATGAAAAGTCTTCTTTAATGCGCAACGTTTCGAGCAATACGCTCATCTTCAGGCTGTTTAATAACAATGTGAAATTAAAATCAATATTGAATGAAAAACAAAACAGAAAATTTCTATAACCTATTCGTAAAGACAAATTTTAAAAGACTGAGAAAAGAGGGTTAAATTCTAAGTTATACAGATTTACATATAAAAATTAAGAAGTTATTTTTAAATACATGTAGTAAATGTGAAATTAATACACTGGAAAAATTACCAATAGTACACTGGAACAATGGAACTATCTACCTTACACTGCAGTATCCGAGGCTGACTAATTTGAGCAGAGACAAAGAACGGGAAACACGAGAGATGGCGAGGGCGATTGGGGAAGGAGGGATTATAAGGAATTGGGGAAGGAGGAGGGATCATAGCAAATTGAGAGGGACGGCCGATGAGTCAACATTCAGACTAGGGGACAATGCTTTAATGAACAGCGATTCTAAAATTCTTAGTGAGTTGGGACAAGTATTACAACCAAGAATTTTAAAATTGTCTAAAGTGACATCAATTTTACATTTAATGCTGTGTTCACGAATACTCGAGGCTTCTTTAGTTTTTAAAATTTTACCTGTTCGGCCACTTATTCCCATATGCGAATAAAATCTAGCCCTGAGAGAGCGAACAGTGCTGCCGATGTAATTCCCAAGGAGACACCTGGGCAGGTAAATAAATATACAACACCGCTACGCAACGAGTCAGGGGTTCGATCCTTCGCTGAGAAAAAGCTACCTAAAGACGTTTTATTAATAAATATGATGCGGAAATCAGTATGATAAAAAAATTTCCTTAACAATTTTGTAAATTTAAGCTTAAATTCCTTATTCAAAGGACCCATTTCAGGTACCAAGAAATATTTTATATCCTTCGGCACTGTAATACATGGAAGTTGAGGGCTATAAACATTATTTAAGAAGGATCTAATTAGTTTGTCTACATATTGAACAGGAAAACTATTATTAGTAAAGTATGATCTTAGATTATTAAATTCATCATTAAGTAAGGTAAAATTAGAGGTCAAATTATATCCTCTGAACAGGAGAGTTTTAATACAAGACATCTTATAGTTGAAATCAGTAAAACTAAAAAAATTCATGCCCAAACCAGTGAAAGTGGGTTTCCTGTAAACTGATGTAGTAATAGAATCACCGTTTTTCGAAATTAAAAGATCTAAGAAGGGGAGGGAGCCATTTTGCTCAGTTTCCATTGTATACGTTATATTGGGGTGCAAAGAATTTAGGAAGTTAAAGAATTGTTGCGCTTGTACCGCATTATCAAAGACTGCTATCGAATCATCAACGAAGCGTCGATAGAAAATTGGCTTGAGATGAGTGGGAGATTGTCTAAAAATTACACTTTCTAAATGAGTCAAAAAAGTCAGCTGCTAACAGTCCGACTGGTGATCCCATCCCTACCCCATCAATTTGTGGTAAACCTTATTGTTGAAAGTGAAATAGCATTGTTTGAAGACCAATTCTAAAAGTTCCTTCAAATGAGACAATGAAAAACCATGAAAATTATCAACTGAGCTAAAAACCCTATCTAAAATAATGGCAATAGTTTCAGATACAGGTACATTTGTGAAAAGTGACTTTACATCAAAACTGACAAAAAACTTTTTTGAATCGAAGTTTTTACCAAGGAGGTCTTTTTGGAATTCAAACGAGTTATTTATAGTGTAAGCATTTTTCGCAAAGGGGGACAGGAGACGAACAACAAATTTTGCCAATTGAAAGGTGGGTAAGTTATACGAAGCTAAAATAGGACGGAGAGGTGTCCAGCTTTATGGATTTTAGGCAGACAGTATAATTGAGCAAGATTAGCACCAGATGCGAACAACTGAGAGTAAGTATCATTTTTTATTATCTTTAAGGACTTTAGTCGTGACAGAAATCTATTAACCTGTTCTTCTAACCTTACAATGACTTTATTTACAGGTTCTAGAATTTGTTTGAATTTAGTAATATCACTTAGGATTTCATTAGTTTTGTTTATGTAGTCCGATTTATTCAAAATAACCACTCCGTACCCTTGTCTGGTCTAGTCACAACAATCTCCTGGTTCTTTGCCAAATTCTTAATACACTGCAAATCACTCTTCCTAAATATGAAAGATTGAAATTTAAGATTTCTAAGTTTAAGAAAAAATTCTTGAGTTAAATTTGAGAACTGACATTTGAAATTATTGAAATCCCCCACATGGGGAACATTTTTCAAGCCATTGAAAAAATTTTCAAAGTAAAGAAAAAACGAAGGCTTATATATTTGAAACAACGGAAGCTTAAATTGCAAACCAAGTGACAGTAAAAACTTTTCCCGAGGGGAGAGTGTGTAACTAGAAAGATTCGAAATTACCTTCTCTGAATTGAAAAAATTTGGTGAATTCATTCCCAAAGCCTTTAACTTACGTTCATGTGTTTCCAAGATGGTAGAGTGAAATTTTTCTAGTTCACGTTGTACAAGAGAAATTATTAATAAATAGTCCAACAACGACAAGGTATTTTAAGAGTAGTTATATAATGCCCAAGAGACTTGTTATGCGAATCTGATATTTTGATTTATAATTAATTTCATTATTTAATAAATATTCCAGGGACGATTGATAAAATTCAGTCATATAGATTATCACGGTAGAGTTTGAAGTAAACAAATTTCGGGAAAATCCTGCAAGTCCGACACATTTCAAGAAAATAACAGTCCAGTTTTGACTTGAGAAACTTTCGTGAAGTCTTCCAAACATGGCGATAAGCCCTGAGGCCATCTTGTCCATACCTTGAATATATACAGTCATGCGGGTTGCTTCTACAGAGCTTCAATTTAATATTTAGGAGAAATCCAATGACAAGGAGAAATGTAAATGCCATGAAAAGTCTTCTTTAATGCGCAACGTTTCGAGCAATACGCTCATCTTCAGGCTGTTTAATAACAATGTGAAATTAAAATCAATATTGAATGAAAAACAAAACAGAAAATTTCTATAACCTATTCGTAAAGACAAATTTTAAAAGACTGAGAAAAGAGGGTTAAATTCTAAGTTATACAGATTTACATATAAAAATTAAGAAGTTATTTTTAAATACATGTAGTAAATGTGAAATTAATACACTGGAAAAATTACCAATAGTACACTGGAACAATGGAACTATCTACCTTACACTGCAGTATCCGAGGCTGACTAATTTGAGCAGAGACAAAGAACGGGAAACACGAGAGATGGCGAGGGCGATTGGGGAAGGAGGGATTATAAGGAATTGGGGAAGGAGGAGGGATCATAGCAAATTGAGAGGGACGGCCGATGAGTCAACATTCAGACTAGGGGACAATGCTTTAATGAACAGCGATTCTAAAATTCTTAGTGAGTTGGGACAAGTATTACAACCAAGAATTTTAAAATTGTCTAAAGTGACATCAATTTTACATTTAATGCTGTGTTCACGAATACTCGAGGCTTCTTTAGTTTTTAAAATTTTACCTGTTCGGCCACTTATTCCCATATGCGAATAAAATCTAGCCCTGAGAGAGCGAACAGTGCTGCCGATGTAATTCCCAAGGAGACACCTGGGGCAGGTAAATAAATATACAACACCGCTACGCAACGAGTCAGGGGTTCGATCCTTCGCTGAGAAAAAGCTACCTAAAGACGTTTTATTAATAAATATGATGCGGAAATCAGTATGATAAAAAAATTTCCTTAACAATTTGTAAATTTAAGCTTAAATTCCTTATTCAAAGGACCCATTTCAGGTACCAAGAAATATTTTATATCCTTCGGCACTGTAATACATGGAAGTTGAGGGCTATAAACATTATTTAAGAAGGATCTAATTAGTTTGTCTACATATTGAACAGGAAAACTATTATTAGTAAAGTATGATCTTAGATTATTAAATTCATCATTAAGTAAGGTAAAATTAGAGGTCAAATTATATCCTCTGAACAGGAGAGTTTTAATACAAGACATCTTATAGTTGAAATCAGTAAAACTAAAAAAATTCATGCCCAAACCAGTGAAAGTGGGTTTCCTGTAAACTGATGTAGTAATAGAATCACCGTTTTTCGAAATTAAAAGATCTAAGAAGGGGAGGGAGCCATTTTGCTCAGTTTCCATTGTATACGTTATATTGGGGTGCAAAGAATTTAGGAAGTTAAAGAATTGTTGCGCTTGTACCGCATTATCAAAGACTGCTATCGAATCATCAACGAAGCGTCGATAGAAAATTGGCTTGAGATGAGTGGGAGATTGTCTAAAAATTACACTTTCTAAATGAGTCATAAAAAAGTCAGCTGCTAACAGTCCGACTGGTGATCCCATCCCTACCCCATCAATTTGTTGGTAAACCTTATTGTTGAAAGTGAAATAGCATTGTTGAAGACCAATTCTAAAAGTTCCTTCAAATGAGACAATGAAAAACCATGAAAATTATCAACTGAGCTAAAAACCCTATCTAAAATAATGGCAATAGTTTCAGATACAGGTACATTTGTGAAAAGTGACTTTACATCAAAACTGACAAAAAACTTTTTTGAATCGAAGTTTTACCAAGGAGGTCTTTTTGGAATTCAAACGAGTTATTTATAGTGTAAGCATTTTCGCAAAGGGGGACAGGAGACGAACAACAAATTTTGCCAATTGAAAGGTGGGTAAGTTATACGAAGCTAAAATAGGACGGAGAGGTGTTCCAGCTTTATGGATTTTAGGCAGACAGTATAATTGAGCAAGATTAGCACCAGATGCGAACAACTGAGAGTAAGTATCATTTTTATTATCTTTAAGGACTTTAGTCGTGACAGAAATCTATTTAACCTGTTCTTCTAACCTTACAATGACTTTATTTACAGGTTCTAGAATTTGTTTGAATTTAGTAATATCACTTAGGATTTCATTAGTTTTGTTTATGTAGTCCGATTTATTCAAAATAACCACTCCGTTACCCTTGTCTGGTCTAGTCACAACAATCTCCTGGTTCTTTGCCAAATTCTTAATACACTGCAAATCACTCTTCCTAAATATGAAAGATTGAAATTTAAGATTTCTAAGTTTAAGAAAAATTCTTGAGTTAATTTGAGAACTGACATTTGAAATTATTGAAATCCCCCACATGGGGAACATTTTTCAAGCCATTGAAAAATTTTCAAAGTAAAGAAAACGAAGGCTTATTATATTTGAAACAACGGAAGCTTAAATTGCAAACCAAGTGACAGTAAAAACTTTTCCCGAGGGAGAGTGTGTAACTAGAAAGATTCGAAATTACCTTCTCTGAATTGAAAAAATTTGGTGAATTCATTCCCAAAGCCTTTAACTTACGTTCATGTGTTTCCAAGATGGTAGAGTGAAATTTTTCTAGTTCACGTTGTACAAGAGAAATTATTAATAAATAGTCCAACAACGACAAGGATTTTTAAGAGTAGTTATATAATGCCCAAGAGACTTGTTATGCGAATCTGATATTTTGATTTATAATTAATTTCATTATTAATAAATATTCAGGACGATTGATAAAATTCAGTCATATAGATTATCACGGTAGAGTTTGAAGTAAACAAATTTCGGGAAAATCCTGCAAGTCCGACACATTTCAAGAAAATAACAGTCCAGTTTTGACTTGAGAAACTTTCGTGAAGTCTTCCAAACATGGCGATAAGCCCTGAGGCCATCTTGTCCATACCTTGAATATATACAGTCATGCGGGTTGCTTCTACAGAGCTTCAATTTAATATTTAGGAGAAATCCAATGACAAGGAGAAATGTAAATGCCATGAAAAGTCTTCTTTAATGCGCAACGTTTCGAGCAATACGCTCATCTTCAGGCTGTTTAATAACAATGTGAAATTAAAAATCAATATTGAATGAAAAACAAAACAGAAAATTTCTATAACCTATTCGTAAAGACAAATTTTAAAAGACTGAGAAAAGAGGGTTAAATTCTAAGTTATACAGATTTACATATAAAAATTAAGAAGTTATTTTTAAATACATGTAGTAAATGTGAAATTAATACACTGGAAAAATTACCAATAGTACACTGGAACAATGGAACTATCTACCTTACACTGCAGTATCCGAGGCTGACTAATTTGAGCAGAGACAAAGAACGGGAAACACGAGAGATGGCGAGGGCGATTGGGGAAGGAGGGATTATAAGGAATTGGGGAAGGAGGAGGGATCATAGCAAATTGAGAGGGACGGCCGATGAGTCAACATTCAGACTAGGGACAATGCTTTAATGAACAGCGATTCTAAAATTCTTAGTGAGTTGGGACAAGTATTACAACCAAGAATTTTAAAATTGTCTAAAGTGACATCAATTTTAATTTAATGCTGTGTTCCGAATACTCGAGGCTTCTTTAGTTTTTAAAATTTTACCTGTTCGGCCACTTATTCCCATATGCGAATAAAATCTAGCCCTGAGAGAGCGAACAGTGCTGCCGATGTAATTCCCAAGGAGACACCTGGGGCAGGTAAATAAATATACAACACCGCTACGCAACGAGTCAGGGTTCGATCCTTCGCTGAGAAAAAGCTACCTAAAGACGTTTTATTAATAAATATGATGCGGAAATCAGTATGATAAAAAAATTTCCTTAACAATTTTGTAAATTTAAGCTTAAATTCCTTATTCAAAGGACCCATTTCAGGTACCAAGAAATATTTTATATCCTTCGGCACTGTAATACATGGAAGTTGAGGGCTATAAAACATTATTTAAGAAGGATCTAATTAGTTTGTCTACATATTGAACAGGAAAACTATTATTAGTAAAGTTGATCTTAGATTATTAAATTCATCATTAAGTAAGGTAAAATTAGAGGTCAAATTATATCCTCTGAACAGGAGAGTTTAATACAAGACATCTATAGTTGAAATCAGTAAAACTAAAAAAATTCATGCCCAAACCAGTGAAAGTGGGTTTCCTGTAAACTGATGTAGTAATAGAATCACCGTTTTTCGAAATTAAAAGATCTAAGAAGGGGAGGGAGCCATTTTGCTCAGTTTCCATTGTATACGTTATATTGGGGTGCAAAGAATTAGGAAGTTAAGAATTGTTGCGCTTGTACACGCATTATCAAAGACTGCTATCGAATCATCAACGAAGCGTCGATAGAAAATTGGCTTGAGATGAGTGGGAGATTGTCTAAAAATTACACTTTCTAAATGAGTCATAAAAAAGTCAGCTGCTAACAGTCCGACTGGTGATCCCATCCCTACCCCCATCAATTTGTTGGTAAACCTTTATTGTTGAAAGTGGAAATAGCATTGTTTGAAGACCAATTCTAAAAGTTCCTTCAAATGAGACAATGAAAAACCATGAAAATTATCAACTGAGCTAAAAACCCTATCTAAAAAATGGCAATAGTTTCAGATACAGGACATTTGGGAAAAGTGACTTTACATCAAACTGACAAAAAACTTTTTTGAATCGAAGTTTTTACCAGGAGGTCTTTTGGAATTCAAACGAGTTATTTATAGTGTAAGCATTTTTCGCAAAGGGGGACAGGAGACGAACAACAAATTTTGCCAATTGAAAGGTGGGTAAGTTATACGAAGCTAAAATAGGACGGAGAGGTGTTCCAGCTTTATGGATTTTAGGCAGACAGTATAATTGAGCAAGATTAGCACCAGATGCGAACAACTGAGAGTAAGTATCATTTTTTATTATCTTTAAGGACTTTAGTCGTGACAGAAATCTATTAACCTGTTCTTCTAACCTTACAATGACTTTATTTACAGGTTCTAGAATTTGTTTGAATTTAGTATCACTTAGGATTTCATTAGTTTTGTTTATGTAGTCCGATTTATTCAAAATAACCACTCCGTTACCCTTGTCTGGTCTAGTCACAACAATCTCCTGGTTCTTTGCCAAATTCTTAATACACTGCAAATCACTCTTCCTAAATATGAAAGATTGAAATTTAAGATTTCTAAGTTTAAGAAAAATTCTTGAGTTAAATTTGAGAACTGACATTTGAAATATTGAAATCCCCCACATGGGGAACATTTTTCAAGCCATTGAAAAAATTTTCAAAGTAAAGAAAAAACGAAGGCTTATATATTTGAAACAACGGAAGCTTAAATTGCAAACCAAGTGACAGTAAAAACTTTTCCCGAGGGGAGAGTGTGTAACTAGAAAGATTCGAAATTACCTTCTCTGAATTGAAAAAATTTGGTGAATTCATTCCCAAAGCCTTTAACTTACGTTCATGTGTTTCCAAGATGGTAGAGTGAAATTTTTCTAGTTCACGTTGTACAAGAGAAATATTAATAAATAGTCCAACAACGACAAGGTATTTTTAAGAGTAGTTATATAATGCCCAAGAGACTTGTTATGCGAATCTGATATTTTGATTTATAATTAATTTCATTATTTAATAAATATTCCAGGGACGATTGATAAAATTCAGTCATATAGATTATCACGGTAGAGTTTGAAGTAAACAAATTTCGGGAAAATCCTGCAAGTCCGACACATTTCAAGAAATAACAGTCCAGTTTTGACTTGAGAAACTTTCGTGAAGTCTTCCAAACATGGCGATAAGCCCTGAGGCCATCTTGTCCATACCTTGAATATACAGTCATGCGGGTTGCTTCTACAGAGCTTCAATTTAATATTTAGGAGAAATCCAATGACAAGGAGAAATGTAAATGCCATGAAAAGTCTTCTTTAATGCGCAACGTTTCGAGCAATACGCTCATCTTCAGGCTGTTTAATAACAATGTGAAATTAAAATCAATATTGAATGAAAAACAAAACAGAAAATTTCTATAACCTATTCGTAAGACAAATTTTAAAAGACTGAGAAAAGAGGGTTAAATTCTAAGTTATACAGATTTACATATAAAAATTAGAAGTTATTTTTAAATACATGTAGTAAATGTGAAATTAATACACTGGAAAAATTACCAATAGTACACTGGAACAATGGAACTATCTACCTTACACTGCAGTATCCGAGGCTGACTAATTTGAGCAGAGACAAAGAACGGGAAACACGAGAGATGGCGAGGGCGATTGGGGAAGGAGGGATTATAAGGAATTGGGGAAGGAGGAGGGATCATAGCAAATTGAGAGGGACGGCCGATGAGTCAACATTCAGACTAGGGGACAATGCTTTAATGAACAGCGATTCTAAAATTCTTAGTGAGTTGGGACAAGTATTACAACCAAGAATTTTAAAATTGTCTAAAGTGACATCAATTTTACATTTAATGCTGTGTTCACGAATACTCGAGGCTTCTTTAGTTTTTAAAATTTTACCTGTTCGGCCACTTATTCCCATATGCGAATAAAATCTAGCCCTGAGAGAGCGAACAGTGCTGCCGATGTAATTCCCAAGGAGACACCTGGGGCAGGTAAATAAATATCAACACCGCTACGCACGAGTCAGGGGTTCGATCCTTCGCTGAGAAAAAGCTACCTAAAGACGTTTTATTAATAAATATGATGCGGAAATCAGTATGATAAAAAAATTTCCTTAACAATTTTGTAAATTTAAGCTTAAATTCCTTATTCAAAGGACCCATTTCAGGTACCAAGAATATTTTATATCCTTCGGCACTGTAATACATGGAAGTTGAGGGCTATAAACATTATTTAAGAAGGATCTAATTAGTTTGTCTACATCATTGAACAGGAAAACTATTATTAGTAAAGTATGATCTTAGATTATTAAATTCATCATTAAGTAAGGTAAAATTAGAGGTCAAATTATATCCTCTGAACAGGAGAGTTTTAATACAAGACATCTTATAGTTGAAATCAGTAAAACTAAAAAAATTCATGCCCAAACAGTGAAAGTGGGTTTCCTGTAAACTGATGTAGTAATAGAATCACCGTTTTTCGAAATTAAAAGATCTAAGAAGGGGAGGGAGCCATTTTGCTCAGTTTCCATTGTATACGTTATATTGGGTGCAAAGAATTAGGAAGTTAAAGAATTGTTGCGCTTGTACAGCATTATCAAAGACTGCTATCGAATCATCAACGAAGCGTCGATAGAAAATTGGCTTGAGATGAGTGGGAGATTGTCTAAAAATTACACTTTCTAAATGAGTCATAAAAAAGTCAGCTGCTAACAGTCCGACTGGTGATCCCATCCCTACCCCATCAATTTGTTGGTAAACCTTATTGTTGAAAGTGAAATAGCATTGTTTGAAGACCAATTCTAAAAGTTCCTTCAAATGAGACAATGAAAACCATGAAAATTATCAACTGAGCTAAAAACCCTATCTAAAATAATGGCAATAGTTTCAGATACAGGTACATTTGTGAAAAGTGACTTTACATCAAAACTGACAAAAAACTTTTTTGAATCGAAGTTTTTTACAAGGAGGTCTTTTTGGAATTCAAACGAGTTATTTATAGTGTAAGCATTTTTCGCAAAGGGGGACAGGAGACGAACAACAAATTTTGCCAATTGAAAGGTGGGTAAGTTATACGAAGCTAAAATAGGACGGAGAGGTGTTCCAGCTTTATGGATTTTAGGCAGACAGTATAATTGAGCAAGATTAGCACCAGATGCGAACAACTGAGAGTAAGTATCATTTTTTATTATCTTTAAGGACTTTAGTCGTGACAGAAATCTATTAACCTGTTCTTCTAACCTTACAATGACTTTATTTACAGGTTCTAGAATTTGTTTGAATTTAGTAATATCACTTAGGATTTCATTAGTTTTGTTTATGTAGTCCGATTTATTCAAAATAACCACTCCGTTACCCTTGTCTGGTCTAGTCACACAATCTCCTGGTTCTTTGCCAAATTCTTAATACACTGCAAATCACTCTTCCTAAATATGAAAGATTGAAATTTAAGATTTCTAAGTTTAAGAAAAAATTCTTGAGTTAAATTTGAGAACTGACATTTGAAATTATTGAAATCCCCCACATGGGGAACATTTTTCAAGCCATTGAAAAAATTTTCAAGTAAAGAAAAAACGAAGGCTTATATATTTGAAACAACGGAAGCTTAAATTGCAAACCAAGTGACAGTAAAAACTTTTCCCGAGGGAGAGTGTGTAACTAGAAAGATTCGAAATTACCTTCTCTGAATTGAAAAAATTTGGTGAATTCATTCCCAAAGCCTTTAACTTACGTTCATGTGTTTCCAAGATGGTAGAGTGAAATTTTTCTAGTTCACGTTGTACAAGAGAAATTATAATAAATAGTCCAACAACGACATTTTTAAGAGTAGTTATATAATGCCCAAGAGACTTGTTATGCGAATCTGATATTTTGATTTTATAATTAATTTCATTATTTAATAAATATTCCAGGGACGATTGATAAAATTCAGTCATATAGATTATCACGGTAGAGTTTGAAGTAAACAAATTTCGGGAAAATCCTGCAAGTCCGACACATTTCAAGAAAATAACAGTCCAGTTTTGACTTGAGAAACTTTCGTGAAGTCTTCCAAACATGGCGATAAGCCCTGAGGCCATCTTGTCCATACCTTGAATATATACAGTCATGCGGGTTGCTTCTACAGAGCTTCAATTTAATATTTAGGAGAAATCCAATGACAAGGAGAAATGTAAATGCCATGAAAAGTCTTCTTTAATGCGCAACGTTTCGAGCAATACGCTCATCTTCAGGCTGTTTAATAACAATGTGAAATTAAATCAATATTGAATGAAAACAAAACAGAAAATTTCTATAACTATTCGTAAAGACAAATTTTAAAAGACTGAGAAAAGAGGGTTAAATTCTAAGTTATACAGATTTACATATAAAAATTAAGAAGTTATTTTTAAATACATGTAGTAAATGTGAAATTAATACACTGGAAAAATTACCAATAGTACACTGGAACAATGGAACTATCTACCTTACACTGCAGTATCCGAGGCTGACTAATTTGAGCAGAGACAAAGAACGGGAAACACGAGAGATGGCGAGGGCGATTGGGGAAGGAGGGATTATAAGGAATTGGGGAAGGAGGAGGGATCATAGCAAATTGAGAGGGACGGCCGATGAGTCAACATTCAGACTAGGGGACAATGCTTTAATGAACAGCGATTCTAAAATTCTTAGTGAGTTGGGACAAGTATTACAACCAAGAATTTTAAAATTGTCTAAAGTGACATCAATTTTACATTTAATGCTGTGTTCACGAATACTCGAGGCTTCTTTAGTTTTTAAAATTTTACCTGTTCGGCCACTTATTCCCATATGCGAATAAAATCTAGCCCTGAGAGAGCGAACAGTGCTGCCGATGTAATTCCCAAGGAGACACCTGGGCAGGTAAATAAATATACAACACCGCTACGCAACGAGTCAGGGGTTCGATCCTTCGCTGAGAAAAAGCTACCTAAAGACGTTTTATTAATAAATATGATGCGGAAATCAGTATGATAAAAAAATTTCCTTAACAATTTTGTAAATTTAAGCTTAAATTCCTTATTCAAAGGACCCATTTCAGGTACCAAGAAATATTTTATATCCTTCGGCACTGTAATACATGGAAGTTGAGGGCTATAAACATTATTTAAGAAGGATCTAATTAGTTTGTCTACATATTGAACAGGAAACTATTATTAGTAAAGTATGATCTTAGATTATTAAATTCATCATTAAGTAAGGTAAAATTAGAGGTCAAATTATATCCTCTGAACAGGAGAGTTTTAATACAAGACATCTTATAGTTGAAATCAGTAAAACTAAAAAATTCATGCCCAAACCAGTGAAAGGGGTTTCCTGTAAACTGATGTAGTAATAGAATCACCGTTTTTCGAAATTAAAAGATCTAAGAAGGGGAGGGAGCCATTTTGCTCAGTTTCCATTGTATACGTTATATTGGGGTGCAAAGAATTTAGGAAGTTAAAGAATTGTTGCGCTTGTACCGCATTATCAAAGACTGCTATCGAATCATCAACGAAGCGTCGATAGAAATTGGCTTGAGATGAGTGGGAGATTGTCTAAAAATTACACTTTCTAAATGAGTCATAAAAAAGTCAGCTGCTAACGGTCCGACTGGTGATCCCATCCCTACCCCATCAATTTGTTGGTAAACCTTATTGTTGAAAGTGAAATAGCATTGTTTGAAGACCAATTCTAAAAGTTCCTTCAAATGAGACAATGAAAAACCATGAAAATTATCAACTGAGCTAAAAACCCTATCTAAAATAATGGCAATAGTTTCAGATACAGGTACATTTGTGAAAAGTGACTTTACATCAAAACTGACAAAAAACTTTTTTGAATCGAAGTTTTTACCAAGGAGGTCTTTTGGAATTCAACGAGTTATTTATAGTGTAAGCATTTTTCGCAAAGGGGGACAGGAGACGAACAACAAATTTTGCCAATTGAAAGGTGGGTAAGTTATACGAAGCTAAAATAGGACGGAGAGGTGTTCCAGCTTTATGGATTTTAGGCAGACAGTATAATTGAGCAAGATTAGCACCAGATGCGAACAACTGAGAGTAAGTATCATTTTTTATTATCTTTAAGGACTTTAGTCGTGACAGAAATCTATTAACCTGTTCTTCTAACCTTACAATGACTTTATTTACAGGTTCTAGAATTTGTTTGAATTTAGTAATATCACTTAGGATTTCATTAGTTTTGTTTATGTAGTCCGATTTATTCAAAATAACCACTCCGTTACCCTTGTCTGGTCTAGTCACAACAATCTCCTGGTTCTTTGCCAAATTCTTAATACACTGCAAATCACTCTTCCTAAATATGAAAGATTGAAATTTAAGATTTCTAAGTTTAAGAAAAAATTCTTGAGTTAATTTGAGAACTGACATTTGAAATTATTGAAATCCCCCACATGGGGAACATTTTTCAAGCCATTGAAAAAATTTTCAAAGTAAAGAAAAAACGAAGGCTTATATATTTGAAACAACGGAAGCTTAAATTGCAAACCAAGTGACAGTAAAAACTTTTCCCGAGGGGAGAGTGTGTAACTAGAAAGATTCGAAATTACCTTCTCTGAATTGAAAAAATTTGGTGAATTCATTCCCAAAGCCTTTAACTTACGTTCATGTGTTTCCAAGATGGTAGAGTGAAATTTTTCTAGTTCACGTTGTACAAGAGAAATTATTAATAAATAGTCCAACAACGACAAGGTATTTTAAGAGTAGTTATATAATGCCCAAGAGACTTGTTATGCGAATCTGATATTTTGATTTTATAATTAATTTCATTATTTAATAAATATTCCAGGGACGATTGATAAAATTCAGAGTCATATAGATTATCACGGTAGAGTTTGAAGTAAACAAATTTCGGGAAAATCCTGCAAGTCCGACACATTTCAAGAAAATAACAGTCCAGTTTTGACTTGAGAAACTTTCGTGAAGTCTTCCAAACATGGCGATAAGCCCTGAGGCCATCTTGTCCATACCTTGAATATATATAGTCATGCGGGTTGCTTCTACAGAGCTTCAATTTAATATTAGGAGAAATCCAATGACAAGGAGAAATGTAAATGCCATGAAAAGTCTTCTTTAATGCGCAACGTTTCGAGCAATACGCTCATCTTCAGGCTGTTTAATAACAATGTGAAATTAAAATCAATATTGAATGAAAAACAAAACAGAAAATTTCTATAACCTATTCGTAAAGACAAATTTTAAAAGACTGAGAAAAGAGGGTTAAATTCTAAGTTATACAGATTTACATATAAAAATTAAGAAGTTATTTTTAAATACATGTAGTAAATGTGAAATTAATACACTGGAAAAATTACCAATAGTACACTGGAACAATGGAACTATCTACCTTACACTGCAGTATCCGAGGCTGACTAATTTGAGCAGAGACAAAGAACGGGAAACACGAGAGATGGCGAGGGCGATTGGGGAAGGAGGGATTATAAGGAATTGGGGAAGGAGGAGGGATCATAGCAAATTGAGAGGGACGGCCGATGAGTCAACATTCAGACTAGGGGACAATGCTTTAATGAACAGCGATTCTAAAATTCTTAGTGAGTTGGGACAAGTATTACAACCAAGAATTTTAAAATTGTCTAAAGTGACATCAATTTACATTTAATGCTGTGTTCACGAATACTCGAGGCTTCTTTAGTTTTTAAAATTTTACCTGTTCGGCCACTTATTCCCATATGCGAATAAAATCTAGCCCTGAGAGAGCGAACAGTGCTGCCGATGTAATTCCCAAGGAGACACCTGGGGCAGGTAAATAAATATACAACACCGCTACGCAACGAGTCAGGGGTTCGATCCTTCGCTGAGAAAAAGCTACCTAAAGACGTTTTATTAATAAATATGATGCGGAAATCAGTATGATAAAAAAATTTCCTTAACAATTTTGTAAATTTAAGCTTAAATTCCTTATTCAAAGGACCCATTTCAGGTACCAAGAAATATTTTATATCCTTCGGCACTGTAATACATGGAAGTTGAGGGCTATAAACATTATTTAAGAAGGATCTAATTAGTTTGTCTACATATTGAACAGGAAAACTATTATTAGTAAAGTATGATCTTAGATTATTAAATTCATCATTAAGTAAGGTAAAATTAGAGGTCAAATTATATCCTCTGAACAGGAGAGTTTTAATACAAGACATCTTATAGTTGAAATCAGTAAAACTAAAAAAATTCATGCCCAAACCAGTGAAAGTGGGTTTCCTGTAAACTGATGTAGTAATAGAATCACCGTTTTCGAAATTAAAAGATCTAAGAAGGGGAGGGAGCCATTTTGCTCAGTTTCCATTGTATACGTTATATTGGGGTGCAAAGAATTTAGGAAGTTAAAGAATTGTTGCGCTTGTACCGCATTATCAAAGACTGCTATCGAATCATCAACGAAGCGTCGATAGAAAATTGGCTTGAGATGAGTGGGAGATTGTCTAAAAATTACACTTTCTAAATGAGTCATAAAAAGTCAGCTGCTAACGGTCCGACTGGTGATCCCATCCCTACCCCATCAATTTGTTGGTAAACCTTATTGTTGAAAGTGAAATAGCATTGTTTGAAGACCAATTCTAAAAGTTCCTTCAAATGAGACAATGAAAAACCATGAAAATTATCAACTGAGCTAAAAACCCTATCTAAAATAATGGCAATAGTTTCAGATACAGGTACATTTGTGAAAAGTGACTTTACATCAAAACTGACAAAAAACTTTTTTTAATCGAAGTTTTTACCAAGGAGGTCTTTTTGGAATTCAAACGAGTTATTTATAGTGTAAGCATTTTTCGCAAAGGGGGACAGGAGACGAACAACAAATTTTGCCAATTGAAAGGTGGGTAAGTTATACGAAGCTAAAATAGGACGGAGAGGTGTTCCAGCTTTATGGATTTTAGGCAGACAGTATAATTGAGCAAGATTAGCACCAGATGCGAACAACTGAGAGTAAGTATCATTTTTTATTCTTTAAGGACTTTAGTCGTGACAGACTTTGAATAAGGAATTTAAGCTTAAATTTACAAAATTGTTAATGAAATTTTTTTATCATACTGATTTCCGCATCATATTTATTAATAAAACGTCTTTAGGTAGCTTTTTCTCAGCGAAGGATCGAACCCCTGACTCGTTGCGTAGCGGTGTTGTATATTTATTTACCTGCCCCAGGTGTCTCCTTGGGAATTACATCGGCAGCACTGTTCGCTCTCTCAGGGCTAGATTTTATTCGCATATGGGAATAAGTGGCCGAACAGGTAAAATTTTAAAAACTAAAGAAGCCTCGAGTATTCGTGAACACAGCATTAAATGTAAAATTGATGTCACTTAGACAATTTTAAAATTCTTGGTTGTAATACTTGTCCAACTCACTAAGAATTTTAGAATCGCTGTTCATTAAAGCATTGTCCCCTAGTCTGAATGTTGACTCATCGGCCGTCCTCTCAATTTGCTATGATCCCTCCTCCTTCCCCAATTCCTTATAATCCCTCCTTCCCCAATCGCCCTCGCCATCTCTCGTGTTTCCCGTTCTTTGTCTCTGCTCAAATTAGTCAGCCTCGGATACTGCAGTGTAAGGTAGATAGTTCCATTGTTCCAGTGTACTATTGGTAATTTTTCCAGTGTATTAATTTCACATTTACTACATGTATTTAAAAATAACTTCTTAATTTTTATATGTAAATCTGTATAACTTAGAATTTAACCCTCTTTCTCAGTCTTTTAAAATTTGTCTTTACGAATAGGTTATAGAAATTTTCTGTTTTGTTTTTCATTCAATATTGATTTTAATTTCACATTGTTATTAAACAGCCTGAAGATGAGCGTATTGCTCGAAACGTGCGCATTAAAGAAGACTTTTCATGGCATTTACATTTCTCCTTGTCATTGGATTCTCCTAAATATTAAATTGAAGCTCTGTAGAAGCAACCCGCATGACTATATATATTCAAGGTATGGACAAGATGGCCTCAGGCTTATCGCCATGTTTGGAAGACTTCACGAAAGTTTCTCAAGTCAAAACTGGACTGTTATTTTCTTGAAATGTGTCGGACTTGCAGGATTTTCCCGAAATTTGTTTACTTCAAACTCTACCGTGATAATCTATATGACTCTGAATTTTATCAATCGTCCCTGGAATATTATTAAATAATGAAATTAATTATAAAATCAAAATATCAGATTCGCATAACAAGTCTCTTGGGCATTATATAACTACTCTTAAAAATACCTTGTCGTTGTTGGACTATTTATTAATAATTTCTCTTGTACAACGTGAACTAGAAAAATTTCACTCTACCATCTTGGAAACACATGAACGTAAGTTAAAGGCTTTGGGAATGAATTCACCAAATTTTTTCAATTCAGAGAAGGTAATTTCGAATCTTTCTAGTTACACTCTCCCCTCGGGAAAAGTTTTTACTGTCACTTGGTTTGCAATTTAAGCTTCCGTTGTTTCAAATATATAAGCCTTCGTTTTTTCTTTACTTTGAAAATTTTTTCAATGGCTTGAAAAATGTTCCCCATGTGGGGATTTCAATAATTTCAAATGTCAGTTCTCAAATTTAACTCAAGAATTTTTTCTTAAACTTAGAAATCTTAAATTTCAATCTTTCATATTTAGGAAGAGTGATTTGCAGTGTATTAAGAATTTGGCAAAGAACCAGGAGATTGTTGTGACTAGACCAGACAAGGGTAACGGAGTGGTTATTTTGAATAAATCGGACTACATAAACAAAACTAATGAAATCCTAAGTGATCTTACTAAATTCAAACAAATTCTAGAACCTGAAATAAAGTCATTGTAAGGTTAGAAGACCAGGTTAATAGATTTCTGTCACGACTAAAGTCCTTAAAGATAATAAAAAATGATACTTACTCTCAGTTGTTCGCATCTGGTGCTAATCTTGCTCAATTATACTGTCTGCCTAAAATCCATAAAGCTGGAACACCTCTCCGTCCTATTTTAGCTTCGTATAACTTACCCACTTTCAATGGCAAAATTTGTTGTTCGTCTCCTGTCCCCCTTTGCGAAAAATGCTTACACTATAAATAACTCGTTTGAATTCCAAAAAGACCTCCTTGGTAAAAACTTCGATTCAAAAAAGTTTTTTGTCAGTTTTGATGTAAAGTCACTTTTCACAAATGTACCTGTATCTGAAACTATTGCCATTATTTTAGATAGGGTTTTTAGCTCAGTTGATAATTTTCATGGTTTTTCATTGTCTCATTTGAAGGAACTTTTAGAATTGGTCTTCAAACAATGCTATTTCACTTTCAACAATAAGGTTTACCAACAAATTGATGGGGTAGGGATGGGATCACCAGTCGGACCGTTAGCAGCTGACTTTTTTATGACTCATTTAGAAAGTGTAATTTTAGACAATCTCCCACTCATCTCAAGCCAATTTTCTATCGACGCTTCGTTGATGATTCGATAGCAGTCTTTGATAATGCGGTACAAGCGCAACAATTCTTTAACTTCCTAAATTCTTTGCACCCCAATATAACGTATACAATGGAAACTGAGCAAAATGGCTCCCTCCCCTTCTTAGATCTTTTAATTTCGAAAAACGGTGATTCTATTACTACATCAGTTTACAGGAAACCCACTTTCACTGGTTTGGGCATGAATTTTTTAGTTTTACTGATTTCAACTATAAGATGTCTTGTATTAAAACTCTCCTGTCAGAGGATATAATTTGACCTCTAATTTTACCTTACTTAATGATGAATTTAATAACTAAGATCATACTTTACTAATAATAGTTTTCCTGTTCAATATGTAGACAAACTAATTAGATCCTTCTTAAATAATGTTTATAGCCCTCAACTTCCATGTATTACAGTGCCGAAGGATATAAAATATTTCTTGGTACCTGAAATGGGTCCTTTGAATAAGGAATTTAAGCTTAAATTTACAAAATTGTTAAGGAAATTTTTTTATCATACTGATTTCCGCATCATATTTATTAAAAAACGTCTTTAGGTAGCTTTTTCTCAGCGAAGGATCGAACCCCTGACTCGTTGCGTAGCGGTGTTGTATATTTATTTACCTGCCCCAGGTGTCTCCTTGGGAATTACATCGGCAGCACTGTTCGCTCTCTCAGGGCTAGATTTTATTCGCATATGGGAATAAGTGGCCGAACAGGTAAAATTTTAAAAACTAAAGAAGCCTCGAGTATTCGTGAACACAGCATTAAATGTAAAATTGATGTCACTTTAGACAATTTTAAAATTCTTGGTTGTAATACTTGTCCCAACTCACTAAGAATTTTAGAATCGCTGTTCATTAAAGCATTGTCCCCTAGTCTGAATGTTGACTCATCGGCCGTCCCTCTCAATTTGCTATGATCCCTCCTCCTTCCCCAATTCCTTATAATCCCTCCTTCCCCAATCGCCCTCGCCATCTCTCGTGTTTCCCGTTCTTTGTCTCTGCTCAAATTAGTCAGCCTCGGATACTGCAGTGTAAGGTAGATAGTTCCATTGTTCCAGTGTACTATTGGTAATTTTTCCAGTGTATTAATTTCACATTTACTACATGTATTTAAAAATAACTTCTTAATTTTTATATGTAAATCTGTATAACTTAGAATTTAACCCTCTTTTCTCAGTCTTTTAAAATTTGTCTTTACGAATAGGTTATAGAAATTTTCTGTTTTGTTTTTCATTCAATATTGATTTTAATTTCACATTGTTATTAAACAGCCTGAAGATGAGCGTATTGCTCGAAACGTTGCGCATTAAAGAAGACTTTTCATGGCATTTACATTTCTCCTTGTCATTTGATTTCTCCTAAATATATATATATATATATACATATATATAGTAAGCATAGAAAAAATTGTGGGAGGAGCCAACATTTATATGGTCACAGAAGAATAAAGAAATAAAAATAAATATAAATATAAATTGAGAAAAATTAATTACAAAATAGTGCCTTAGTGATATATATGTCACAGCCTAAATAATCATAAAGAAATAAACAGGCAAATAAAAAAACCATAAAATATATATACATACATATATATATTATATATATATAATATATATATATATATAAAAAGACACTTTTAGCACTTTGGCCGACCTTCAATATAAATTCAAATGGCTTGTTTATGGAACAGGTCACAAAAGAATAAAGAAATAAATATAAATATTGTAAGTGGAGTCTACCAATTCAAGCTCAAAAGGGAAGTTTTACAATCAATTTAATAGATGCTGCCAAATTGATATATATGTCACACAGAAATAAATAAATAAACCAAAAAAAAAACAAATTAATTATTAAAAAAATAAAAAATAATAATAATAAATTGAAAGATAAATTTTAAGAGAGGCACACCAATTTATAAGGGAAAAATTACCACATATGCATATTATAGTCACAAACGAATAAAAAAGTACAAGTAAATATAAATTGGAAAACAAAATGATGCTTAGATGATATATAAAGAACAATAAAATATATATACAACATATATACGGTATATATACGAAATATAAACGCAATATATACAGAATATATATATATATATATGCATAAGGGAAAAAAATTACCAAATTTGTTTTTATAATTATTGTCTGAAAAAACGGTAGGTCGCAAAAGAATAAAGAAATAAAAATAAATATAAATTGAAAAAATTACAAATAATACACGTACACATGTATACCCGCATAACCAAATATATATACATATACACACATATATACAAACACACACACACATATATATATAATATATATATATATATATATATATACAAGCTTGACCTTCGCGAAATGAGAAATCATCCCGCAGAACCTTTGTGAGGTTGTAAGGTAATTAAGGTACATACACACACATATATATATATATATATTATATATATATATATATATATATATATATATATATTATATAATATATATATAATATACACATTTAACTGCATACATACATACATACATATACACACATACATACATACATATACACATATACATACAAACACATTTAACTGCAATAACCACACACATACTCACATACACATACATACATACACATACACGCATACAGCAAAAAATTGAAAAATAAAATTGTAAGGGAAACAACAGACAAAAACAAATTTTTTACCAAAGATTTAACAACCTGCCCTTTTATATATTCTGTATATATTGCGTTTATATTTCGTATATATACCGTATATATGTTGTATATATATTTTATTGTTCTTTATATATTATCTAGGCATCATTTTGTTTTCCAATTTATATTTACTTGTACTTTTTTATTCGTTTGTGACTATAATATGCATATGTGGTAATTTTTCCCTTTAAATTGGTGTGCCTCTCTTAAAATTTATCTTTCAATTTATTATTATTATTTTTTATTTTTTTAATAATTAATTTGTTTTTTTTTTTTGGTTTATTTCTTTATTTTTTGTGTGACATATATCAATTTGGCAGCATCTATTAAATTGATTGTAAAACTTCCCTTTTGAGCTTGAATTGGTAGACTCCACTTACAATATTTATATTTATTTCTTTATTCTTTTGTGACCTGTTCCATAAACAAGCCATTTGAATTTATATTGAAGGTCGGCCAAAGTGCTAAAAGTGTCTTTTTATATATATATATATATATATATATATATATATATATTTATGGGTTTTTTCATTTGCCTGTTTATTTCTTTATGATTATTTAGGCTGTGACATATATATCACTAAGGCACTATTTTGTAATTAATTTTTTCTCAATTTATATTTATATTTATTTTTATTTCTTTATTCTTCTGTGACCATATAAATGTTGGCTCCTCCCACAATTTTTTCTATGCTTACTATATATATGTATATATATATATATATATATATATATATATATATATAGTATATATATGTGAATATGTATGTATGTATGTTTATTTTTGTAACCTATATATTGCCTTGATCTGTCCTTTCACTCCAGTGTTCCTGAGGATGTCATTAGACGAAAGCGCTTGAGCACCCCTTTGTGTTTCTTTTTTCCTTCGTGGTTTTATTCATCATAAATACTTTTCACGTGTCACTTTCGTGAAATAATTTTTCATATATATATATATATATATATATATATATATATATCAACAATGTTGTTAAAAAAAATGGGGGATCGGTGGAGTCAAGAGTCACTGAGCGACAGAGTCTGCTCGCTGACAGTCAGATTTCTGCGCAGGCTGAAAATGATGGAAGCCCAACATGAATATACATCTACACTGTGTTTTAAAGGTTGTACGACAAATTTCTCTTATTAGCGAGTTACATTAAATCACATTTCATTGGAAAACGTGAAGCTATTTGGGCTTATCGAAGTTATCCAAGTCATGAACTATATTTTTTAATAAAATTGTGCAAATGTCAGTCTCAAGTCAGCTAATTCACATACAGCTATTTACAGAGCTACCAAAGTAGCCAACACAGCTTAAGCTAAGAATACACATTATTTACAATCTACAAACTGTCTTTTCATTCAAGAAAGGTCTAAATTTTTCTTATACAAGGTTTCCTTTGGAGTGACATTACAGCATGTCCGTTTGTTGCCTTCATGGCCCCTATATAAGTCTGTTTTCTAATTTTCTTATGACCTCCAGTTTTTCCATCAGCCTTTAATAAGCAAAAGTTACTTGCATCTAAATTGCCCAAATCTGAAATGATTTTGAACATCTGTATTATATGTCCACTTAAACCATGTCTCTCAAAACTAAACATATCCAGTTTCTTTAATCTTTCTCTGTATTCCAATATTCTTAGGTTAGAGATAAGCGTGGTTACTCTAAATTGCACACCTTCAAGCATATCAATATGATGTCAAAGGTGAAGGGGGACCAAGCTTGAATGCAATATTCTAAGTGAGGCCTAATATACTCTAACAATTATATAATTTATAGACAACTTCCTTACTTTTAACCAACATTCCTCTTAATAATACCTATATTTGCCTTATTTCTAGCCTCTAAGGTCTAAACACTAAGAAAATTTTAGTTCATTATTAACTATAATGCCAAGATCTTTTTCTTGTCTAACATTGGTCATTATGCAGAAAATGACATGGCCTGAAGTTGAAATAAAAGATATATTTTTCTAGTGTATTTTGGTGTGCTCTGTTCAAATATAACCTTCATTTCTTGTGCAAATGAACAGAAATATGTGATTGGGCCATGCAGTGACAACTGTATTTCTGTTCATTTGCACAAGAAGTCAGGGCTGTGGAGTCGGCACATAAAAAACCGACTCCGACTCCGACTCCTCAATTTTTTGTCTATCTGACTCCGACTCTGAAGGTATATTAATTCTAAATCTGCTATGATGATAATTACACAAGAGGCATTTCATCACCACCACGTGAAGCATCATCATCTGTGGTCATTATTACGGTAACTTTGTCTGTAGTAAAGAATCTTGTAAGTGGTGCTTGTCGTTCAGTAGATTTCTGATCTTTTGTTAACTTTGAAGTAGTTGGAAGGTTTTTATTACTATCTTTCTCAATGACAGCTTCTAAATTTTGGGATGGAAACACTGCAAATGTCTTCAAATTTGATGCTCTGGTTGGTGCATTTTTATCAGAGCCAGTAAAACCACTGATTTTTCTTCACATAATTTTTTATCATCATCATCTTCTATCATACACTGACACACGAAATGTTTCCCATCTGTGGTTATTGTAAAATATTAAAAAACTGCAGACTTTGTTGGAAGTGTCTTTGCCATTGTGAAAGGGGTTTTAGACTTGAAAGTTAAAAACTTATGAAATTTAGAAAGAACTCGAAATTAAATAAGCATTAAAAATAAAAAATATTATCTGAAAAGAAAAAATGAATTAATGGCATTAGTGTCTGAAATGGAAAACATTGTGTTTATTATTTAAGTGGTTTAACCACCATAGCTGCCAGTGATATCACACACAAAAACATATTTATTAAAATTTATATTGAGGTCAGAGTCGGTATATTTTTACCAACTCTGACTCCGACTCCAGCACCACCAAAATTGCTTCCGACTCCGACTCCACAGCCCTGCAAGAAATGAAGGTCATATTTGAACAAAGGGTTAATATGTATTTTATCCCACTCAGAATATCAAAAGCAAATATAATTATAAAATATTAAAGCATAATTTTCTCATCATTTTCATATAAGTCACTATGCTCGCAGATGCGTACTTAACAAATTATGTACATTTGAATATTATGACTTTTGTATTTTTTTTCCCGCCCTTCCAATATTTTGATTGGTGACGTCATGAGAACATGATATATGAGCAAGATTTTTTAAGTTCTTAGGCCTTTTAAGTTGCTAGTCTACTTCTGTTAGTTTTTGATAGATGTTTGTGGTGATGACATGTGAATGGTGCGAATATTATTTTGAGGATTTAATATACTCTAGGCTAGTTTAGCCAGGGTTAGGCTAGTTTAGCCAGGGTTAGGCTAGTTTAGCCAGGGTTAGGCTAGGTTAGCCAGGGTTAGGCTAGGTTAGGTTAGGTTAGGTTAGGTTAATTAATACCAAATACATTTTCCTAGTAATATTTGATGTGTTTTGCTTAGATTTTGACTCCATTTCCCTTGAAAATGAGCCAAACTTCAAGTACTATAAACTTTGTTGGATCTCATTTCCGACGGAAATGGAGGTCATATTTGAACAAATCACATCAAATACTACTAGAAAAATGTATTTTGGTGTGTAAAATGACTGAGTGACTTAATATACATAATTACCTGTTCATGTTACGAGATCTCGTAAACGACGCATTACCACAGGAAATGTGCAAAACATCTCTCAATTAACCAGAGAAGTTTGCTCTCGTCATTTTCGTTTAAACT
The DNA here is from genome assembly GCA_023014485.1 of Bathynomus jamesi. Taxonomy (NCBI): domain Eukaryota; kingdom Metazoa; phylum Arthropoda; class Malacostraca; order Isopoda; family Cirolanidae; genus Bathynomus; species Bathynomus jamesi. Next base: position 269,858 of record JAJOZX010003131.1, read on the forward strand.
AATGAAAATATTGCAACAACCTAACCAATCATCAAGGGTGTACAGTTGACCTAACTGGGCATTCAATTAACCTAACCAGGCATTCAATTAACTAACCAGGCATAAGAATATAAGAACAAGAAATTTTGGTTAATATTCGTTTTAATGCTTTGTTCGTTTTGATAGAGACATTCTATGACAATTTAACATATAAATTCGTATTCAGGACACCTTGAAACCTCAGGGAAACTGATAAAAATCAAGGAAATGTAATAATTATTTTTATGAAAAAAAAAAAATTTAGACGTAAAAAAGCAGCCATTATGGCCATTGACCGAGTGTTTAGCTCTTAACGCTGTTAAAATTTTACCGATCGTCATCCTCCAGTTTTATGGGGAGACATCTCGTGGCAAAATTAGGAAACATAGGTCAAATCAGCCAATTAAATCTGGTTTTTGTTTCACGTGACCTTATCCGACCAATCAGAGACGTACATTATATTATTGCACAAGATTGACTAGGGACGAGCGCGGCAGAAAAAAAAGTGTTCCTTCTCTGTTTCCCATTGAAAAGGCACGTAGGTTGAAAAATCCCACCTCAAACTGTGGCAAAATTATGTACGTTGGGTTATTCTTGACAAAGCTAGATGCACAGCTCTATTAGCATTGGCTTCTGAAAGTGCAGTAATTGGAGGAGTTTTTGCTTCGACGTCTGTGAGCATTGGCTAGGGTGGCCTAGGCCAACAAGTTCAAATTTGTGGCCTGGTGAAATCGTCTATTTATTCCTGTTGGTCGCCGCTCATTTGTATAAACACCCCAACGCTGCTATTGAAGGTTAGAAATTGCGAAAAAACGCGGGTTAGGTTAGGTTAAGTTAGGTGGTTAGGTTAGGTCAGGTCTGAACCAAAACACATTTTTTCTGGTGTTTTTTGGTGTGATTTGTTCAAATCTGACTTCGTTTCTTTGGGAAATGAGCCATTTTTGAGAAATTTTCAATTTAAAATTTCTCAAAAATGGCTCATTTCCCAAAGAAACGAAGTTCAGATTGAACAAATCACACCAAAAAAATACCAGAAAAATGTGTTTTGGTTCAGAAAGGAGAGAAAAGCACTAAAATTAATAATTACCGAAATTTTTATAGTGGGCACACTAGGGGTCACTTCAGCCATCAAGGTGGCTCTACTATGTAAAAACTGCCTGTACATTGGCAACAACCAATTTTTACAAAACATTCAGTGACCTAACAGAGCATTCAATTAAACCTAACTGGGTATTCAATTAATCATCTAGGGCACATGACAAATCAAGTTCTCAAAGTTGAAACCACACGAATGGCATGTCATAATTCTATTACAAATACCACTAAAACTGAATCTAATAAAAAAAAAATAAAAATAGCCAGAACAGAAACAACAAACTAATTAAGTCGCAGAGAACATGATGTCATACCACCCCTGGACTACAAATACACTAAAATATATTATATTTATATTATCAGTGCGGCTACTCATTATGTGCTTATGTGCTACAGCACATCAGTTTTTAAAATACGTAAATAGCTAAATAATAAATCAATAAAATTACTTATAATATCTTCTGTAATTTCCAATTTGATCTAAATTGTTTTCCGATTTACAAAAAAATGAATTAACTGCACATTCCCTGCATTTCTATTTTCATACTTATGTGCTGTCATCAGTATAGCACCCAAATTGAGTGAAATCAGACAAAGCGCATGCACAGACGTGTCTTTCAGTCCAGTTTCAGATAAGGCTGAATGTGCTACCAATTGCTGCAGCACTTGTCAATGTGATGGATGCTCGATCGATTGCGTTTGATTTTTAAACTTTTTATGCGTGTGTATTTTTGTTTACGCAAGTGTTGTATATAAATTATTAATTTTTATACAAATATGAATTCAGTGGACAATTTATTAAAAGTACCTTTTTCATCTAGAACATTAAATGAAAAAGCTCAAATAAAACAGTTAGGTAGGCCAACTCCCGATTTAAATTTGTCAGAAAGCCAAGGGAAGCAACAATTGAGAATATTTAAGACAATTTCACAGAAAGATTTATGATGATTAAAGTTGGATTTGTGGTTGTGATGTTCGGGATGCTCTTTTCTGCTTTCCATGCCTTCTTTTTGGTAACAGTGATTCATTCAGTAACACGGGAGTGAAAGATCTTGGCCATCTTAAAGCACTGATTAGAAAGCATAATGAAAATAAGAAACATATAAACAATGTGTTGGATCTTAGTGTTCTTGGTAGTATGAATATTGCAATACAGTTAAGTCGGGCCTACCATGATGCCATCAAAAAACACAATCAAGAAATAGAAAAGAATAGATATATATTATCAAAGGTAATTGAACTGCATTAAGTTTTGCTGTGCCTTTGAACTTGCCTTAAGAGGACATGATGAGAGTGAAACATCTGAAAATCCAGGTATTTTCTTGGGACTCATTGATTTTGTTAGTAGTTTAGATAGTGCAGTAAAAGAACACACAAAATCGAATCATGTTTTCAAGGGAACTTCTAAAACCATCCAGAATGAACTGCTAGATTGTGTGTCAGAAGTTTGCCATGAAAAGATAATCGAAGAAATGAAAGAGGCTGATTTTGTCGCTTTAATGGCAGATGAAACTATAGACATTTCTGAACATTCACAGTTATGTAATCAATGGCATGCCTACTGAAAAATTTTGGGGATTTTTCAACCCAGAAGGTCAAAGTGCAAACGCAATTTCTATTTGTATTTTGAATATAATAAATGAGATTTTTAAAGATCAACCTAACAAAATAATTGCTCAGACTTACGATGTTGCGGCTGTAATGAGTGGTGAAAGAGGTGGAGTTCAAGCAAAAATAAAGGCTTATTTTTCCCACTGCACAATACATCCACTGTTATGCCCATCAATTAAATTTGGTAATGGAAAAAGCTGCTTCGCAAAATCATGCAGCTAGGGTATTCTTCTGTTTCCTGTCAGCTTTTCCTGCTTTCTTTTCAAGGTCACCACAACGGTTGTCTGCACTAGATGCAGTTGTGGCACGAAGGATTCCCAGTGGTTCTGCAACCAGGTAGAACTTTAAATCGAGAACTGTCAGTGTGGTGTATGAACACAAGGACAGTTTGGTTGAGTGTTTGTTGGATTTGCAGATATCATTATCCACCAGGACAGTTCAAGAAGCTCGTGGACTCTGTCATTATTTGGAAGATGCACAATTCCTTTTCTGGCTTTCATTTTTTCACAGAATAATGCCACATGTAGACATTTTGTATAACTAATTACAAGCAAGATTGTCTGATGCTATAAAAATAAAAAGTGCCGTATCCCATTTATTTTGGTGGTAGTCAATGAAGTGAGATTCAATTGACATAATTGACAGTGAAATTGCGACTACATGCGTGTCATCTGGCAATAAATGACCCAAACAGTCGTGCCAAAGCGCCGATGCCAAAGAATGATGTGATCGAATTGTACAGGAGGCTCATCATCATTTTCAATCCTTGGATCATCTAGAGGCAGCAAAGTTATTGAATTCTGTTAACTTTCAAGAATTTGCAAAACATTTTCCGGAAAATGAACTTGAAATTGCAGTTCAAAGTTATAGAATGCTGGAGAAAAGGAGACTGAAAACAGAGCTTAGCATTTTATATGAAAGAACCAATTTCAGAAAAATTGATGGCGCAGTTCCTCTTTTGAAACTTATATTCAAAAACAATTTACAGAGTACATTCTCTGAAGTAACAAAACTTCTTAAAATTGTCATCACCACACCAATGACAAGAGCAGAACCCGAAAGATGTTTCTCCTCTATAAAAAGAATAAAAACTTTCCTAAGAAATACTATGTCCCAGGATTGTCTTAATGCTCTGGCAATGCTCTCCATAGAAAAAAGTTTATTTTCAAACATTGAGGCTTTTAACACCAAGGTGATTGACAAGTTCTGCAGTAAGAAAGAGGGTTGCATGAATTTCATTTTTCATAAATAAGTAAGTACTATATCTATCTATCTACCGTTAGTTGCGCAGAGCATTTACTATAATTCACGATGAATTAGTTATATTTTATAATTTATCAGTTGTTTATATATATATCAAAAAAATTTTATTGTACCACACAACTGTTTTAAGTCATGAGCCACCACTGTATATTATTATTATTATTATTATTTTCTACAATAATTTGCACAAAAAATGGGTGACAAATTTGAATAAAGCGACTAAAACTACCTCATAAAAAGTTATTTTGATTTACAGGTCCAGCCCATGTCATTTAATACATATTGACCCTAACATCCTCTAACCAGTTTCCCTATATCTGGTAACCATAGTTTTCATTATTTTTACCAAAATGGATAACTTAACATTTTTTAATATTGAATTCCATCTGCTATTTACTAGTCCAGGCAACTATTCTATCAAGATCTTTTTGTAGTTTATAAGAATTTTCTATATTTTAAGGTATATTTGTAAGGGGCAACCACTTTTGCATCATTGCAAATTTAGAAACTTTACTACCCTTTTCTAGATCATTTTGATATAAAATAAAGGGTATTTTTTTTACAAGAGTACATTACAGGCTTTTGAGGAATTTTGGAATTTTAGGTTATATGGTATATTAAAACTATGTTTTTCCAATTGTTTTTAATGTTTGAATGAAATCAGCCTTTGTTCAAACCACATCAAAACCCATCAGAAAAACAGTTTTGATTTACAAAGCCTATAATGTATACAGTAAACCCTCAATTTAACGGACCCCGATGTAATGGATTTCGGATTTAACGGACTGGACAAATAATAATACAGTACATTAATTAATAATAATTTTAAAAAATAAAAAATGTAAAAAAAAAAAAATGTTAAATCTTAAACGCCACACCGTGCAGTCAGGTTGTATACAGAGTGTTTCTGTGATTTCTGAATTGTGACTATTAAATAATTTTGCAATCCTTACAATTCAAAATGGCATCAAGTGATAGAGGAGTTAAAAGAAAGCATGTGAACTACAAACATGAACACAGCACTCCTGGTCGCAAGTTAAGTAAGGAGCAAATTTCTGCCTTACTTTGTGCAAATGCTGATGGCTTGCATCGCCTGAAGCCCATGGTGGTAGGGAAATCAAAGAAACCACGCACTCTTAAAGACATTATGAATCAGTTGCCTGTTATTTACACCAGCTCAAAGAATGCGTGGTTTACTTCAGAGATTTTTTCTGACTGGTTCTTCAACCACTTTGTCCCTGATGTGAGGTGCTTCCAGACAGATGTTCTGAAGATTTCCCCCAATAATGTAAAGGCATTGTTGCTTCTTGACAATGCCCCTGCTCACCCTAATGCTGCTTGTACATCACAACCGTCTACAAGCAAACAGACGACACCAGTGCCTCCATTTGTGCACATTTTCGATTTAGCGGACTTTCGGCATTAACGGACACCCCTTCCCCCCTATTAGTCCGTTAAATCGAGGGTTTACTGTACTTGTAAATATTTACCAAATAAAAGGTAATGGACCTAACACTGATCCCTGTGTACCCTACTTTTCACTTTCTGCCACTAAGATTCATGACCATTTACAATTACAGTGGAACCTCAATATACGAACTTAATCCGTTCTTGAGGGTTGTTCTGATATCAAATTGTTCGTATATTGAATCAATTTTTCCCATAAGAAATAATGTAAATTGGATTAATCCGTTCCAGACCCCCAAAAGTTACCCCTTACGAAACATTTTAAGTCAAAATATTGGTTAATTAAACCTGTAAAATAAGGCATCCCCATGCCTTACTACACTATGAATCCCAGTTCTCTTTTTAAATCTATCAAACCAGCCCCTACTTGCCTTAAAATCATCACTGGTTCCAGGTGTGTCTCGCTTAAGGTCACTGTGTAACTGCTTTGCTTTTTCGCAGATTATTGTTTCTGAAACACCATCACCAGCCAATTGTTTTTCATAAATCCACACTAACAAAAGTTTTTCCATGTCTTCAATTGTCTGTGACCTTTATATATATATATAAATAATTTGTTTCAACACTTTCTATAGTAGCTATAGGTTTCCACCTAACTTGTGAAGATGTTGTAGGTCCTATAGTATGTTATTTTACATAATTTACCTCCACTCCACCACATGTAGCAGTTATTTCACTAATACCGTATAAAATACATTCCCTATACGGGTATATAAGTTAAATTTTCTCAAAGGGGAAAATACAGTATATATATATATATATATATATATAATATATATATATATATATATATATACAGAGCTGGGCAATAAATACATTGAATGTATTTAAATACTAAATACTAAATACATGGGAGAAATGTATTTAAATACTAAATACTAAATACATTTTACGAATGTATTTAGATACTAAATACAAAATACATCAATTGTATTTAAATACATTTGTAAATACATTTTAAATACATACAAATTTGCTTGTTGAAGCTATGACACGCACACGATAAAGAAATCAACCGCTTTCGACTAAGAGTGGCACACAACTGATTGAACTGACACGTTGAAACATGAACCATGCTGTACTACACTGTCGACGCGTCGTACTGTGCTAGTACAGAACGTGTATTAAACCAGTAAAAGTATTTACATTTTTATATTTTGAGTATTTAAATACATTGTATTTAAATACTCATTAAAGTATTTAAATACTATATTTAAATACATGAAAAACAATGTTTTATTAAATACAGTTCTAAATACACAAATGTATTTAAATACGTATTTAAATACAAATGTATTTAAATACTGCCCAGCTCTGTATATATATATATATATATATATATATCCCCGCAAGGGGGTTCTAAGCTCGTGCTCTTGAGTGCTCTTTGTGCTCGTTTGTACGTGCTTGTTCCTGGAGGTTTCACGTGCACCCTCCCGGCCCTAGCACCCAAGGATGATGGGGCTCGACCCTGCAGTCCTTGTCATCCTTGGTCTTTTTCCACTTCGACTGTCCCCTCCACCCTTTCTTTTTCCTCTGTCTTTCCTCTCACTTTTTCTTTGTTTTTCCGCTGAGATATGCCCTTTAAATAGAGGCGAATCGGTTCTTCCTGAACTAAAAAAAAAAAAATAATAATATATATATATATATATATATATATATATATATATATATATAATGCAAACCCACAAGGAAAAAGAAAAAATTATTCCAAGGCCTTTCGTGTATTCAGAAGTACACCTCATCCCTGACAAGGTGTACTTCTGAATACATTAAAGGCTTTGGAATCATTTTTCTTTTTCCTTGAGTTCGCATCATTCATTCATTTCATGTGTTTAATTGTGAAATTCATCCCATATATATATATATATTTTTTTTTTTTAGTTCGGGAAGAACCGATTCGCCTCTATTTAAAGGGCATATCTCAGCGGAAAAACAAAGAAAAAGTGAGAGGAAAGACAGAGGAAAAAGAAAGGGTGGAGGGGACAGTCAAAGTGGAAAAAGACCAAGGATGACAAGGACTGCAGGGTCGAGCCCCATCATCCTTGGGTGCTAGGGCCGGGAGGGCGCACGTGAAACCTCCAGGAACAAGCACGTACAAACGAGCACAAAGAGCACTCAAGAGCACGAGCTTAGAACCCCCTTGCGGGGATATATATATATATACCATATATTAGGGTGTGACAGTTGCCCCAACTTTGTCCTACAATGCTGTTCAAAATTTTGGTGTTGCATATTGACATAAAAAATACCCACGTGCAATTTTCTGAAGATTCATGCATATTCGAGTGAGCACCAGCAATTTGAAAAATAGCAATTTTGCTTATACGGCATACGTGCCTATATATGAGATTACACAACCATCATAAGGGATATTAACACAAATCATTTGCCTGTCTTAATTAAAAGCTGTTATCACTAACACAAAAAAGTTAATCATTCTTATTCTCTCATGGTACATTAAGGGGTTTTATCATATATTCACAAGGTATTATTTCTCTAGAGCAAGAAACCATGATTTCTGTTCGGAAACAGATGATCGTTTGCTATGATTAGGAACGCGGAGTCTGTCATTTTCAACTACTTGAGGGACTTCTTGAAAGCGCTCCTCATCCCTGGCAACATTAAGAAAGTCATGGCAAAGTTTTACACCACGCTCTGCAGCCTCATTGACGACTGAAGCTTGTCCACAACCCGTTTCATGTTCAGGTAGTCGTCATGATCCGCCCATTCACTGGCTGGACTGTGGAGAAACTGATAGGGCATGCCTAAAATGGTGAAGAACCGGCTTGAGTCAGGCCCAATTAGGTCCACCAGGGCAGTGCCCCTTTCTGGGACAGGGGGAAGGTATGGCTTTCCATAGCCCCCATGATTGAGCCCCACACTCTTAGTAACAAAGCCAATGGGGCCAACTCCTCAGTTAGGTACCAAGTGGTCTACCGAGTGCCACACGTGCTTTGTCAACTATTGTGGCATCATATGGGGCAAATTCAGCCAAGGTTTCGACCAAATTCAAGTCATTCAGTGGCGCACTTGCTGGAACGGGGCAAACAATCCACCATGGGACATAAACAGCGACTGTGAACACAACAAACCGTTCTAACTTGCTGTTTTGACTTTAGTCACAACCTCGGCTTTGGGAAACTGCTCTTTGATCTGGCCTGACAAAAGAACAATCTTGAGGGTATAGAGCAGTTTAGCCATCCACCTTGCTTTGTGAAGTGCGCCGGGGTAGACCATTGTGAAGTTCACTGGCTCGGATCCTTTAGTTACAAGCAGCAGACAAAGCTCTACCAGCTCCTTGTAGTTGCCACGTGTAAATGGTTGGGCTAGAGATTCACGGAAGAAGTCAGCCATCTCCTGCTGGTGCTCCTCAAACACTCCAGGCATTGCGGGGTAGTAGTATTTCTTTTTTCATTGTACGCCAGTTGAGAGAAATGGTTCTTGAACCTAGAAATGCAATTATTGGGATTATTGTATTTCGTACTAATCTATAATATTGTTTTAGGGGTATTAAGATTGATATGATCGATCATTTGCTTGGTGTTAGTATATCTTATAAGTCTAATAAAAGAAATTCCACTAAATTTGTTCATTAGATAATATTGTTATTTTGTAAAGCTTATGACTCACCTCTGGAAAACCATTATGTTTGGACTTGAAGAGCCCTCCACTTTCAAGCAATCCCAGCAAACACCCAGGATGACTTCGCCCACATGCCTGCGACAGGCGCACCAGAATACGGCACGCTCTAATTCCTTTTGGAGGGAGACGCAAGCAGCTGTTTTTTGTCCTGAAAAAAAATGTAATTGTAGTTTAAGGCCACCATTTCAGGCACGTGCTTTTTGCAGATTTCTGTTAAATCATTCACTGTATTTTGGTATTAATGTCGTGATAAATTCACGCTGATGTTTGAAATAGGTTTACCTGTATTGGGATGAAGTTGTGTCGAAAACCATACCAACGACATTCTGTTCACCACTCCCAATCGACCAGAAGTTGTTTGGTTGCTGTTGATATCAAGTCTCCTTGAACCAGGCCAGCTTTTTGAGTCAAATGCGGAAGAGGTGGGACTCCAAGAAGCTTTGTGCCATTGACACCAGACACAAGAATGGGCAGGCAGTCATCAGTGCCTTTGGAATCCAGCGTGTCCATAAGTTTACCATCCCAGTGCACCAGTACTTTGTCTGATGGTTGCCATTCATCCATGATTTTTAAACTTATTTCTGACACGATGGAAGCTCGGTATCGGTGGGCCATCCTTGCATTTAGACTCAGCTTTGATGTATCTCCACCACATGCAGATACAAGGGAGTACACAATTGCACTCAGCTCGGTTGGCGAGATGTTGTTTCGAACACTGCATGAAACAAGTTCTGCCGACTTCAGTATCATGGGGCACAAAAATTGAAACTCCCTCTTCACTGTTCTCCGATGTTTTCTCTTTGGTTCAGCAGTGCTGGCCTCATCAATGTCATCGTCCTCATCAGAGCTAATAGGTGAATCAATATCAGCATGTACATTCTCAGCATGATCACATTGCTCTCCTCTTGTCGCTTCTCTTCTCGCATCTGCCTTTTCTGTCGCTTCTGAACCTTTTCTGTGAGTACTTTGTTTACCCCAGAGTAGGTAGCTACTCTGTCACTTAGCATGCTTTTCATAAAGAGTATGTCAGTATCGATGGCATCTTGTTCGGCTGAGTTTTCCCCTTTTTCGCAGCCGCCATGTCTTTCAACACTGTGTTCTTATAAATTTCATCGTCAGGCTCAATTCTGATTTAAACTCATAATTCCAGGATCATCAGCCCATCTTCTATCCTCATTCTTTTTCATAAGCATCACGTAGTCTTTGTCATAGTAAGTTTTAATCACTCTGCCAATATTGTTCCTGCCTGTAATGGTCGGGACATTCGCCTTCTGGTAATGCAAAAGTACATTGTCAATGGTGGCAGATAAAGCCTGGTCCCAATGCATATCCGAAGTTTGCTAACAGACATAGTAAGACCTGCCTATTAGTTGCAGTTTGCAGCCCTTATTTCCTTTTCTTCTTCTCGGGATACGGGCCCAATAACATTCTGACATACTCATCATCTTGCCGTGTATCCATGATTAAATTCTCTATTCACAACATCAAATCAGTGTCAAGGGAAAAGAAAAGAGCATCATTAAAATTAAATGCAATAAAATAATACGTTGAAAATTTGTGGGTCAGCATTCCAGACCCGGAAATGAAAATCTGATAAAATGTGCTATTTTCACACTTATTTATGAAGTTCATAAGCTGAAATAGCAATACTTGCTGGTACGACGGTGCTAGCTCAAACATGCACCGATCTCCAAGAAAATTTACAGGGTGTTTCCTAGATAAATACACAACACTAAAACTTTGAACAGCATTGTAGGACCATTTTTTGATTTTTGGAGGGCAACAGTCACACCCTACCGTATATATATATATACAGTATATATACACAGTAGGGTGGTTCTTAGCTACATAAGGGCAAAAAAAAAAATTTTGAATTGTTTTACTCCTAACCTTTAATTTTTTTTGGTATTGAGGTAAAACTTCTGCATGTGAAATATTTTTTGAATATATCAAGTTTTAGGGGTTGCACAGTGACTTTAAAGTTTTGATAACTATCGTGATTCAGGATACTTTCATAATAATAAACAGGAGAACATCTTGTGGCCTAAAAACGCAAGCAGTCGGGTCCCCCTCCCTAAAAAGGGAGTATTAGCTGCTCAAAGGCAGGGGTATCATGGTTGCCAGCCACTCATTGTTGCCTGATAGGCATTGATTTCCTGGAATCGGGAAACCTCCTGCGATGTTCTGTCACAACTTGAAGCAGATACTGGGTTTGCTGTTCATCCTGTGTTAGGAGATGATTGTACTCTTCAATGAGAGCAACTCCACGCTCTGCATGATCATTTGTGACAGTGAGGCTGTTGACAACCTTGAGAGCTTCCCTATAATCCTCTCTAGCTGGCCAAGTGTCTAGATCCTGGTCTAGGAAGTCAGTGGACATATGAAGCTTTTCAAAGAAGGATAGAGACCCTCTAGTCACAAGATCAGAGAGCTGAAGCTGCTCAATAGCTGCTGGATTGACTGTCTGTCGCTTAGGAGCATCTTCTGTTCATTCACATTCCCTTGTTGCCCTTGCCATAAGCTTCTTTGTAGAAGAGGATACAGATGGATCAAAAAAGGCAAGGGCCACTAGCTCTTCTGACAGATACTGGAGGTGTGATGAGAACTTGGCTAGAACAGCTTTTTATATAGCAGTGTTGACAGTGGCATAGGCAGGGAGAGCCTTCAGAAGATTCAGGTCATTGTTTGGTGCTGATGCAGACAGAGGAGCTTCAATCCATGCCTTGAGGTAGATCTTAACTGCAAAGAGAGACATCTGCTGAAGACCATTCTTCTCCCTGTCTGTCAGTTTAAACTGATGATGAAAAGCCAGATCTTGAGCAAGTATATTACCTTGGACATCCACCTAGCACGGTGCATGGGACCAGGTGCCATAAAGTGGATGCCCCATGGAGGAGTGACTCCCATGAAGATCAATGAGAGCTCTATGAATTCCTGGTAGCCATCACGAAGGTCCTTTTGCTCTGTCAGTGACTTTTCAGCCCAAGCCACTAGCTCTGGGTCATGATGAGATCAGCTATCTCCTTGTCATCAGCTGCAGTTGCATATGAATTTCTGTCAATAAACGCCCACTGATCTTGAAACCTCTTAAAAATCAAAACATCTGGTCCTTTGGTAGTACTCATGAGTGTGGTGAAAGCTGTCTCAGCAAGAAGCTCCAAGGTATGGTGGTGGCATGCCAGATACAAAAGATCCTTCTGTAGCTCCTGTTCTATGAGAATACATGCACCTAACTTTCGCCCAATATTAGCAGCTGTAGTGTCAAATGACAATCCTATAACCTCCTTTAAACACCATTCATTAAGAGCTGCTATTACAGCCTTGGCTTGTTCTGATCCTGTCCCATTTGCTAACTTGGCAACTTTCAGCAGCTGGCAGACCCCCTTGCCAGTAACAATAATTGGTAGGCAGTCAATATGTTCCTTGGTTGTCAAGTCCCTGAGAAGTTTTCCGTCCCAGTGGACAATCAAAGGCACATCAGCTTGAAACTCAGCCTTCAGGGTTTCTGTGAGCAATTTCCGGTGATTCTGATGCAGGCGTTGGATGGAGGAGCAGTTGATGTTGAATTCTTCAGGATTTTTACCAATTGAGTGTACTGTTTCTGTTAGAACATAAGTAGCAGCCCTATCTGACAGCTTTGTCCTGTCAAGAGCCATAGACAGTGATGGAGATATTATGTTCTTTTTGGCTATGAGACGTTTTGAAAGGCTGGCTCCTTCAACAGCAACAGCAGAACCTTCCTCTTCATTTCCAGATTCATCTGTGCTGCTGGTGGAAGATGACTCCAATTGTACTGTGTTTGAGGATGCTGCGTCTTCCTTCTCCCATTCACTTCTCCATTCTTCTTACATTATCTTCCTCTTCAGAGATCGGTTCTCTTTTGCAGCTTGCTTGGCATCAATTGGTCCCATTGTTCCTCTATGGCCTGGTTCCCATTGAGCAATTAGGAATTCTTGGTCTTCTTGATTTGTCATTATTGTGAGGGCATCAGAGGTGGCTATGTCAAACAAGTTGGACATTTCTGCCTCAAAGTCATTCTCCTTCTGTATCTGTGAGGCTGATCTTCTGTTTTTCCCTTTCTTCAAACTCTGATAAACTGTGTACAGCTTCTCTACTTTAGTAATTGCATTATCTTTGCGGATCACTAGAATTGTTGCTTTCTCCCAGAATTCTGTTACACGCATGATCACTATTGTGGCACTTTCCCTAATTGTCTTCCCCTCCTTAATGTGAAGGTGCAGAAAGAATGAAAGAACTTGTCCTTTAGAAGGAAGTTTTGTTCCTTCAATCCCATCATCTGGTTTGCAAAGGTAGGTAATCCTTAGAACGAGTTGTCATGATCAATCACTGATAGGTATCAATTATTCTGAAAAAATACATGAAATTGATTAGAATTTAATAAAAAAATTACAGTAAATAATAACTAAATGATAATGCTAATTAAATAAATAAATAGATTAATCAATCAATGTAAGATCTGGAGTATAATTGATTTCTTCTTCCCACTGTTAATATGGTCAGAGTTCAACTGATTGTTGGTGGCTTTATGTGGCAGAGAACAGGTTTGTGTATGACTCATTGTCTCCCACTGGTTTGCATACACCAGAGTACGGCTGTACTGTACACAACTTAAAAACAACTTCAAAATGTGCAGTACACAGCAAGGTCAACTGGAATGGTCAAAATCACAAGTATAGCAGTTTAGAATAAATAAATAATCAACTCCAAACATTTATGCGAGCCACATATGTGAAATTACAAACTCTGTGTGCAACCCCTAAATTTAGTCCAAATGACTTAAAATTTCATCACAAGGGTTTTTTCATACATACAAAACATTTTAAGGGTTAGGAGCATGACTTTTCTAACTTTCATTTTGAAGAACCACCCTAATATACAGTAATCCCTCACTTTACAGAAGGGTTGCAGTCCATAAAATCCTTCTGTAAAGTGGATTCCTGTATATTGAATCCTATTTTCCCATAAACTCTGATTACCTATATATTTGGATATGTTCCTACAAACAAAATCTTAACTCTACAATGTAGCATACCTTTGGTTAGCTTCCGCCTGAATTGTTCATTCTAACGAAGGTCAAGCTTTTCACTCCACCTAAACCTACAGTTTAACATGGAATTGGAACCACACCCCATCAGCAGCCCAGTGTCTTTAACCACTAGGCCACCTAGGGTACCCATTTATCTACCAACCACTTTCTTTGTGTGGAAAGATGAACAGTTGGGTTTTGCTGTGCAGCGACTGCCATCACCAGGTCTCGAACCCGGGCTGATGGATTCATAGTCATTGATGTGATACTAACCACTACACCACTGAGCGCATTCAGGAAATAAAATTCATACACATAATAATGCAACAAACTTTATTAAAATACTCTATACATTATTATTACATGTTATATTGGTATAGTACTTAATAATAAAGTGAGAAAAAAGTAAGAATAAGGGTGTCTGACTATCAGTGGACATGTAAGACAGTAGGAGGACAGGAGGAAAGGTTGTGGTGAGCATGAGCTGCTAGTACAAGCCACTGCCTGTGTGAAATTAGAATAGATTAGATATTTTAGTGACTGAGTTAATGATTTTTTAGACTCTAATTTCTGTTATACTGAATTTTATTCCCTTATTAATCAGATCTCCATTAAAGCAGAATTCTGTAAGTTGAATTTCTGTGAAGCAAGGGATTACTGTACAGTCCATCCCTGTTATCCATCATCCTGCTATCCATTTTATTGCTTATTCATCATTAATCAGTTAATACCATCCCCTTGATATCCATCACACATTCCTGCTTATCCATTTTTTGTCCATTAGCCCTGAGGCAAAGTGATGTGCATTTCATTTTTCATTCATCTGTTATTGTCTGGGGCAGCATCTAGAACTTTCAAACTTCAAATCTGCCTTCAGTCTGTTTTCTGAACACAATACTGGATGGTTGGCTTGTGTTGCTCTGGTTATTATTTGGTGAAATAATTAATTAAATTTATTTACAATGGTCTCTAAGCATTCTAATAGCATTCTAATCAGAGTAAATTTTCATCAAGCCATCTCTAACCCTTCATCCACATAGGACTTACTCATAATTTAATCAAATCATGGTAAGTTACCCTCCTTAATTCACTATTTAATTTTTGTTTCATATTCATTTTATGTCTTTGGAGACTTATACTGTGTCATATCAAGGCTAAAAACATGTTAGAAAGTCGTTTTTAACTATTAAAAGCACTTTATACTTAAGACCTGGGAACATAACCCTCATTTATAATATTGGGTCTATGGGAAATCATTATTTGTTCTCAGTCATGTTTTCAAGGAACCAATTAATGATGGATAGAAGGGATTGACTGTATGTATATATTTTCTCGACACCAGCTAACTATATACTTGTACTCAGAGACATACCGTATATGGGATAGACCTATTGAAACCTAAACTGGATGTTCAAACTCAGCCTTCCATACTGTAACAAACCCAGAAACCATTCTAACAGATTAGTTTCTACTGGAGGTGTACTGGAATTCTGGTTCCAGTTTCTGCTGGCTGGAATTCCAGCCATTTATTGTGAGTTCTGGTTCTGGCTGGAACTCTGTCTGATATCTGGCCAATCTGGAATCATTGAATTTTAATGTTGTTAAATAAAAAAAATATAGAAGGAAAATAGAATTATTTATAAACAGATTTTGATATATTTATGCAAAGTCCTTAGCCATTCCTTTGGCTACTTCCATGTATCAAATAACAAATGAAATATACGATAAAACGCTCAAAATTTTCCTCGCTAGGTAGTTTTTTATATTGTTTTATGACAATAAAACAAAAATTATAAAACTCCAGAAATCAGCATTTTTTTAAAATTTATTATTATAGAATATAGACTATAACTTAACCTTATGCTTATGAAAAATATATATGTAAATGAAATATATTTAATATTTATATCTGTAAAGAGAAAACACAGTGATAAAACGAGTGAAGTAATATCTTACTTAATAATGAGGTGCGATGTGCGATGTGCGAGAACCATCTAAGCACCAAAAATAAAAATTGCCAGAAAATGCAGTTAAAATTTACCAGTTTAGAAATTAATAATACATATATTATTTAAAATTATAGACCTACTAGTTTAGGGCCTAAGCTAACAAAAGGTTCCAGCAGCTGGATATTCTGGCTTCTGGCTGGAACTAAAATTTGTTGGCTGGATATTCTGGCTTCCAGTTTCCAGCCAAAAAACTGGTTCTGATACACCTCTAGTTTCTACCAACTGTCCCAGAAGAAAATAAATTTGTTGATATAGTGATCTCATTCTAAATTCTATTTAAAAACTCTCATGAACAGTTTTTCAAACTCGAAACTAAAGTAAGAAAAGACATTAAAACTGAGCAATATTCCAGTTTTTGTGTGATCATTGTTTTCCAGAAGGGAAACATTACATTCTTGTTCCTTCTTTTAAAGGTTCCCATTATGGTAAAACTGACATCACTGTATTGACACATTTACTTTTTCTCAGACAGTTGGTAACAGCTTGTGTCAGAAAGGCTTTTGGGTTTGTTGCAGCAAAACAGTCCATGAAATAACTGTTTAAATAAGGCAGCATCCAGTCAAACCATATGTCTGTCTGCGCTTGTATCTATCTATCTACATTGACATAATTTTATGTTACTAAGTACATTATCATTTGAAACAGGGACACTTACGGTAATACCAATAGTAACTAAGTTTTTTTTTAAATGATTAGGTCCTTTTAACTCAGGCTTACATCAAAATGAAATGTAGACTAGTCTTTGATTTAAGAATCTGTTCTGTATTTTGACCTAGACCTATTTTAGTGTGTTGTAAGTCAGCTGAATATTATTAAAATCTAGGATAATTTCTTCTAAAATTAAATGCAATATGACAGCTATAAAGGTATAATATACAAAAACATTTTTTGCAGAATGTAGGTAGATCTCACAAAGGTTCCTTCAAAATAATTATTAGAATCATAGCAATAGTCCAGTATTTTTTTAGAAATGGAATTTCATATAGGAAGAAAGATAGGAGCTGATGAACAGGTACCCTTCTATCTCTGGACAAAGCAGGGACAACAGTTCCAATTTCAGCCTATTCAGACATCGCATATTCAGGTTGAACAGCCTCAAACAACTCTAGAGTCCACACCTGTAACGCAAGTAGGCACAAGCAGTGCTCCTGAAGAAGATTCTAATGGGAAATTTAGTTGTAATGAATGTGGAAAAAATTTTATTAAGAGAAACAGTTTTATTTGCCATAAAAGAGCCCATGCAGGAGGGAAGCCCTTTCTGTGTGTAACTTGTGGAAGAACATTTGTTAATAGCCGTAATTTAATGGTTCATACCAGAATACATACGGGAGAAAGACCTTTTAGATGTCATGACTGTGGTAAAGCTTTTACTCAGAGGAGCATGTTGACTGTTCACACGAGGATCCATACTGGAGAAAGACCTTATCAGTGTGGTGACTGTGGAAAGTCATTTTACCAAAGTGACCACCTCACAAAGCACAAACGAATACATTCTGGGGAGAAACCATATTCATGCGTGGAATGTGGTAAAGCTTTTGCGGATAGCAGCGCATTAAGACAGCACATTAAGAGGCATCAAGAAATAGGGCCCTTTATATGCTCCTGCTGTAAAGAAGCATTTGAGAAAAAATTTTCATATGATCTGCACATGATGGCACACAAAGGTCTTAAGCCTGAAGAGTGTGAAGTATGTGGAAAACAGTTTCCTTCAAAGGGGCTCCTTACTAGTCACAGAAGAAGTCACTTCAAAGAAAAGGTGTTCACCTGTGATCTGTGCGACAAACAATTTGTTCGTGTAGTTACTCTTAAAAAACACTTGAAATATTATCATGGATTCAATTTGACTGGAAAAATACCTGTGCATAATGATGATAGACCTTCTAGGAAAAGTTATGGTGAAAGTAAACCATTTAAATGCAATGATTGTGGTCTGGTATTTACTAACAATGGCAAATTTCTCTCTCATCAGCAGACTCATCAATCTTTCAAACAGTTCAAATGTGATAAGTGTGGTATGTCATTTGCTAAAGGCTATACTTTAGAGGTGCATCAACAGATGCATTCAACTGACTCCAGTTTAACTTTTACAACTCAAACTGTACCTCCAACTGTAACCATACCAATTGTAACATTACCAATGGTAACTTCAATTCCATCAACTCTGGAAATAAGTTCAGAAGGGAAAGAAATATCAACTTTTCAAGGGGGAACTTCCACTTCTATTGGGAATAGTGATAATCTTGGTATAGTAAAAATAGTTTCCTTGTGCCCTGTTGATGGAGAAGTGAAAGCAGAGATACATTGTGACCCTTTGGCAATGGCTACAGCTGCAGCTCAGTTAACACCACCTGATTTAGTTGAAAATTTTACCTTGTTTGATCAACCTTCATATACTTATTATATTCCAACCCAAATAGCAACAGCAGTTCCTGATATAAGCATGGAAGAAACTCGGGTAAAAGAAAAGAGAATACCAGTACCCTAAGGTTGAGATCATATTCCTAAACATTATGTTCAAGTAGTTAACATTTATTTATTATTAAGTTTGAGATCATATTCCTAAACATTATGTCCAAGTAGTTAACATTTATTTATTAAGTTTGAGATCATATTCCTAAACATTATGTTCAAGTAGTTGACATTTATTTATTATTAAGTTTGATCTTGTAAAACTTCACTTTTGTTGACATGCTTATGTAACTGCTTAACTTAAGCCAATTACTGTTGTAATTTTGTTACAGTGAATCACTCATTAGAGTTTTATTTTTCAAAAAATGTTACTGGAACTAATGTTTTAACATAAGCTACATGCATTTCACTTCATTAGTAGGGTTGGTCCTGAGTAACATTACAAATAAGGAAATAAAACTAAGGCCTTCAGGAACATACATGCATCAGATTTTTAGACTAGAAACTATTCTTTGCATACATTTATTGAGACAAAATGAAAATGAAAAGTAGATTGCAAGAACTAATATACAGTATATAGGCCATATATATATATATATATATATATTGTTAACATTGTTTACATTAGCTGTTAAAACTTAAAAATATTTAAAAAGATAATATTTAGAAAAATTTAAGTTACTTCATTTAATTTTAGTATGGTACCATTGAATATCATAAGGACTAAAGATGAAATCTGTAATTTAAGAAAAACCACCAGTATGTTTGCAGTCTGTTCATTAGATTGGAATATGTACTTTATGAGACAACTTATGCCATTGAGATGTAAAAAGCTAAAACGTTTCCAGTGAAGTACAGTTTAACTCTTGATTTAGAGAGATACCAGTGTGTACCTACATAGCTGACTCATTTATAAGATTTACAGGGCATCTTCAACCAATCTGTAGTTAAGGGGTGGTCTTCTCTAAGGCATATTTCACATATTGACATTTGGGTGGTTTATTTTGACACTGTTCTCTTCTTGATATCTGATATCCTGATGTGCTTATTATATCTGCATTTGTATTGTCAGTGAGTAGTGCCAAAATATTTTTCATTGCATTAAGTGCAAGTACGTTAGTAGAGATGACAAATGGGCACAAGTCAGTCAAGTTTCACTGGGTTTTTAATGGTACAGTAGCTGTATACAGTAAAACCTTCATTATCTGGCAAGCTCAGGGATTAGGCCATTTCAGTTTTCTAAATTTTCCAGTTATCTGAGGGTACCATTAACCTAGGAAAAACCAATGGACAATAATAATAAAACTTAAATTTTGGCTATACTGCACTGTGTACACCAATGTAAACTAGGTCTATAGTGTAATCAATATAAACACTATGCTAAGTATGTATGGGACAATTGAAACAAGTAAAATTTAGTCTTATTTTATTAAAAATGTTAAGGATGTTCTAGATTTTTCTGGATGGCATCAGAAAGCTTCCTGGTTTCTAGATTGGTGAATTGTATTAGCCTAATATGAAATTTGCCAGTTTCTAAAGTTTTCCAAATAGTTGATTGCTGGATAGCACAGGTTTTACTGTATAATTGTTTGTAGCAGGGCTGGGTACCAGCAATATAAATGATACTGGTATTGGTATGATAATTTTTAACTCAATTGGCACTGGAACTGGTGTTTGTGACAAAGTGGTACTGATATTACCAACTTTCTAAAATGGTACTGGTACTAATTATGGTATTGGCTAATAGTTATAGGGCCTACAAGCACTTTATACATCTAGAATCTACTTTTCATATTATAGCAGACTCGCAACTTACACGGGGGTTATGTTCCTGGGACCCATGTAAAGTCAGAAACCAAAAAAAATCCCCTAAATTGCCCTTAAATCACTAAATATTCTAACTCTGTTATACGTACATATACACTATAACATAGCTGTACAATTATGAATGATGAGCTTATGGAGACAGGCGTTTCTGGGTGTTGTTGTTTTGAGCTTATTCATCCCCTTTCCACGTCACTGTTGGGGGATCGTCAAGTAGTATGAAAGAGGTTTAAGCACACTAAATTGACACACACACAAGGCACCTGTTACTCTGACGATACATGTGCAGGAACTAAGACAGACAGAAGTGGCACCACCTATTTTTTATATTTTTAACTACTGTATATATTTATTATAGTATTATTAAAATTAAAATTTTTTATATATTATATTTTTTATTTTTTATTTTATATTTTTTTATTTATATTTTTTGAAATTTGGATTTATATTTTCTGAAATTGGAAATTGTAAAATTAGAACCCATGTATAGTTGAAACCACGTAAGAAAAATCTGCGTAAGTTGCGAGTTTACTGTACAAAAATGAAATGCTATTTTATATATGCATAACTAAAGAAAATTTTTAACCTTCCTTCCAATCACTGTAGAATCTATCTTTAATATTGCCAGAATGAAATACTAGTTAGTTCTTATATATGCATACATTAACAAAAGAAAATTTATGACTGTCTTTATCACTTTTAAAAAAAAAGTTTAAATCATTTAACTGAAATTAGAAAAAAAACATTGTCCGCTTCAGTTAAATCCATTAATAGACTTCAAAAACAAAATATTATTTAAGGAGGTTTCTCACAAAGATCACCTCAAATCATTGAAAATGAAATGCATAGATGAAAAGAGCCTCTCCACACTGACTTCAGTTGGAGGAAGGGCAGAAACTATTTGAGCAGCAGCTACTAAAGGATTTGGTCATTTGGCTTCAGGTTTTATAAATTCAGTAATAAAAATAGAATAGTTCTTATAGGGCCTAGAGCATCAAGGAACTTGATCAGGATATGGTTGGTGTTTGTTTTAAATGAAAATACCACCAGATTATGTGGTACTGTATACCAACTGCTTTTAAGAGTTACTGGTACTAATTTTTTAAACTTTAAATGAGTGGTACTGGTTCCCAGCCCTGGTTTGTAGGGATACTGCAGAATCACCAGCAAATTATTCAGCCAAATATTAAGTTTTGTCCTAAATGAAAGCTAGATGTTCCATGCCTCTCTGATCTGACCTTGTTCCCATTTAAGTTGCATCGCAGTCATTTCCTGCTGATGAGACTAGGTTAGATCTTGCATAAAATCACGTAGGCCCAATACTCCAATTATTTTGAATTGCTGTAAAATAGTTTAATAATAGGCCTAATAATATAAATGAAGGGTAATGACTCATTTCCTGGACACAACTCACCAACATTAAAAGATTTACTAATATTCACGAGTATCAAAATAATAATAATAACATGAAAATTTTGTTATTGGTAATATATAAATATTACTATAGGATACAGTAGAATTCTTTATTTAGAGTCTATGATGAGGTAATTTTAAATATTAAAAAAGTGCTTATTTAGTGTGTTTCTTGACGTATATATACTAACAGTTGCTGAGCAGGTAAAGTTGCCAGATAATTAGTAGATAATTATTCTCTCTAAATTGCATGAATTCTGCATTCAGTTTTAATATTTACAAGAAGTTTGCTTATAATGTTTTAATAAAACAGAGAGCCTGTACTACATTGAGGCACTCCAGACCACAACCTCCCAAGTGCCAGTGGGTCTAGAATTGAGTTATTTATACCACTATATTCCCCACCCTTCCTCTATCCCATGGGTGAATCAGGGAGCAAATTTTGGACCTGTAGGTATGTATGGTCAAAATCAATCAAATATCATTATTGGTTTAAAAGTTATGCCATTTTGCAAGTTGACAAACTTTAACTGCATTTTTCTCCATTTTTTTAATTTTCATGCTTGGCAGCTTGTGGTCCAGAGTGCCTCATATGCACTTTAATTTTTTTACTTTCTTCCCATTTTATACACTTCAGCCATCTTTCTGAAATGAGTTGCCAACCTCTTTTTATTTTGGAGAGAGAATGCATTTGTAAAACTTGAAGTAAGAAATATTGATTAATCACAAAATACTTATTGGAAAGGTGCATGTAAACTTATATTCTAACCCTGAAAAAGCATAGCCTAATTTGATAATTTATGGAAAAACCCTGTTGTTATTTAAATTTAAATAACCATTTCACAAATGTAAATTAATTTGTATTTATAAGGTTAATGAAATAGTATGTAAATGAAATGTTATGTAAATAAAAAAGTAGGTAGCTATATATCATATCTGATCATTGTAAAACAATAGTTAATCATTTAGATATTTTGTTGCAAAGGTTAAGTGCATTATGATGACTTTACTATATTTTTACTTTATTGTTGGGAGTGCAAAAAAATATGAACTAAACTTTGGTGCTGCTCACTTCATTTTTAATATGAACAGCTGCATTACTTAATTCTCCTGTTGGCTAACTTAAGCAGACCTATATGGGATAGACTGGACACTACCTCTGCTGATTTTGCTACTACATTCCAAAAGTCAACTGACTTGGAAAATTGACCATTTCTGTAAGCAAAAATTCATAGATTGAGACATTTTTTAGGTATTTTCAAGCAAAATGAAAATGTTAGTTTTTCAGTATGTGAATTTGAGCATTTTGAATGTACTCCATTTCAGAGGAGGCTGGCCTCCTCCTTCCTCCTCCTTTTGTATTGCTTTGACCCTCATTTTTTACTTCTCCCCATTTTCTTATTCATTTATTTATTCATTCATTCATTCATTCTTTCAAGCATTATCCATCTCATAATTTTATCTAATATAACTTTTAACGTTAATTAACTTGTATATTTGGCATCAATGACCTTGATATTGTGATGCCAAAGGTATTACTTTCAATCAGTCAATAGGTACCTGTTTCATACAGTAATTAAAAAAGTTTCATGGTATTTTATCATAAATGTATATTAAACTAGACTTTACAAATGAAATAATAATAATAATAATAATAGTTTCAGAATTAAAAGTTATATAATTATGAAGATTTTAAATTCCATAGTTTAGGGTTGAATATCAGTTTTATCCCATATATATCTGTGGGCCTAAGGGCCTTTGAATTTAGACTAAAATACAAAGAAATCTCATTTCTAACTCGAAACCATATCCATTACGCAAAAACAATAAGTCTGCTGACACAAAATATATATATCAGGAAACTAAATTTTCACATTACTATCATTATCCTAATTGTTAATATTGAGTCCCGTAGGAATAAAATAAGCATGGTTTGGACAGCAATATGGAATACTGGCAAGATGTGCCTGGCAGTATTTCAGGAAATGCGGATCCATCTTTGAGAACAATCTTCCATTATTCCATTGGGAGAAAACTTGTTTAGCATGCTTGTGTCGCAAGAATGCTGTGTTTTTCCTTGGGTTCCAGTAAGCCAAGATATAATTTCTACTTTTATTTTATGCAGGAAGAAGGGGCCAAGGGTGAATGCCCACAAATCTACCCTCCATAGAAGAAGAGAGCCAAAACTAAGGTCCTCGGTTTTTGAGATGCCTGGAGTTTGCGTTTGAAACAGTTGGAAGTCATAGACGGGGGGAAAGATGGATTGAGGAAGATTGTTCCAGAGTTTACTGGTTGAGTAGATGAAAGATTGAACGTATCAATTAACCTTTACATTGGAGAGTTGGACGGAAAAGGAATGAGAATGCATTAAAAGTCTGGTACTGTGCACTCTCCTTAAAGGAAGAGCGAAGGTTTCACCAATATCCTGAATAGAGAATGACCAAGAGCCAGAGAGATACGTGAGAAGATTGCCAGTAGAGAGCCTGTTACAAAACCTATACTGATGATCTGAAAGAAGATTGTGAGAAGAGAGGTGTTTAAGAGTTCCTATTAGGAGCATCTTGATTGCCAGTTGTGAAAAACAAAGCCTCTTCCTACATCTTTATCAAATTAAGAGGCATATTGACTAAACTTGGGCAAATTTTGCGCCATAGCATCCAAAAATCTCATTTCATTGGTGCTACTTCTGCTGACCTTTTGTGAAATACGAGGAATATTGTCTCTCTCTGCTTAATCATCTCCTGGGGTTTGTCTCATCTGTTGTAAAAGTTAGGATACACTGGGCTGTAAGGTAGCTTGGGGTGTGGCCTAGTGTATTCTAACTTTGATGAGGAAATGGTATGTTTAAAGGAAAATGATGTTTATGTTTTGGTTGTGGTCATTTTATTCCTGCAAGGCTCTGTATAAGAAACTGGGCGTAATTGCATTTTATAACAGTTTGTAACTACATGGAAACAGTTAGCTATATACAGTATTATGCATTTAAATAATTTCATTATGACAACTAATTTACTACTTCATAAGCCTATGTTGTGTAGCAAATAGTGGACACACCTGCGTTCATTATTAATAGTAAAAAGCTGAAGTGCAAAATGATTACCACGCAACAGTAACAGAATCATACTGACTGCAAATGATAGCACTCCTTCATTGATCATGCACTTGCATGACACAAGAGTTTTAGCTCTTTGGTCTAGGCATGGTAAGACATTATTAATTGACATAGTTCTTTAGGAACTGAGTCTTAATTCTCAAAAAAAAAATATATATATACATACAGGTATGCCTCGATTTACGCCAGGGTTAGGTTCCAGCAGATTGCCATCGAAAAGTGAAGCGGCATAAATTGAAGCTAAAAAATAATGGGCTTCTACCTAAATAAATAGAATAGGTTCCAGGATTCTCCAAAAGTGACCCCATATTTTCCATAAAATGAAAATTATTAATGGGTTATATGCTTAAAACTAGTAAAAGAATGCTTAATATTAATAAAATAATTGAATTAAAGATAAATTACTACTTACTTTGGTAATTAAAGCAATTAAAAACAAAATTATTTGATCTTGTTGGACAGTGGCAAGATGGAGATGATTTATTGAGAGGAAGAAGATCCCAGAGGGAAATCCTTTTTTTTTTGCTGAGGAACTGCAGAATTGAGCAGTTCATCAACATCATCATCTTCCACATCATCTAGACCTACTTCATTCGCTATCTTAGTAACGTCTTTTGTCACAGTTTCAACACTGTCAAATCCACCAAAATCAGCAATGCAATCAGGCCACAGCTTACGCCAGACACCATTTAGACATGATTTTGAAACTTCATTCCAAGCTGCGGCTATGTTGGAAATGCCTTTTAAAATGTCATATGACTTCCAGTAGTCCCGTACAGTTACATCATCATATTTTGCATAGTTTATGGCTTTTTACCATTTTTAATTTTACATTTAAGCTTTTACTTTAAGTGACGTAATTTAAAATGGCGTAAAACGAGGTTTACCTGTGTATATATGTATAATTTTAGAGATAAACAATAAATTAAAAAGAAATTTTTAGTATGAGCATTAAAGAACTACGTACTTGCTTTTAATGAAAATTGTCATGTACATTAGTAATTTGTAGAAAAAAGAACTGTAAACTCGCTCACCCGTAATGCACCTGTAAAGAAGGTTGTTTGGACGTAGTCTAATCAGTGTCAGTTCATTAGGAACTGTGTCCAGTAATTGATTAATTACCCAATATAATAGAATTTTTCATCTTTTAAAGTAAATAATGATTTAAAAAATACTTCTATAATACAGTACAATAAGTATGTACTGTATTTGAGATTTTTTATAGTGATGATAATCTGTAGAAGCCTATATTAAAAACTGATACAATTGAATGTGTAGGCCTTTTCAGAAATTATGAACTATACAATATTTGCTTATTGTTGCATACATGTTATGTAATAGCAAAGCTTCCTTAAAAGTGTTTTCTGAAATGGATTTAATTTCAACATGTATGGTACAAATTATAAATAGCTAATTAGTTGGTTGGTATTAATATTCTTATTTATAAATATTGCTCGATGTTATGATAAGGCATATATATATTCATAGTTACTTTTTTTATGTAGAAAGGAGGGGCCAAGGGTGGGTGCCTGCAAAAATGCTCCTGTTTATTAGAAAGAGCTGAAATCAAGGTCTCCAAGGTTGATGCCATTTTATATATATATATATGTGTGTGTGTGTGTGTGAATTTTGAAAAGATTGTATAGTGTGTAAAATGTATGTATGTGTAGTGTAGGGCTTGGAAATCTCCGAAAAATTGCTGACAATAATTGCTGCCATTTTCCGTAATGATAATCACGATATTGATGATATTTGATGATTGAATGAATCCATCTGTATCTGCTATGTGGTGTGTGACATAACATGACTGTGTAAAGCATGCAGTTGTAACAGCTAGCTGCAGACAATGCCTTAAGGCCCAACAGTGGAGATGTTGACTTTCCTGAATGCTAATTACGAAGTCTTTGCTCAGCAGCAGCCATAAGCAGTTGGAGCTGGAACTGTGAACATTGTGAAATGTAGCTGCACTGCATGTTTATCATTTGGTACAATCCTTTCCTTACCTTTGAAAGTGTACCTATGAATTATGAAAATACAATCCTTACATTTGAAAGTGTATGAATTATGAAAATACAATCCTTCCCTTTGAAAGTGCTGGTGTCATTCTTTTCCCTACTTCTTTTGTCAATCAATACAAACAATTTAATATACTTGCAGCCCTAATCACATCATTCAATCATAGAACAATCAGCGTTGTTTTTGCTTTGATATTAACAGAAAAACGTTATCACATAGTTTCACAGTTGAATTTGTCAGAAATTGTAAAAATTTACATTAAAAAATTGTTAAAAACTCGTCTATGACAATTATCGTTTTCCGAAAAATGGCGGCGATTATCGTCGATTTTTTCTGCAGCGATCGATTATCACGATATCTATCGGCGATTATCGCCAAGCCCTAGTGTAGTGAAGAATAGATGGAAAAGTGTGTGTTTGAGAGCATGCTGGACTGCTCACAGGGTAAATGAGATGTAGAAAAAGATCATGTAAGAGGGACAGTGACAGGAAAAATGGAAGTTCCAGCACTCCCTCTCTCCTGCCTAACTTCCTCCCCTGGAGTGGAGTACTTACCTGGTCAATTAGTGTCTACAATCTCCTTAAGGTATGAATGCATTATATAAGTACTTTTAATGTTTATAGTTTATTATTTTTAGAGTATATTAAACTGTTTGTATAATTGTAAAAATAAACATTTTATGAAATCCATTTTTCTTCCCCAGCTCATACTGTACAGTTGTGGTGGAAACTTTGTTGGTGTCCATATGTGGCTCTGTATGTATTTGTCAAAAGCTCATTGGTGAAGTTTTGGATACTGATTGGTGGAAAATTTAGAGCCAAATGCAGAGCATTTTTTAACATTATAACTAGTGAATGAAATTTCCTATTACTTGGAGTTTTTCTCCAAGGAAATGTTCCACCTGTGCTGCTGCTATTAAAGCTGAGTGCACAAAGATTGGGGAGACATGAAGTGCAACCAGCTAGTCTTAGGAGTAAATTAAATGAGATTATGAATGAGTGAGCATGCCTGTGTGAGCTACTATTTTTGGAAGGGGAGGCTGATGATAATGTTGTTGGTATATCAGAGTGGATGAGAACTGATTGTAAGGCAATGGCTCTGCATCCTGAGAAGTCAGTCAGTAATAGTTTGTGTAGGTATATATATATATATATATATACTATTTATAATTCTTGTTGCCCAATGAAATTAGTTTAAAAAATACTCTGGCCATATGATTAAGTGAAAATAATATTTGTTCACCAAACCCCACCCTTCATTTTTACATAGTATATATGAAATACCAGATATATAAGTGGCAATGTTCTTGTAATAATTATTTTACTGAGCATGGAAATTTTTTACGTATACATAGTACATACACAAGGTGTCTGAGGAGCAACACATCAAAAATAGTCATATTTTTCTTATTAATTAATATGAATACAACTGATATGGTGGTTCACATTTCCAAACTATTCAAATTTAGAACTCTTTAACATGATACCCATCTTTCATTCCTACAGTATGTATTTGACACTCAAACTTCATTAGAGCATTAGCAAATTACTCTTAAGGAATGGATCCAATAACCTCTGATTGTTTGACAGATTTCTTTCAGGTATTTGGGTTTGCCTTGATACACAAGTATTTTAACATAGTCCCACAGATAAAAGTCCAGAGAGATTTAAATCAGGTGATCTTGGTGGGCCTATCCAGTGCTGAAACACATCAACATGACTGAAATTCACAAAAAGTTAACATTTGGTTTGCTATGTCATGTAACTGCATAATCTTTTTATTTTTCTTTGACAATTGTCCTGTGACTGGATCGAATTGCAGCAGATTCTGCCATATCCATGAGTTACATTCCAGAAGACCTCGCAGATATGAAAATAACATGTTGTATGGGGAAAATGGGGTTCAGTTTCAACCTAACCCAAAATTTTTTTTTTTTTTAATTGAACCTATTTTTAAACCTGGTTAATAAAGAAATAATATATACAATGATTTAAACAGTATTAATTAAAGAAAAGACATGCAAAAGCATTACAGAGCAGTAATTTCAATACTGAATCCTGCTGAATTTCAATTTATACAGTCTTCTTGGGAAACTGCTGACACCATTATATGGTACAATACTGATATGGTGAATTGAAGGAATGTTATGACAGACAGTGAAATGGAGACACTTTAGGAGGTGGAAGAAAATAGCACTCAAAAATTAAGGTAAGATTCTTTAATAATTGATCAAATCCAAGGACACCATATGTTTGAATGCATGAAGTAAACATGGATGGTTCATTCAACAGAATAAGCTATTATGTTACAATTAATATTGTACAGTACAGTATACTGTGTTATAATAACCTTTAAATTACATCTAGTTAAACCAGTGTATAGTTTAATTTGCAAAAATCATGTTTATTTCTAGCTACTTTTTTGTCAAGTTTGTGGATACAACAATTTTTAGGCACATTTTAAATGGTCGTGGATTCTGAATTCATGGATACAGTGAGATCTTCTATATCTTGCTATACTTTGGACATTTTTTTGCTCTCCAACTAAAGGCAACTGGTGTTGAAATGAGAAGTGAAATCTTTCAACAAGATGAGGTGATTTCCCACCATAGATGGGGACTCGAGTCACTATTTTTTTTTACTTGAGACTTTACTCAGACTTGTGTGTAATTTGATTTGACTTGACTTGATTTGAGACTTTGCTTCTTCTGACTTGTGATTTGGATGAAATGACTTGAGTATTTTTCCAATTATGTCAAAGCCCATATAAATGTACAATTTACTTGTTTTAACAAAAAATATAAATGACTCCAAGATGGATGCATGCTGTGGAGAATATTTTTTATTTACATGTAATCATAAAAATTTAACAAATATCAGCACTTTGAATTGTGTAATAAATACAAACGATTTTTAAATAAAAAGTAAATTTTCTTCTGGGTTACAATATAGGAATTTATGCCTGGTGACCTGCACATATATATAAACGTAGATAAACATCAAATCTTGAGTTCCTATACTCATTTGTTACTTTCTTGTTTGTATTGTATTATAGTGACATTCTCTCAAATAAAAAGGGGAATTGGTAAATGATATTGAAATATTGTGTACTGTTTATACTTTTTATTATCCAATTTTAATTGCATCTCTGACACTAATAACGTGATTTAACAAGATTTAACCTTTACATATGTTATCACTCCACGCATCTTGCATCTATATTCCATTTATCCATATTGACTTGAGACGACTCGAAACTCGCCCTTAAAGACTCGCGACTTGAATCGGACTCGATAAAAACAACTTGGGGAAACAAATCTACTTCCCACCAATAAGGGTATGTTAAATCACTTCTGTATTGTGTAGGGTTGCCAGACGTCCCATATTTTACGGGACAGTCCCGCATTTGATCCAAAAATCCCGCGTTCAAAATGTCCCGCAAAAAATATTTTTGAAGCAAATTTTTTAGCGATGAATTGATTTAGAATTCAATATTATGTATAATAATTTCTATTTATTCACGACGTTTAATTGTTAAATATTATTGTAATAAAATTTTTCTAATTTATTTTGTTGTAACCGTTGAAGAAATCGTTTCAATTTGAAAAAAAAAATTTGGTCTTAAAAAAAAACCGGAAATTTTTTTGTCCCGCATGGGCATTTGAAAAATCTGGCAACCCTAGACTATTGTGACGAACTGACAAACCCAGCTGTCTGGCAGAACTCCATCAAAGAAACACAGGTCACTGGATCCATTCCACAAGATCATCTTGCTAATGCTCTAATGGAGTTAGAGCATCAAATACGCATTGTAGTGAATTTTTTTTTTTCGGGAAGCGGGAGGGGGGGCCAAGGTAGAACGCTCGCAAAAACACGAAGAAGAAAGCCAAAATCAAGATAAACGTTTTCGAGATGCCTGGATGCTCTACGTTTGAAAAATTGAAGGTCATAGACAGGGAGGAAGATTGTTTCAGAGTTGATCGGTTGAGTAGATGAAAGATTAAAAATACCGGTTAACACAGAGTTGGACAGAAAAGGAATGAGAATATGTTGAAAGTCTGGAACTCCGTGCTCTCCTTAAAGGAGAGAGTTAGAGAGTTCAGAAGAGCAGTGTCCGTTAAAGTAGCGATAGTAAAGAGAGAGTTGAAGCAACATTGTAACGAAGAGAGAGAGAGATTCAAGACGATCAGTAAGAGGCTGGAATTGATGAGATGAAAAGCTTTTGATTCCATTTGGTCAGGTAGAGCTGTGTGTGTTGAGCCACCTGACACATGAGAAGCATACTCCATGTAGGGGGGGACACGACCTTTGTACAGAGACAGCAACTGAGTCGGGGTGAAGAAACTGTGGGACTGGTACGCCAAACCCTACCTGAAGCTATTTTAAAAAGAGAGTATATGTGATTTTTCCAGGAAAAGGAAACGCCAAGAATGTTAAGAGAAGAGGAAGGATTGAGTTGTGTATTTTTGAAGGTAAGAGGATACTGATGTGGAGACATGAAGGGACATAGTTTTTGAGGCATTGAAAGCCACAAAGTTTTTTTCTGCCCCAAAGATAATAGAAAGATCAGAGGTCGGGTGCACCATAGCCGTCCTACGCGAATCATGGAGTGACTGCTGAGAGGGACACTTTTTGAAGTGAGTGAAGTGAAGTGAAGTGAAGGGTGGAATCATCGACATGGAGCGGATAGAACAGGAAGTGCGATTTAATAGATCATTGATAAATAAAAGGAAAACATTGGGTAACAGGACAGAACTCTGAGGAACCC
Organism: Bathynomus jamesi; assembly: GCA_023014485.1. Taxonomy (NCBI): domain Eukaryota; kingdom Metazoa; phylum Arthropoda; class Malacostraca; order Isopoda; family Cirolanidae; genus Bathynomus; species Bathynomus jamesi. Next base: position 301,551 of record JAJOZX010003131.1, read on the forward strand.
CACTATTAATAGCTTTAGTATAAGAGCAGTGGCCATCAACAGCCGCAACTATATATCGGCCAGAAAGGAAATCGGGAAATCGTAGATGAAGGCACAAATAGAAGGATAGAAACCGAAGGAGGGCAAACTCAAAAGCTTTTGATATGTCTACTGTAATAGCAAAGGTTTCACCTAATCCCGAAGATTACCCGTCGAGCATTCATTGCAAAACCCATACTGACGATCTGAAAGAAGATTGTAGACGTGTTTAAGAATCTTCCTATTAAGGATTGATTCAAAAACTTTAGAAAGGCAAGAAATCAAAGCAATGGGACGATAGTTGGAGGGTTGAAAGCGGTTACGCTTCTTTGGAACTTGATGAATGAAAGCGAACTTCCAGCAGGAAGGAAAAAGTACCAGATGAAAGACAGAGACGAGAGAGTTTGCATAGGCAAGATATTAACATAAAAGTACAGTTCTTGAAAACAACAGGAGGGCCACCATCAGGACCGTACGCCTTCCTAGAGTTGAGCCCAGATGGGGTAGAATAAATATCTTTGGAAGAGATTCTAATTTCTGACATAATTAAGTCAGAGCGAGTAGATGAAGGAACAGCACCAGAATCGTCCAGGGTTGGGTTAGGGGAGAAAGTCTGGGTGAAGAGTTCAGCTTTATCATGAGAAGACGGCAACGGAGCCGTGGGAATGGGAAAGAAGCAGGAAATTTGTTGGAGAGGATCTTGAGTAGATGCCAGAATGAGCTAGTAGAATTAGAATTAGATAGGTTTCACATTTTTATCCGATCAAGTTATTTTTGACGAGCCGAAGAATAGATTTTGCACGATTCCGAGTAGGCATACAAGTTGAGTGAGAGTCAAGAGTTAGATGGCGACGGTGTAGGGATAGAATATGGAATGTACGCCTCAGTGCCCGAGAAAATCACCTCCGTGATGCGCTCAGCGCACTCAGGGGGGCCCCGACCACGAAAGCAGTTATCATTTCGTTGAGTATCAAAGAAGTATTGCCTAAGGGCCTCCCAATCAGCAGCGTCAAAGTGCCAAAGGCCGAACTGGAGCGATAGGACAGGAAACAGATATAAGCTTGCGGTCGGAGCAGCTCAACGGAGAAAAAGCTTGACAGGTGAGAAATAAATCCAGAATGTTGGGCCTATCTCTAAAGTGATCGGGGATACGAGTAGGGTGGTATACAATCTGCTCGAGGTCATTCAAGATAGAAAAGCTAGTTCACCAGGGATGTCAGTGAAATTGAGGAAAACTACAGGTGGTGGTGGTGAGCATTAAAATCATCTAAAATGGAGATTTCAACGAAAGGAGTGGTATTGAATGTATTCCACTTTGGAGTCAGGTTGTCAAAGGGTTTTGGATAGTCGGTAGAATTAAGAGAAAAGTAGACAGCGCAGATGTGTTTAGTTTGAGATTAACAACTAAGCCGTAGCAAGAGACTGTAGAATTCGGAGGACTCGAGTTTGGGTATACGAGAGCAAGTTAGGTAGTTGCGTACATACAGTGGTGTAGTGCTAAATAAAGAAGTGGGGGAACGCATTTTGAAAGTGTTACTCAGATGCGGGAGGGACAATGGCGAGTGCGGCAAGCCCATACAGCTGGGGGTCCGGGGGCACTGTAAGCCCGCCGGGAAATCTTTTGAAATCTGACCAATTTCAGGGATATTTTGAGGTATATGCACTGGATATTAGGATATATTCCAAGGTTGAAGATGCAGTATTTCCAGTGTCATTAGATATACGACATCCAGTACGATCAATAAAAATAGCTAACAACTGGAATGATTAACTAAAAAAAAGTTAACAACTGGTACGCCGTGGTGACTGTTTCACCAGATCTTTATAGGCTAGCATTGCCTCGGTCGAAGCTAAAAGAAATGAAACAGTTAATGATTCTTTCTCATATTTCTTCTAGGGTGGGAATTAAGATTTCATGACGTTAGAGATTTGTAAGTTCGGATTTATTTGAAATAGTGAGGGAACGCCGTTCCGTCTACCAAAAAAAGTAAGGGAATGCCTTCCCACGCGTTCCCACAGCACTACACCACTGCGTACATATATGTAACATCCACCTTTGGAATAAAATTGAGTATAAAGTAGGAGGGTACAGAAAAGGGGTCGCTGTCAGTCGTCCCAGACACCCGAGTTTGAGTGAAGAACAATGCGAGGTTTAGAGGAAGAAAGGTAGTGTTCAACAGATTGGAAATTTGAGGAAAGGCCACAAATGTTTCGGAAGTTGATGAAAAATAAATCAGGACATCTCGGATAGGCAGTAGCAGAACCAGTCTTCCTGCATCGGTCTGTGTTCCTGGTACTGGCAGTACTGTTACAGTCGATACCATTTTTTTTTTATTTTAAGATTGTGTAGTGTGTAAAATGCATGTATGTACATGAAGGAGTAGGGGAAGTAGTGTGTGTGTGAGAGCATGCTGGACTGCTTACAGGGTAGATAAGACACGTATAAAAATCAGTTAAGGAGGACAGTGCCACGAGAAACTGGCGTTCCAGCACTGCCTATCTCCTGCCTAACTTCCTTTCCCGGAGTACTGCCCCTGGTCGATTGTGTCTACAGTCTCCTCTTCATATAATGGTCATCTTGTGAAAGTGTTCTAAACTTCGACAATTAATTTTGTACCTTTATTTCTTATATTATAAAGAGGAAGCCTCAAAAACATTTTAGTCCACTTGAAGGAGGTTCCTGTTATTAAATAAGTGCATTTTTAAATTGTTCTAGCAGTAATAGGAAAGTGGATAGAAAAGCATAAGGCTCTTTCCCCACCCTCTGCTTCCTCCCCGCCAGAGGCGGGTACGGAGAAAGGTTGAAGAAAATACCTTGACCCTGCAAAAGTAACCAAAGAAGTTGTACAGGAAAGAGTAGAATATGTAAACTAGCTCGACAATTACGTTATACACAGAAATCTTGCACTAGAGAGCATGGTTGTATAAACTAAAATAATGTGTTAATCGTATATCAACTACATGCTGTGGGAACGGCGTTCCCTCACTATTTCAAATAAATCCAAACTTACAAATTTCTAACGTCATGAAATTTTAATTCCCACCCCTAGAAGAAATATGAGAAAGAATCATTAACTGTTTCATTTCTTTTAGCTTCGACTGAGGCAATGCTAGCCTATAAAGATCACCACGGCGTACCAGTTGTTAACTTTTTTTTAGTTAATCATTCCAGTTGTTAGCTATTTTTATTGATCGTACTGGATGTCATATATCTAATGACACTGGAAATACTCCATCTTCAACCTTGGAATATATCCTAATATCCAGTGCATATGACCTCAAAATATCCCTGAAATTGGTCAGATTTCAAAGGATTTCACGGGGGCTTACAGTGCCCCCGGACCCCCAGCTGTATGGGCTCGCCGCGCTCGCCATTGTCCCTCCCGCATCTGAGTAACACTTTCAAAATGCGTTCCTTCACTTCTTTATTTAGCACTACACCACTGACTACATGGTATCGTCACAAAAACCTTGAACATAAGTTTTGATTTTATACAAACTATTTACATCTCTAACAAGGTATCGGGCCAACGAAAACCCCATAGCCCACTCCAGTCTGATCCAAAGAAGATTAAGCAAACTCTCCATGTCTCCATTATGCACAGTGATTCACTGGCCTACTTAGTCAGTGCTCCAGACAACTATCTCTTAATCTTCTATGGATCACTTGTATAATGTTTGTATCTGTTGAGTCTGAAATAAAGTCATTGTTTGTACACCCCTGTACGCGCAAAGCTATGTTGGGAAAGTGAAATGCTTCTATCGGAAAGGGGTTGAAACAGGAATGAGAAAGGAAATCAAATTTTCCACACCATGCCCTCACCCTTCACATGCACCTACCCACCCAAGAGAAGGTTACCCACGAGGAGGAAGAGAAAAATAAAAAAAGGGACGGCAGAAATTCAACTTCACCTAATCCATGTCATGCATTTTTTTTTTTTTTTTTAAGGAAATTATGTACTACAAAATACTTATCTAATCTATTGACAATGCAGGCAAGTGTATGAGCGTGTTTTCTGTAATTGGACGTCTGTCATGTGTATGTAACTGCTAACTCTTTGAATATCGCCGAGTTTCAATTTCGGTTTTTCATCGTGAAAGGTGTTTGTGCAGTAAGTGATATATTGAGTCGTTCGTACTTCGCGGTGTTGTGCCACCACGAGAGTAGAGAAAATCTCTCTCCGGGAAGGAATATCAATGGGAGATCCCTATGTACTTGTTTATGAAGCGAGTGATGAAAAAATCAGTTTGTCGATGGTTGAACATGCTATGTGGTTCACAATCAACTAGGGATATCGCCCTAAAGTTGGGGGCGAATTAAATGTAGGAGGAAATATTTAAAATCCCGTAGGGTTACGTTATAATGCTATTCACAAAATACTTATTTAATCTATTCTTAAATTATATGCGATTATGCGTGAAGTCTTGAACCCCCAGTGTATTCAGAACTTTGTCGAGCCTATTTTTAAACATTTTCACACTTTAGCTTGGAATAACCTTCGAGGGAAGTTGGTTCCAGTAACTATTTTATTAGGAGAAGAAATTACCACAGATGGGGGTACTAAATGTTCTAAGTTCCAATTTAAAATCATTATTTCTTGTTAGATTGGTATTAAATAAAAATAATTTCCTGTAGTCTACTTGTCTATACCATTGAACATCTTGAAATCGTGAATAAGCTGACCACGCAACCACCTGATCTCTAAAGTAAACAGATTTAAGTGTCCTAATCTTCTGTGGTAGTTTTGCAGTCTCATTGAAGAGATCAATTTGGCGGCCCTTGTACCCTTTCCGATCTTTTTATATTCTAACAGGTTCGTTGGACAAGATCAATGTCGCCTGAATCCATGATGAGAATAAAAAAATATAAATTATTTGATTCAAGGAGATACACGATACGTTTTGTAATTATGGATTCCAACAGCTTGCCGACAATTGACGTTAAGCTGATTGGGCGGTAATTACAAGGATTTTGCCTATCACCCTTTTTAGAAAGTGGTTACATTTGCTAATTTCCAGTCGGTTGGAACTTTCCCTAATTCGAATCATTGTTGTTTGAATAGAGTTACTGAATGAACAAATCAACAACAATATTGTAGCTAACCTCTTTTAATACCCTTAGAAGAAATAAGTCGAAACCGAGTGATTTGTACTTAATCTTATAGGGTTATATAATTTTTTTGCTGCACTTATAGGGTTATATAATTTTCTAAATTAGTCTAGTTGAAATGTGACAAGTATTTTGTAGTCTCTATTTCTTTCCATAATTTACTAATTTCATTGTTAAACAATTTCGGCGTCTTGGTGTTAGAAAATCTAGAAGAGGAAGAGCCATTGTTGTCCCAAGGCGATATGATGACTAAGCTGATTGATGCAGCATTGCTTGTATATATTAAGTTAAGGTGTATATATATCCATCTCATAATTGTAAGGTTAGTGAAAAATTCACTTAATTTAGAGCTAGCATTTTTGGGCTCTTGTGGCATCATTGTTTGGGCACTCTTGTGGCATCATTTTTTTGGGGGCACTGCGCGTCTTTCCTACTCGTTTGTTGAATGCGGCACTTACAGGGCGTGGTCTTATAGAGAGCTCTCTTGCAATTAAATTTGGTTGTTTAGATACAAGATTGTTGCATCGTGCAATAGTGCAGGTTGTGTTGTTGTTGCAAGGTTTAGGAAGAAGACCATAAATAGTGCCCCTTTTGTTTTTATCTTAATTTTATGCAACTGAGGCCTAAGGTAGGCCCACATCGAGTCAGCAACCCTGAGGTTGACCTAATAGCACCTCCAAGTCCGTAAGTTTTTTTGTCTAGCTTGACTTGGGCTGTAGGTTAAACTGGCCCTTCAGAGCTTGGCCGTTCACGGCTCAGCTGCGATTCTGAACCCAATAAAATAAAAAAATAACAGGGTCCTTCGAAGTTGGATTCTAGCCCAAGACTGAGTCGGTAACTATTTTCCGGCAAAATTCTGATTGTACAAATTGTAGGCCTAGACGGGTTGAGCATAATTGAGTTAAGGTCCCAGGGTAGAAAGTTTGGTCGCCTAATTGCGAAACTTGGCCACTCGTCTGTAGTTGTTTTGGGCCCTACATTTTTACCAGTTTGGTTAATTTTGGTTTATTATTTGTAGGCGAAGGTTGCAGACTTCAGTGCGCCAGTTACTTGGGTGGAAAATTTGGTATTCCATAGTGGTGGTTGGTCAGTACCCCAACCAAGCAATTCAGTTTATTTGAAAAAAGCAAAATTTGAGTTTGATCAGTTTGGTTAAGCATTTTTGCCAATTCAACTTATTTGGTATTGAGCCCAATTGTTGTTTGCATTGAAAATGAGTGCAGCTGAATTGAACAAGTTTAGAAAAAGGAGAACCGCCTACAAAGGTACAAAGGTTATTGCCACTATAGATTCTGTCATAGAGCGAGAGGATTTAAGCTTCGTGACTGTGCAGCTTTCCATATTAGAAACTAAAAACGTTGCTCTAAACGAAGTAAATGTTAAAATTGAGGCTCTCATAGAAGAGGATGACATAGAAAATAACATAATTTACTTTAAAGAGATTATTGATAACATAATTAAAGTATACACAGAGCAAAAGAGTTCAGCAGCTCAGTACAGTTAGAGACCAGGTCTGATAATGAAACACACCCTCAACAAATGGTGTTTGAAGTTAAGGTTAACAGATCTGCAGTTTAATTACGAGGCTTGTACTCAAAACATTTTCTGGGAGTATTCAGAATGGCAAGAATGGGCAGATAGTTTTCAATCAGCAGTTCATTCTAGTTAAGTGCGGTGGAGAAGTTTAATTATTGCAGTCCCTCTGGAAGGGAGGCAGCAAGACAAAGCAGGATTAGCATTAACAGAGGCTAATTATAATGTAGCTTGGGATATATTAAAGAAAGTTTGGTAAACCGAGATCTTAATTAAAAGCCACCTCCGCGAACTTTTAGTATACTTCCTGTTAATAATCCCAATAGTGTAAGGAGTTATGGCAGTTATATGATAAATTTGAAGTTAGAACTAGATCCCTGGACAACTTGGGTGGAGGAATGGAAAGGTATGGTATAATGTTGTCACTATATTGGAGTCTAAATTGCCTAGCTCAATTTTGCTTGAATTAAGTAGGGGACACTCTACAGAACATGTGTACATCCCCCTTCAGCAGATGTTAAGTCTTTTAGGCACAGAATTAGCAAGATAGAGGGAATTGAGTTTGCACAGTGGGATGTTAAACAAGGGGACAAAGACAGGCACAGCACCAAAGTTTCTACAAAAAGGAATAGCCCAGGTACAGTGTCAGCTCTACATGCATCCTCTGAGAATAAATTAAAGGGAATCAAGGAATGCATATTTTGCGAAGGCAACCACAAGTCATATGAAATGTGAGGTGGTGAGGCTTACCTTTGAGGAGAAAGGACAGGGTAATAAGTCCACAGCATGTTTTAAATGTTTTTTGAAAGGGCACAGAGCAAGGTTTTATAAGTTTAAAATTTTGTGCAAAAAATGCCATGGCCGGCATCAGCCATTATTGTATGAAAACACTCCTAGTAGGCCTACCCCAGAAGTAGAGACATCAGTGGCACATTAGGGCATATCATACTCTGGGTTCAGGTTGAAATTTTGAAAACAAAGTGGTAATATGTATTTATGTAAAAAAATTCTAAGATGGTTTATTATTTGCAACTTTCCGAAAAATCCATTTTCATGGTCAAAATCGCGATTTTCTGATTTGAAGGCTGCCTAACGCAGCCTCAGGGCACCCAAACCAAAGCGCGCAGCTGTTCTGCATATGATTTAGTCTAAAAGCTGCTTTCTGACCTCATCCTTATCCTTGCTTTCTTGCGTGTTTCAACACCTCTGGGTGCTGAAAAAATGTTTAGATTTCACGTAAAACTTAAGAATTTAAGTTTTTCTTCAAAGAATAGGCGCGGCTCACCAGCTCTACTCTGATCGAGTAGCGGGAGACTTGCCACCTCTACGTGTAGGTTTACACGCCTGTTCTTCCTGGATCCCTGAAAAGCGTGGCCTCATAAGATCTTATATTATGATCTTATGAGGACTTTCAGCTCTTATGAGCATTAACGATGGCTTCAGCCTCTTCATCAGCCATCGAACCTGAAAATCTCTAAAGTATGTCCTGCTTCGATCTGAACACTGGGAGCATTTCTCGATGGTCTATCCTGGCTCTCACCCACCCATCTCTCTCTCGTGACCGTACACAGCTTGGGAAGCAGTTGAGACTTCCTGTACAGCTCTCTCGCAGGACTGAGTATGAACAGAGAAAGCACCCACTTTGAGTGGAGTTTTCCTGAGATCCTCGAGCTCATCAAGGTCATCTTGCAGGTGAAAATAGGCTCGTAAATATTCTCTGATTCCCAGTTGATGAGATCCTCAGGTGAAGTGGCTGCAGATTGACTTTGGGATTTTTATGGGGCCTCACTGTCGTATCACCAAAGTCTCTTCCTTCTCTGATCTTCTCTATCTGGCTCACAGCAAAGCTCTCTGATGCTCATCCTCACTGCACAGGAATGAAGCCAGGATGTTCTCAGGATGTGCGTGGTAAGCTCCTCTTATCACTGCAGCAGAGATGATGTTCCTGACCTCGGTAGTCTGGTTCTCTCAGCAGCCTCAGGCTTGAAAAAACGTGTGCAGGACCAAATTTGAGGTGGTGCTTCACTTTGATGTCGTAGTACATTTTGAAGAGAAGTTAAGGCAGCACTTCACGAGGACCTCGAGCCTCCTCAACACCTCCCCTTCAGTCCGTGCTCCCTCATCCACAACAGCAAGATGGCCTGTGCAGTAGTGAGCCACCTGGATTGGTTCAGAGGTCCGCACTTGAGACCAGCCAACTGTGGACTGAGACTTCCAGACTTGATGGCTTTGATCAGAAGATAGCAGTTGTGCTGGTCTGTGGAGAGAGATTTGACTATCTCTACTGGCAGCTCTATAATATCTTCAGTTCCTTCCACTGGTTTGAAGTTGAAGTTGACCTCAAGTTCATTCACTTTCTCAAGAAGTTTTCCAATAGGCCCACTGAAGCCTGACCGGGGAGTTATAGGGCCGTCCAGCTTGATGATTAAGTGCCTCAGGGGGAGCTCGTTCACATGGAGCTGACAGATCATCCAGTGGCACTTGCGACCCAGCATCTCTCCAATAGGGTATGGCGCCTCCAGACCACCCCGTGTTGGTGTTGGTAGAGTCTCCTCCAATCATTACAAGGCTCTCGTCAGCTCCGTGATCCAGAAGCCACTCATGCAGGCCCTGAGCGATCTTATGAGCAGGCTTTTCTCCTTCCTCAGATTCCTCGGGAGTGAAATGGAAGAGGTACTTTCCTTGAGGTCCACGTGATAGTGTAATGCTCCTCGATCACTTTGCCAGGATGAAATCTCCTGTCACTTCGTCATATTTCAACACCTTTATGTTCCTATCCTGCTTGCCATCAAAGAATATCCCAGAGATCTCCTCTGACCTCTGCGTGAGAGCTTCAACTGATGAGGCCATTACTTCCTCCTTGGCCCTCCAGACTTTCATGCCATCTATGGCCAAGTAAGCCTTGTCTTTGGAAAGATGACCGCCTTACCGAAAAAAATGGCGTCCACTCACTTCTACTTCACAATTATAACTGGCGTTATTGAGAGAATGTTGAACTTCGCCTTCTGCGTCCAAATGGTTACAAAGATTCAAATGGAGTAGATTTTTTTTCTTATGTATGTATTAAACCTGTGTAAGAGTTAAGCAAAGTTAATGTGTCTAAATGGCAACAAATTACGACAAAGGGTTAAAAATATGAGGTTGTGTTCAATTGAATATTCGTATTTCAACATAGAACGAGAAAACGCAATTTTGAACATACGCGATTTTTGGGAAAAGTTGCAGAAAAGAAACCCCTTAGAATTAAATTTTACATAAAAATACATATTAGCCAGAGCGAAATTTGGACTCGGAAAAGTATGATATGCCCTGTGGCACATGCACTGCTATGAAAGGGAGTAAAAGTAAAGGGGGATTATTGCAAACAGCTGCAGCATTATTAATTGGGAATGAGGAGAAGCTACTGTAAGTGTATTGTTTGATAGTGGTAGCCAGTGTAGCTTTATTAAGACCAGAATTTCCAGAAAATTGAAGTTTAAAGAACTTAAGAGGGAAAATTTAGAATTTCTGGTTTGGAGTTCCGTTCAAAACCGAACCAAAGTTAAGAAGGTAGAAGTTCTGGTTAAGGGGTTGTTACCACAAGTCCCACTATCAAGGTCCAAGCTGTAGAGATTGAGGAACTTTGTGCTCCAGTCACTACTTGTTAGATATGGCATGTGTCCAAGAATTGCAAGTTAAAGTAATTAATTTTGGCAATAATAAGTTTGAAGGAACAGAAGATATTAGTCTTTTGATTGGAGCTGACTATTATTGGGACTTCATCATCTGGTAATATTGTCCGCACATCTCGAGGTCCGGTAGCGATTGAAAGTAAGCTAGGCTGGATGCTGCATGTAGCTATTGCAATGAAATGGAGGTTAAAGCTCTTTTTGTTAAGATTGAGGAGAACAGCCATGGTTTGGAAAGGCATTTGAAAGCGTTTTGGGAACTTGAATCCATTGGCATAAAGGACAAACAGGCAAGTACAGTGAACAATGATGTTTTAGAGCAATTTGAAAAAGGGATTGGGTTTAGAGATGGTTGCTATGAAGTTGGCCTCCCTTGGAAGGATTCTTGCAAACCCGTTCAAACCTTCAGCTAGCTAATCGGAGGTTGGAGACTTCATTGTACAGGCTAAGAAAAAATAAGTTGTTGTTAATGAATACAATGAGGCCATCCTAAGTATGTATGGGAGGGCTATGCTGAAAGGGTGCAAGGTGAGCTGGTGAGCCAAGGGCACATTATCTGCCACACTATGCAGTGGTACAGCGAGACAAAACTACCACCAAACTGAGGTAGTTTTTGAGATCTTAGCCAAGGACAAAGGTGGTGTGTCCTTGAATGACTGTTTGGATGCTGGATCCAAATTTAAATGCAGATTTATTTTCCTTGTTACTGAGATTCAGGTTTGGTAGAGTAGCATTAACTGCAGATGTGAAGCAAGCCTTTTTGCGGATAAAGTTAAAACCAGAGGACAGAGATGCAGTAAGGTATCTGCAGTGGTGGGCACCGTTAACCAAAAAGTTAACTTCGTTAACCGCTAATCCGTTAACCAAAAAGTTAACTTCGTTAACCGTTAATCCGTTAATTCGTTAATGTAACGGAAGTTACCGATAAACCGTTAACGTTAACTTTTATTATAAAAAAAATGAAAAACACAATATATATATAATTTAATTTTCCCTCTTCTTCTCGTTCTCCATTTTGTCCATGAGATGCATGTTGCCCTTCATGAAAATTAGCATATCAAAGTTTTCATCAGACAGGGATGATCTCTTGGCCCTCAGGATGTCCTTGCCCATAGAGAACAAAGTGACATGAGAATTGAAATCTTACCTGATCAGTTTTATGGTTCTTGAAATGTATCAAGGAGACTACTAATAAGGTACTCACAGACATATTATAAATATACATGACTTACTTGACAACGATTATTTTTAAATATTCACTAGCACAAACATGTTGCGCAAGAGACAGATTGCAAATGAAACGAATGTAGTTATTTGTTGTAATTGTTACATATATATTATTGAAAGTGCCTTAAAATGCTCGTGATATTTCTTGAAAGAAGTTGAAACATTCAACTCAAATGGCAAATCTTTCCGCCTGATTTTACAGTCGACCATGTTTTGCTCAAACCAATGCCATAAATAACTACCATATTTGGTAAGACACAAATTGTGGCGACGGAAACAAATATATCGCCTGATTTTGCACTGCGGAAATGGAAATTCGTTCATCACTATTAACAGTGGCGGATTAATTGCGCACCTGCTCAGCACTGAAAATAATAGAAACTTTTAAACGTTTATTTATGATTTTTTTGGGTTAACGGACTTGAGTTAACGGAAGTTAAATGTAACGGAAGTTAATTAGTCCGATAATGATTTTCAAAGTTAACTTAAAAGTTAAATCGTTAACGAAAAAGTTAACTTCGTTAATTAACGATTAACGGATTAACGGTTTGTGCCCAGCTTTGGGTATCTGTGGGTGGATACGAAAGACTTGTTGGAAAATGAACCTAAGGTTCAAGCATATAGAATGAAGTCAGTGTTGTTTGGCCTCAGCTCTACTCCATTTCTGTTGGCAGCTACTATGCAGTACCATTTTCAGAAATATTCTGAAGTCTATCCTAACACTATTGAACACATAAGAAAATATTTTATGTTGATGATTTGCTGTGTTCCGTGGATAATACAGAAATGGCTAAACAGATATCATGGAGGCTAGAACTATAATGAGGGAGGCTGGCATGGAGCTTAGAAAATGGCAGACCAATCATTCTCAATTACAAGAGTTTATGAGTCAGTCCTGTGTAGGACCTGATGCGGCAGAAAATATTGAGAATTCCGGTATTAAGGAGTTGTGGGCAATAGACACAAAGGTGCTAGGCATTGTTTGGCAGCAAGGAGAGGATTTGTTTACCTTCAATGGGAAATCTTTAGTAGAGCTGGCTGAGAATGAGACAAGGTGGACAAAACGTACAGCTCTTAGTTTGGCTTCGAAGGTCTTTGATCCTCTTGGATTCCTGGCTCCATTTGTGATAAAGTAAAAAATTTGGTTTCAGAGCCTCTTGGAAATTGGACTTGGTTGGGACCAAGAGTTATCTGATCATATGGTGGTAAGGTGGAAATATCGGTGCAAAGAATTGGCACATCTTGGAGACATTGAAATCCCAAAATGGTACTTTGGAGAGTTGAACAATAGTCCAGACAATTTGGAGCTGCACATCTTTTGTGATGCAAGTGAGGAAGCCTATGCAACTTGTATTTATATAAGAGGCACATTGAAAGAGGAAGTAAGTTGCAGGTTGGTTGCTGCAAAGAGCAGAGTAGCACCTTTGAAAAGGCTTTCTATTCCAAGGTTGGAATTGATGGGTGCAGTTATTGCTAGTCGGCTTGCAGTTACAGTGCAAAAGTCTTTGGCCCTTTATGAAATTCCAAGCTATTATTGGACAGACTCCACTATAGTTTGGCACTGGTTAAGAAGCCAGGCAAGGAAATGGAAACCATTTGTTGTCAATAGGTGGAGGAAATTCAAGTGCACACAGATCCAAAGCAATGGAAGCATTGTCCAGGCACCCAAAACCCAGCTGATTTACCAACACAAGGAGTTTCGGTGAAAGATCTTGTACAGTCAAGTTTGTGGTGGAATGGGCCAGAGTGGCTAAAACTTGGAAGTGAAAACTGGGCCTTCTTATCAGCCTATTGTAGGAGAATGCCAGGCTGAAGAAGCATGGGTGAGTGAGGTGAGAAAATGTACTGTGAACAGTTGTCAAGTTATGCAGCAGGACCTCATATTGAGGCTTGAGGACATTAGCAGTCTGAAAAGGTTGTTAAGAGTTACAGCATGGGTATATAGATTTACAAACAACATTAAGGGAGAAACAAGAAGGGAAGGAATTCTGAACAGTAAGGAGATTCAGCAAGCCAAGCAATACTGGGTGGTATATGTGCAGAAGGAAAAATTTGGTGAAGAGAGGGAATTGCTCACCAGCCGTCCATTACAGGTTCTACCAACACATTCTGCTCTCAAGGGTTTGGATGTGTTTTTGGATCAGGATTTACTGAGAGTAGGAGGTAGACTACAGTTTTCTGGGCTTCCAGAGGAGAAAAGACATCCAAGTTTGCTACCTTCTGGGGGGGCACTTTGTGGAACTTTTGATCCTGGATACGCATCATAAGTTGTTACATGCTGGAGTTAGAGAAGTGATAATAGAGATCAGACAACAGTTTTCGATTCCCAAAATTAGACAAGTAGGTAGTAAAAAAGGTCTTGCACAAATGTGTGGTTTGCAAGCGTTGGAGTGCAAAGCCTTATTATGAAAAGGTGGCTCCACTTCCAAGAGAACGGTGTCTATACTACCACATTTGATGTAGTGGGAGTAGACTTCGCCGGTCCAGTCTCTGTGTATAAGCAAGGGGAGTCTAACAAAGGTTATATATGTCTTTTCACATGTACTACCACCAGAGCTGTCCATTTGGAGTTGGTAAGCAACTTAAGTAGTGATGTATTTCTTTTGGCCTTTAAAAGGTTTGTGAACAGAAGCGGTTTCCCAAATAAAATCATATCGGATAATGCAAAAACCTTCAAAAGGGCTGCAAAGGAACTCCAAGAAGTTTAGTCCTTGCTAAAAGAGGAGGGATTCTAATCCTACTTTTCACACAGGGTACAGTGGGAGTTTATTGTTGAGAGAGCACCATGGTGGGGAGGATTTTGGGAAAGGCTAGTGAGAAGTGTAAAGTGTCCATTAAAGAAACTTTTAGCTAATGCTCATTTGAGCAAAGAAGAATTCTGCACTGTTTGGTGTGAAGTAGAAGCAATGGTGAACAGTAGGCCTATCACCTTTGTTTATAACAGTATGCAGGATGCAAAGCCATTGACACCAAATCATTTTCTTTGTGGTAAATGATTAACATCAAGCGCCAGTTTGCTAGAAGACTTACAGCCTATCCAGAGCACTCAAGAAGAATTAACCAGAAGGTTCAAGTACCTTGAAGAGCTACAAGATCAGTTATGGAAGAGGTGACAGATGGAATACTTGCCAGAACTCAATTATTACCCATCAGGCAATGTAAAGGGCTCCAATGCAAATTGTATCAAGGTGGGAGAAGTTGTAATGATTGGGAATGAAAGACAAGGCAATGCTGGAAGCTTGGCATAATTGAAGAGTTGTTTGTTGGCAAAGACAATTTAGTTAGGTCTGCACTGGTAAAGACTTCAGGAGGAAAATTAAAGAGACCTATACAAAAACTATGCTTTAGAAACCAGCAAAAACACGGATAGTCAAGATGAAACATTTAAGTTACAGCCTCATGGAGAAGGCTTGGCTAAACTTGCAGAAGATAATGACAACAATGCCTCTTCGGTGGGGAGTGTTAGAAAATCTAAAAGAGGAAGAGCCATTGTTGTCCCAAGGCGATATGATGACTAAGCTGATTGATGCAACATTGCTTGTATATATTAAGTTAAGGTGTATATATATCCATCTCATAATTGTAAGGTTAGTGTAAAATTCACTTAATTTAGAGCTAGCATTTTTGGGCTCTTGTGGCATCATTGTTTGGGCACTCTTGTGGCATCATTTTTTGGGGGGCACTGCGCGTCTTTTGTTAGATACTGGCAGCTCGGACAACTTCATTCGTGAGGATCTAGCCAAACACTTAGAGCTGCCCATTCTTCCGCACTCGGGCGTCGTATCAATGGCTTCGTCTAATCTATCCGCAGCCATCTCAGGTCGATGTACAGTGAAGGTTACGATGGGAGACCGCGACTACGAAAAGCTCGAACTATCCGTCTTGTCGGATCTGTGCGCTGACATAATACTCGGTACCCCATTCTTAATCAAACACAAGGAATTGAACATCAATTTCGGAGGTCCGGAGCCAGCACTCCATATATGCGGCCTTATTCGATCAAGAATTTCAGCCCCACCACTATTCGGCAACTTAACTGCCGATTGTCGTCCCATCGCCACGAAGTCCAGACGATTTTGCTCTGAGGACAAAATTTTCATTGGGAAATAAATCGAAAAGCTACTCAGGGATGAGATAATTGAACCCAGTAACTCACCCTGGCGTGCTCAAGTAGTCATCACATCTACCGAAACAAAAAAAAAACGCATGGTAATCGATTTCTCTCAAACCGTCAACCGATTTACCATGCTAGATGCATATCCTCTTCCGCGAATCGATGATATAGCCAACAAAGTCTCACAACACAAATACTACAGCGTAATTGATCTGTCAAGCGCATACTACCAGGTAGAAATCGATCCGTCTGAACGACCTTTCACAGCATTCGAGGCTGACGGAAATCTATACCAATTCAGAAGGATCCCTATGGGAGTAACTAACGGAGCCGCGGCCTTCCAGCGCGTCATGAACGAATTCATATCCTCGAACAACTTATCATCAACATACGCCTACCTCGACGATCTCACCATTTGCGGAACCACTTGGGAAGAGCACGATGAGAACTTTCGACATTTCTGGGAAGCCGCTAAACGAGTAAATCTGAGTCTAAACAAGGAAAAATGCAAGCTTTCGATGACATCAGTGCACCTGCTCAGATATTCTATCTCTCATGGCGTATTGCGGCCCGATCCCGAACGCCTCCGGCCACTACAAGAACTTCAAACTCCTCGCAACAAGTCGTCTCTACAACGCGTAATCGGACTATTCGCATACTATGCTAAATGGATTCAGGACTATTCCCTCAAGATCAAACCTCTGCTCAAAGTTTCATCATTCCCATTAACTCGCGAGGAAGTATCAACGATCCAAACACTCAAAGATGATATCTCGAAAGCTGTCGTCGGTTCAATCGATGAAGAACTGCCGTTCACTGTGGAGACGGACGCTTCCTCTTCAGCAATCGGAGCCACCCTCACCCAGAACGGCCGCCCGGTGGCGTTCTTTTCTCGCGCTCTGAATAACACAGAACGTCGCCATCACATCGTTGAAAAGGAGGCATACGCTGTAATCGAATCCATTCGAAGTGGAAGCACTTCTTAGCTTATCGACACTTTACTGTCGTCACCGACCAGCGGAGCGTATCTTTCATGTTCGATGGAAAAGCTACTGGTCGTATTAAGAACGATAAGATTCTCCGTTGGCGTGTAGAACTAGCCGGCTACTCATTCGCAATAAAATACAGACCGGGCCCCGAGAACCGAGCCGCAGACGCATTGTCGCGTTCCTTTTGCGCTGCTACTCCAAGAATATCCCTCGCCCAGCTGCATGTTAATCTGATACACCCAGGAGTCCGCCGAATGACTCATTTTGTGAGAGCTAGGAACCTACCATTCTCAGTGGATGACATCAAACGAGTTACGTCGGAATGCCAAACATGCGTTAAATGTAAGCCACAGTACTATAAACCAGAAGTTAGTCACTTAATACGGGCCATGTCCCCGTTTGACCGACTTAACATCGACTTTAAAGGCCCGCTTCCGAGCGCAACTTCGCGACCTTACATCCTAACAGTAATCGACGAGTATTCACGCTTTCCTTTTGCCTTCCCGTGCCGTGATACGAACACGTCAACCGTTATCGCCCGTCTCACCGAGTTATTTTCTACCTTCGGAACTCCCTCTTACATCCACACAGATCGAGGGACATCGTTTATGTCTTCGGAACTAAAACTGTTCCTAACTAAACATGGTATCGCGACTAGTCGCAGAACGCCGTATCACCCCCAAGGAAACGGGCAATGCGAACGTTACAATGGAATCATCATGAACACCATCAAACTAGCCATAGAAGATCGCGGGTTGCCGATGTCGCAATGGGAGTCCGTCCTACCAGACGCGCTGCACTCGATTACATCGCTGCTGTGTACGGCCACGAACGAAACTCCTCACGAGCGTCTATTCACGCACCCGCGGCGTACTTCTACCGGTTCTGCACTACCGACGTGGCTGTCTTCTCCGGGAACTGTACTCCTTCGCCAATTCATTCGCCGATCCAAGAACGACCCCCTCGTCGAGGAAGTTGAGTTAATTGAGGCAAACCCCAACTACGCGTTTATACGGCATCAATGGGAGAGAAGATACCGTATCCATCAGGGACCTGGCACCGGCGGGACGTAGCAATACGGATGACACGAATCACTATGAACCCCCCGTACCCAGTCCGCCAATCAATTCCACCCCGCTAACGGACGACTCAGAACCCGCTGAGATCCGCCGACACACGGTCCCAACAGCTCCCGTCGAAGCGACTCCAGTCGAAGTCGAGAGAGGCCCACCTGTGTCAGTAACCTCCGAGACGAGTCCCCCTCTGAGAAGAAGCACTCGAATCAGATACCCAGCTCAACGCCTAAACTTGTAGACTCTTCTTTCTTCCAAAATATCTTGAACTTGTCGTTTTGTTTCTTACCGTGCAATGTATCACGTATTATAAAAGAAGAGAGGAATGTAATGAGTCTTTACTAATTATTGTTTTCTGTGTACCAAGTCTTTACTAATTATTGTTTTCTGTGTTTCAGATCTATGCTATGTTTATGTTGAATAAAGCCTCAAATTGGCCTTTACTTTATCTCTAGCCCGCTAACAAACGCGGCACCACAACTAATTATTGTTTTCTGTGTAACAAGTCTTTACTAATTATTGTTTTCTGTGTTTCAGATCTATGCTATGTTTATGTTGAATAAAGCCTCAAATTGGCCTTTACTTTATCTCTAGCCCGCTAACAAACGCGGCACCACAATTTATTCAACATTTCAATCAGCCATTCAGTCGGCCTTTCAGATACAGCAAGCAAATATTCATCCAGTAATCTTACTATATCATGGAGAAGGTGATTCGCCCGGATAAATTTATTACTTCTCCGAATTCTCCCCAAGCTGGGAAACTATGGAAATTATGGTCGCGCGGATTCAAATATTTCTTGAGTACTATCGCCGAACACAACCCCAATAAATTGGAGGTTCTATTCATACATATCGGCCCCGATGTCGCTGATATCATTCAAGACTGCTCTACTTATGAGGATGCCATGGCAGCCTTAGAGGCCACCTACGTCAAGAAGCCAAACGAGGTATGCGCTCGCCACCTGTTGTCCACCCGTCACCAAAAGCCCGAGGAAACCCTCGATGAGTACTTGCAAATTCTTCAACAACTAGCCAATGACTGCAACTTCAAATCGGTTTCCGCGACGAAAACAGGAGTTCATCTGTGAGAGACGCTTTCATCCGAGGAATTAGAGATAGCGCCATCCGTACCCGCTTACTCGAAAATGACACACTCTCACTGGAAAAGGCTATCGTCCAGGCTCGAACATTAGATCAGGCCCAGAAAACTCAGAATCGTACCTCACTCATTACGGTGCTGTTGCAGCCACTGGCTCTCGCCACGAACCGTCGCCGACTACTGACTCTGCCCGGCCTGCCTGCGTCCAAGAAGACGATCTCCAAACTCTTCAGCCGCTACGAATTTCGACAACAAAGCCGCTCTGTGCTTCTTCTGCGGGTCTCGACGCCACCCACGAAGCAGGTGTCCAGCAAAGGATTCTATCTGTACGAAATGTGAAAAGACCGGCCACTGGGCCAAAGTCTGCCGCTCAAGTACTTCCTCGGCACGTCAAAAACAGGATAAAACCACAGCGTCTCATTCAGCCGCAGCATTAGCGACCATTAGTACCACTCTATCGTGTAGCTCCTCCATGCCTACCAACTCAACAGTCGATATCCTCGTCAACGGCCGTTCGTGTCTCGCCTTGTTGGATACTGCAGCTCGGACAACTTCATTCGTGAGGATCTAGCCAAACACTTAGAGCTGCCCATTCTTCCGCACTCGGGCGTCGTATCAATGGCTTCGTCTAATCTATCCGCAGCCATCTCAGGTCGATGTACAGTGAAGGTTACGATGGGAGACCGCGACTACGAAAAGCTCGAACTATCCGTCTTGTCGGATCTGTGCGCTGACATAATACTCGGTACCCCATTCTTAATCAAACACAAGGAATTGAACATCAATTTCGGAGGTCCGGAGCCAGCACTCCATATATGCGGCCTTATTCGATCAAGAATTTCAGCCCCACCACTATTCGGCAACTTAACTGCCGATTGTCGTCCCATCGCCACGAAGTCCAGACGATTTTGCTCTGAGGACAAAATTTTCATTGGGAAATAAATCGAAAAGCTACTCAGGGATGAGATAATTGAACCCAGTAACTCACCCTGGCGTGCTCAAGTAGTCATCACATCTACCGAAACAAAAAAAAAAACGCATGGTAATCGATTTCTCTCAAACCGTCAACCGATTTACCATGCTAGATGCATATCCTCTTCCGCGAATCGATGATATAGCCAACAAAGTCTCACAACACAAATACTACAGCGTAATTGATCTGTCAAGCGCATACTACCAGGTAGAAATCGATCCGTCTGAACGACCTTTCACAGCATTCGAGGCTGACGGAAATCTATACCAATTCAGAAGGATCCCTATGGGAGTAACTAACGGAGCCGCGGCCTTCCAGCGCGTCATGAACGAATTCATATCCTCGAACAACTTATCATCAACATACGCCTACCTCGACGATCTCACCATTTGCGGAACCACTTGGGAAGAGCACGATGAGAACTTTCGACATTTCTGGGAAGCCGCTAAACGAGTAAATCTGAGTCTAAACAAGGAAAAATGCAAGCTTTCGATGACATCAGTGCACCTGCTCAGATATTCTATCTCTCATGGCGTATTGCGGCCCGATCCCGAACGCCTCCGGCCACTACAAGAACTTCAAACTCCTCGCAACAAGTCGTCTCTACAACGCGTAATCGGACTATTCGCATACTATGCTAAATGGATTCAGGACTATTCCCTCAAGATCAAACCTCTGCTCAAAGTTTCATCATTCCCATTAACTCGCGAGGAAGTATCAACGATCCAAACACTCAAAGATGATATCTCGAAAGCTGTCGTCGGTTCAATCGATGAAGAACTGCCGTTCACTGTGGAGACGGACGCTTCCTCTTCAGCAATCGGAGCCACCCTCACCCAGAACGGCCGCCCGGTGGCGTTCTTTTCTCGCGCTCTGAATAACACAGAACGTCGCCATCACATCGTTGAAAAGGAGGCATACGCTGTAATCGAATCCATTCGAAAGTGGAAGCACTTCTTAGCTTATCGACACTTTACTGTCGTCACCGACCAGCGGAGCGTATCTTTCATGTTCGATGGAAAAGCTACTGGTCGTATTAAGAACGATAAGATTCTCCGTTGGCGTGTAGAACTAGCCGGCTACTCATTCGCAATAAAATACAGACCGGGCCCCGAGAACCGAGCCGCAGACGCATTGTCGCGATCCTTTTGCGCTGCTACTCCAAGAATATCCCTCGCCCAGCTGCATGTTAATCTGATACACCCAGGAGTCCGCCGAATGACTCATTTTGTGAGAGCTAGGAACCTACCATTCTCAGTGGATGACATCAAACGAGTTAGGTCGGAATGCCAAACATGCGTTAAATGTAAGCCACAGTACTATAAACCAGAAGTTAGTCACTTAATACGGGCCATGTCCCGTTTGACCGACTTAACATCGACTTTAAAGGCCCGCTTCCGAGCGCAACTTCGCGACCTTACATCCTAACAGTAATCGACGAGTATTCACGCTTTCCTTTTGCCTTCCCGTGCCGTGATACGAACACGTCAACCGTTATCGCCCGTCTCACCGAGTTATTTTCTACCTTCGGAACTCCCTCTTACATCCACACAGATCGAGGGACATCGTTTATGTCTTCGGAACTAAAACTGTTCCTAACTAAACATGGTATCGCGACTAGTCGCAGAACGCCGTATCACCCCCAAGGAAACGGGCAATGAGAACGTTACAATGGAATCATCATGAACACCATCAAACTAGCCATAGAAGATCGCGGGTTGCCGATGTCGCAATGGGAGTCCGTCCTACCAGACGCGCTGCACTCGATTAGATCGCTGCTGTGTACGGCCACGAACGAAACTCCTCACGAGCGTCTATTCACGCACCCGCTGCGTACTTCTACCGGTTCTGCACTACCGACGTGGCTGTCTTCTCCGGGAACTGTACTCCTTCGCCAATTCATTCGCCGATCCAAGAACGACCCCCTCGTCGAGGAAGTTGAGTTAATTGAGGCAAACCCCAACTACGCGTTTATACGGCATCCGAATGGGAGAGAAGATACCGTATCCATCAGGGACCTGGCACCGGCGGACGTAGCAATACGGATGACACGAATCACTATGAACCCCCGTACCCAGTCCGCCAATCAATTCCACCCCGCTAACGGACGACTCAGAACCCGCTGAGATCCGCCGACACACGGTCCCAACAGCTCCCGTCGAAGCGACTCCAGTCGAAGTCGAGAGAGGCCCACCTGTGTCAGTAACCTCCGAGACGAGTCCCCCTCTGAGAAGAAGCACTCGAATCAGATACCCAGCTCAACGCCTAAACTTGCAGACTCTTCTTTCTTCCAAAATATCTTGAACTTGTCGTTTTGTTTCTTACCGTGCAATGTATCACGTATTATAAAAGAAGAGAGGAATGTAATGAGTCTTTACTAATTATTGTTTTCTGTGTAACAAGTCTTTACTAATTATTGTTTTCTGTGTTTCAGATCTATGCTATGTTTATGTTGAATAAAGCCTCAAATTGGCCTTTACTTTATCTCTAGCCCGCTAACAAACGCGGCACCACAACTAATTATTGTTTTCTGTGTAACAAGTCTTTACTAATTATTGTTTTCTGTGTTTCAGATCTATGCTATGTTTATGTTGAATAAAGCCTCAAATTGGCCTTTACTTTATCTCTAGCCCGCTAACAAACGCGGCACCACAATTTATTCAACATTTCAATCAGCCATTCAGTCGGCCTTTCAGATACAGCAAGCAAATATTCATCCAGTAATCTTACTATATCATGGAGAAGGTGATTCGCCCGGATAAATTTATTACTTCTCCGAATTCTCCCCAAGCTGGGAAACTATGGAAATTATGGTCGCGCGGATTCAAATATTTCTTGAGTACTATCGCCGAACACAACCCCAATAATTGGAGGTTCTATTCATACATATCGGCCCCGATGTCGCTGATATCATTCAAGACTGCTCTACTTATGAGGATGCCATGGCAGCCTTAGAGGCCACCTACGTCAAGAAGCCAAACGAGGTATGCGCTCGCCACCTGTTGTCCACCCGTCACCAAAAGCCCGAGAAACCCTCGATGAGTACTTGCAAATTCTTCAACAACTAGCCAATGACTGCAACTTCAAATCGGTTTCCGCCGACGAAAACAGGAGTTCATCTGTGAGAGACGCTTTCATCCGAGGAATTAGAGATAGCGCCATCCGTACCCGCTTACTCGAAAATGACACCTCTCACTGAAAAGGCTATCGTCCAGGCTCGAACATTAGATCAGGCCCAGAAAACTCAGAATCGTACCTCACTCATTACGGTGCTGTTGCAGCCACTGGCTCTCGCCACGAACCGTCGCCGACTACTGACTCTGTCCGGCCTGCCTGCGTCCAAGAAGACGATCTCCCAAACTCTTCAGCCGCTACGAATTTCGACAACAAAGCCGCTCTGTGCTTCTTCTGCGGGTCTCGACGCCACCCACGAAGCAGGTGTCCAGCAAAGGATTCTATCTGTACGAAATGTGAAAAGACCGGCCACTGGGCCAAAGTCTGCCGCTCAAGTACTTCCTCGGCACGTCAAAAACAGGATAAAACCACAGCGTCTCATTCAGCCGCAGCATTAGCGACCATTAGTACCACTCTATCGTGTAGCTCCTCCATGCCTACCAACTCAACAGTCGATATCCTCGTCAACGGCCGTTCGTGTCTCGCCTTGTTGGATACTGGCAGCTCGGACAACTTCATTCGTGAGGATCTAGCCAAACACTTAGAGCTGCCCATTCTTCCGCACTCGGGCGTCGTATCAATGGCTTCGTCTAATCTATCCGCAGCCATCTCAGGTCGATGTACAGTGAAGGTTACGATGGGAGACCGCGACTACGAAAAGCTCGAACTATCCGTCTTGTCGGATCTGTGCGCTGACATAATACTCAGTACCCCATTCTTAATCAAACACAAGGAATTGAACATCAATTTCGGAGGTCCGGAGCCAGCACTCCATATATGCGCCTTATTCGATCAAGAATTTCAGCCCCACCACTATTCCGCAACTTAACTGCCGATTGTCGTCCCATCGCCACGAAGTCCAGACGATTTTGCTCTGAGGACAAAATTTTCATTGGGAAATAAATCGAAAAGCTACTCAGGGATGAGATAATTGAACCCAGTAACTCACCCTGGCGTGCTCAAGTAGTCATCACATCTACCGAAACAAAAAAAAAACGCATGGTAATCGATTTCTCTCAAACCGTCAACCGATTTACCATGCTAGATGCATATCCTCTTCCGCGAATCGATGATATAGCCAACAAAGTCTCACAACACAAATACTACAGCGTAATTGATCTGTCAAGCGCATACTACCAGGTAGAAATCGATCCGTCTGAACGACCTTTCACAGCATTCGAGGCTGACGGAAATCTATACCAATTCAGAAGGATCCCTATGGGAGTAACTAACGGAGCCGCGGCCTTCCAGCGCGTCATGAACGAATTCATATCCTCGAACAACTTATCATCAACATACGCCTACCTCGACGATCTCACCATTTGCGGAACCACTTGGGAAGAGCACGATGAGAACTTTCGACATTTCTGGAAGCCGCTAAACGAGTAAATCTGAGTCTAAACAAGGAAAAATGCAAGCTTTCGATGACATCAGTGCACCTGCTCAGATATTCTATCTCTCATGGCGTATTGCGGCCCGATCCCGAACGCCTCCGGCCACTACAAGAACTTCAAAACTCCTCGCACAAGTCGTCTCTACAACGCGTAATCGGACTATTCGCATACTATGCTAAATGATTCAGGACTATTCCCTCAAGATCAAACCTCTGCTCAAAGTTTCATCATTCCCATTAACTCGCGAGGAAGTATCAACGATCCAAACACTCAAAGATGATATCTCGAAAGCTGTCGTCGGTTCAATCGATGAAGAACTGCCGTTCACTGTGGAGGACGGACGCTTCCTCTTCAGCAATCGGAGCCACCCTCACCCAGAACGGCCGCCCGGTGGCGTTCTTTTCTCGCGCTCTGAATAACACAGAACGTCGCCATCACATCGTTGAAAAGGAGGCATACGCTGTAAATCGAATCCATTCGAAGTGGAAGCACTTCTTAGCTTATCGACACTTTACTGTCGTCACCGACCAGCGGAGCGTATCTTTCATGTTCGATGGAAAAGCTACTGGTCGTATAAGAACGATAAGATTCTCCGTTGGCGTGTAGAACTAGCCGGCTACTCATTCGCAATAAAAATACAGACCGGGCCCCGAGAACCGAGCCGCAGACGCATTGTCGCGATCCTTTTGCGCTGCTACTCCAAGAATATCCCTCGCCCAGCTGCATGTTAATCTGATACACCCAGGTCCGCCGAATGACTCATTTTGTGAGAGCTAGGAACCTACCATTCTCAGTGGATGACATCAAACGAGTTAGGTCGGAATGCCAACATGCGTTAAATGTAAGCCACAGTACTATAAACCAGAAGTTAGTCACTTAATACGGGCCATGTCCCCGTTTGACCGACTTAACATCGACTTTAAAGGCCCGCTTCCGAGCGCAACTTCGCGACCTTACATCCTAACAGTAATCGACGAGTATTCACGCTTTCCTTTTGCCTTCCCGTGCCGTGATACGAACACGTCAACCGTTATCGCCCGTCTCACCGAGTTATTTTCTACCTTCGGAACTCCCTCTTACATCCACACAGATCGAGGGACATCGTTTATGTCTTCGGAACTAAAACTGTTCCTAACTAAACATGGTATCGCGACTAGTCGCAGAACGCCGTATCACCCCCAAGGAAACGGCAATGAGAACGTTACAATGGAATCATCATGAACACCATCAAACTAGCCATAGAAGATCGCGGGTTGCCGATGTCGCAATGGGAGTCCGTCCTACCAGACGCGCTGCACTCGATTAGATCGCTGCTGTGTACGGCCACGAACGAAACTCCTCACGAGCGTCTATTCACGCACCCGCTGCGTACTTCTACCGGTTCTGCACTACCGACGTGGCTGTCTTCTCCGGGAACTGTACTCCTTCGCCAATTCATTCGCCGATCCAAGAACGACCCCCTCGTCGAGGAAGTTGAGTTAATTGAGGCAAACCCCAACTACGCGTTTATACGGCATCCGAATGGAGAGAAGATACCGTATCCATCAGGACCTTGCACCGCGGGACGTAGCAATACGGATGACACGATCACTATGAACCCCCCGTACCCAGTCCGCCAATCAATTCCCCCCGCTAACGGACGACTCAGAACCCGCTGAGATCCGCCGACACACGGTCCCAACAGCTCCGTCGAAGCGACTCCAGTCGAAGTCGAGAGAGGCCCACCTGTGTCAGTAACCTCCGAGACGAGTCCCCCTCTGAGAAGAAGCACTCGAATCAATACCCAGCTCACGCCTAAACTTGCAGACCTCTTCTTTCTTCCAAAATATCTTGAACTTGTCGTTTTGTTTCTTACCGTGCAATGTATCACGTATTATAAAAGAAGAGAGGATGTAATGAGTCTTTACTAATATTGTTTCTGTGTACACAAGTCTTTACTATTATTGTTTTCTGTGTTTCAGATCTATGCTATGTTTATGTTGAATAAAGCCTCAAATTGGCCTTTACTTTATCTCTAGCCCGCTAACAAACGCGGCACCACAACTAATTATTGTTTTCTGTGTAACAAGTCTTTACTAATTATTGTTTTCTGTGTTTCAGATCTATGCTATGTTTATGTTGAATAAAGCCTCAAATTGGCCTTTACTTTATCTCTAGCCCGCTAACAAACGCGGCACCACAATTTATTCAACATTTCAATCAGCCATTCAGTCGGCCTTTCAGATACAGCAAGCAAATATTCATCCAGTAATCTTACTATATCATGGAGAAGGTGATTCGCCCGGATAAATTTATTACTTCTCCGAATTCTCCCCAAGCTGGGAAACTATGGAAATTATGGTCGCGCGGATTCAAATATTTCTTGAGTACTATCGCCGAACACAACCCCAATAAATTGGAGGTTCTATTCATACATATCGGCCCCGATGTCGCTGATATCATTCAAGACTGCTCTACTTATGAGGATGCCATGGCAGCCTTAGAGGCCACCTACGTCAAGAAGCCAAACGAGGTATGCGCTCGCCACCTGTTGTCCACCCGTCACCAAAAGCCCGAGGAAACCCTCGATGAGTACTTGCAAATTCTTCAACAACTAGCCAATGACTGCAACTTCAAATCGGTTTCCGCCGACGAAAACAGGAGTTCATCTGTGAGAGACGCTTTCATCCGAGGAATTAGAGATAGCGCCATCCGTACCCGCTTACTCGAAAATGACACACTCTCACTGGAAAAGGCTATCGTCCAGGCTCGAACATTAGATCAGGCCCAGAAAAACTCAGAATCGTACCTCACTCATTACGGTGCTGTTGCAGCCACTGGCTCTCGCCACGAACCGTCGCCGACTACTGACTCTGCCCGGCCTGCCTGCGTCCAAGAAGACGATCTCCCAAACTCTTCAGCCGCTACGAATTTCGACAACAAAGCCGCTCTGTGCTTCTTCTGCGGGTCTCGACGCCACCCACGAAGCAGGTGTCCAGCAAAGGATTCTATCTGTACGAAATGTGAAAAGACCGGCCACTGGGCCAAAGTCTGCCGCTCAAGTACTTCCTCGGCACGTCAAAAACAGGATAAAACCACAGCGTCTCATTCAGCCGCAGCATTAGCGACCATTAGTACCACTCTATCGTGTAGCTCCTCCATGCCTACCAACTCAACAGTCGATATCCTCGTCAACGGCCGTTCGTGTCTCGCCTTGTTGGATACTGGCAGCTCGGACAACTTCATTCGTGAGGATCTAGCCAAACACTTAGAGCTGCCCATTCTTCCGCACTCGGGCGTCGTATCAATGGCTTCGTCTAATCTATCCGCAGCCATCTCAGGTCGATGTACAGTGAAGGTTACGATGGGAGACCGCGACTACGAAAAGCTCGAACTATCCGTCTTGTCGGATCTGTGCGCTGACATAATACTCGGTACCCCATTCTTAATCAAACACAAGGAATTGAACATCAATTTCGGAGGTCCGGAGCCAGCACTCCATATATGCGGCCTTACTCGATCAAGAATTTCAGCCCCACCACTATTCGGCAACTTAACTGCCGATTGTCGTCCCATCGCCACGAAGTCCAGACGATTTTGCTCTGAGGACAAAATTTTCATTGGGAAAGAAATCGAAAAGCTACTCAGGGATGAGATAATTGAACCCAGTAACTCACCCTGGCGTGCTCAAGTAGTCATCACATCTACCGAAACAAAAAAAAAAACGCATGGTAATCGATTTCTCTCAAACCGTCAACCGATTTACCATGCTAGATGCATATCCTCTTCCGCGAATCGATGATATAGCCAACAAAGTCTCACAACACAAATACTACAGCGTAATTGATCTGTCAAGCGCATACTACCAGGTAGAAATCGATCCGTCTGAACGACCTTTCACAGCATTCGAGGCTGACGGAAATCTATACCAATTCAGAAGGATCCCTATGGGAGTAACTAACGGAGCCGCGGCCTTCCAGCGCGTCATGAACGAATTCATATCCTCGAACAACTTATCATCAACATACGCCTACCTCGACGATCTCACCATCTGCGGAACCACTTGGGAAGAGCACGATGAGAACTTTCGACATTTCTGGGAAGCCGCTAAACGAGTAAATCTGAGTCTAAACAAGGAAAAATGCAAGCTTTCGATGACATCAGTGCACCTGCTCGGATATTCTATCTCTCATGGCGTATTGCGGCCCGATCCCGAACGCCTCCGGCCACTACAAGAACTTCAAACTCCTCGCAACAAGTCGTCTCTACAACCGTAATCGGACTATTCGCATACTATGCTAAATGGATTCAGGACTATTCCCTCAAGATCAAACCTCTGCTCAAAGTTTCATCATTCCCATTAACTCGCGAGGAAGTATCAACGATCCAAACACTCAAAGATGATATCTCGAAAGCTGTCGTCGGTTCAATCGATGAAGAACTGCCGTTCACTGTGGAGACGGACGCTTCCTCTTCAGCAATCGGAGCCACCCTCACCCAGAACGGCCGCCCGGTGGCGTTCTTTTCTCGCGCTCTGAATAACACAGAACGTCGCCATCACATCGTTGAAAAGGAGGCATACGCTGTAATCGAATCCATTCGCAAGTGGAAGCACTTCTTAGCTTATCGACACTTTACTGTCGTCACCGACCAGCGGAGCGTATCTTTCATGTTCGATGGAAAAGCTACTGGTCGTATTAAGAACGATAAGATTCTCCGTTGGCGTGTAGAACTAGGCTACTCATTCGCAATAAAATACAGACCGGGCCCCGAGAACCGAGCCGCAGACGCATTGTCGCGATCCTTTTGCGCTGCTACTCCAAGAATATCCCTCGCCCAGCTGCATGTTAATCTGATACACCCAGGAGTCCGCCGAATGACTCATTTTGTGAGAGCTAGGAACCTACCATTCTCAGTGGATGACATCAAACGAGTTACGTCGGAATGCCAAACATGCGTTAAATGTAAGCCACAGTACTATAAACCAGAAGTTAGTCACTTAATACGGGCCATGTCCCCGTTTGACCGACTTAACATCGACTTTAAAGGCCCGCTTCCGAGCGCAACTTCGCGACCTTACATCCTAACAGTAATCGACGAGTATTCACGCTTTCCTTTTGCCTTCCCGTGCCGTGATACGAACACGTCAACCGTTATCGCCCGTCTCACCGAGTTATTTTCTACCTTCGGAACTCCCTCTTACATCCACACAGATCGAGGGACATCGTTTATGTCTTCGGAACTAAAACTGTTCCTAACTAAACATGGTATCGCGACTAGTCGCACAACGCCGTATCACCCCCAAGGAAACGGGCAATGCGAACGTTACAATGGAATCATCATGAACACCATCAAACTAGCCATAGAAGATCGCGGGTTGCCGATGTCGCAATGGGAGTCCGTCCTACCAGACGCGCTGCACTCGATTAGATCGCTGCTGTGTACGGCCACGAACGAAACTCCTCACGAGCGTCTATTCACGCACCCGCGGCGTACTTCTACCGGTTCTGCACTACCGACGTGGCTGTCTTCTCCGGGAACTGTACTCCTTCGCCAATTCATTCGCCGATCCAAGAACGACCCCCTCGTCGAGGAAGTTGAGTTAATTGAGGCAAACCCCAACTACGCGTTTATACGGCATCCGAATGGGAGAGAAGATACCGTATCCATCAGGGACCTGGCACCGGCGGGACGTAGCAATACGGATGACACGAATCACTATGAACCCCCCGTACCCAGTCCGCCAATCAATTCCACCCCGCTAACGGACGACTCAGAACCCGCTGAGATCCGCCGACACACGGTCCCAACAGCTCCCGTCGAAGCGACTCCAGTCGAAGTCGAGAGAGGCCCACCTGTGTCAGTAACCTCCGAGACGAGTCCCCCTCTGAGAAGAAGCACTCGAATCAGATACCCAGCTCAACGCCTAAACTTGTAGACTCTTCTTTCTTCCAAAATATCTTGAACTTGTCGTTTTGTTTCTTACCGTGCAATGTATCACGTATTATAAAAGAAGAGAGGAATGTAATGAGTCTTTACTAATTATTGTTTTCTGTGTAACAAGTCTTTACTAATTATTGTTTTCTGTGTTTCAGATCTATGCTATGTTTATGTTGAATAAAGCCTCAAATTGGCCTTTACTTTATCTCTAGCCCGCTAACAAACGCGGCACCACAACTAATTATTGTTTTCTGTGTAACAAGTCTTTACTAATTATTGTTTTCTGTGTTTCAGATCTATGCTATGTTTATGTTGAATAAAGCCTCAAATTGGCCTTTACTTTATCTCTAGCCCGCTAACAACGCGGCACCACAGTCAGGTACTCATTTGATTTCACCCAGTGAACATCGTGCATTTTATTGGTGATTTTCCTTAATCATTTTTTGTGTCAGTGCGTTCGTATTGTTTCATGACAGAATGCAACGCAAGTGTGTCAACCATCCAAACTGTTTCTGTTATGTGTGCAGAGAGTTAACTCTTAAATTTCAAAGTCGAAATTTCACCCCTCTCGTCAAAAAAACATACAAACTTTATTTTGGTTGCAAGGTAGGGGATCAGAACAAGACGTGGGCACCTCATATATGCTGTATTACGTGTTTAAGACTTCTGACAGGCTGGCTAAATGGGTCTCGTCAAATGCCGTTTGCTGTTCCGATGATATGGAGAAACCGAAAGACCATTATTGATTATTTCTGCTTAACAAATATACTAGGCATTACTGCGAAATCTAAACATATGGTACAATACCCAAATTTACCATCAGCCATAAGGCCTGTTTTACATAATAAACATTTGCCAGTACTAAGGCCACCAGAAACGTGGAGTTTAGATGATGAAAATGAAATTGATGTACAATGGTAATGACGAAGCTCAACATGGTTTACTGACGGACGATGTTGAGCCAATGTTTGAACCCTCTCGTTCATCGACAGAGCCTCACTTAATATCTCAAGCAGACCTGAGCGAGCTTTGTCTGTGATCTGAAATTGTCAAGAGATCAATCCGAACTTTCGGCTTCCAGGTTTGAAAGGTTGGAATCTTCAAGAAAAAGGCACTAAGATATCTTTTTACCGCAAGCATCAAGAAACTTTCTAACCCTCTCATGAAAACCCTTGGCCAACAACATGATCCAAACGAATGGCGGCTATTTATTGATTCCTCGAAGCTGAGTTTAAAAACGTATTACTCCATAATGGAAATAAATACCCTTCAGTTCCATTAGCACATGTCGTACTTATGGAGGAATCACATGACAATATGCACCTGCTTGTGAAACATATCCAATATGATAAATACTCTTGGCATATCTGTGGAGACTTGAAAGTGATTGCACTTCTTGGTTTTTACAAATGGGTTATAAGAAATTCTGTTGTTTCCTCTGTGAATGGGACAGCAGAGCACGGGAAAGCATTACTCAAAGAAACAATGGCCACTTCGACAAGCGTTGATTCCAGGGCATAAAAATCTCACCAGTTCACCTCTTCTTAATCCAAAAAAGTTATTTGCCACCACTACATATTAAACTTGGTTTAATCGAAATTTGTTAAGGGTGTGGATCAAAATGGCAGGGGTGGGGGGTCTCTACTTGAAACAGAATTTCCGAGAATCAGCGAGGTCAAATCAAAGAAGGGACATTTGTGGTCCCGCAAATTAGAGAAATCATGAGAGACGGCGCGTTTGATGAAACTCTAAGTGAAGTTGAAGGAGCAGCTTGGAGAGCATTTAAAGTAGTGAACACAAATTTCCTCAGAAACTTCAAGGCCGAAAAATAAGAGTCACTTGTTGAAGAACTTCTCAAGGCCTACAAAGACGTGGGGTGCAACATGTCGTTGAAAATTCATTTTCTTGACTCACATCTCGACTTCTTCCCAACAAACTTAGGCGATGTTAGTGATGAGCATGGGGAACGCTTTCATCAACAAAATATCCACGATGGAGAAGCGATACCAGGGCAAGTGGAGCCCAGCATGTTGGATGACTACTGCTGGACATTGTCAAGGGATGGCCAGAGGCGAAATACAAGCGTAAATCATCAGTAGCCACTTTTAGGTGAATTCAATATGCATTTTCTACTTTGATATTGTTATTACGCCTAAACATATTATTTGCATCAGACTATATATATTTTCTTGACTATGACTGTTGTTTGAAAACGGGGGGCATGGCCAAAGCCTACTGAGTCTTATGTTATTTATGAGGTGTCATACAAAATGAAATCTACAACTTACTCATACTATTTACAACGTACCAAAGATTTATATTGTGGGAAGCAATGGAAAGTTATATTGTTTGGATTTCAGGTACTATCCTGTTATCTCCCTACCAAGTATTGACTGAATGTCGGTTAGGTCAAATGTATGCCCTTGGCGATTGGTTAGGTTAAGTCGTATTTTCGTTATTACATGAACGAAAATATCACGACTTAACCTAACCAATCGTCAAGGGCGTACAGTTGACCTACGGGCATTCAATTAACCATATTAAAACTTGGTGGGGAGATAACAGGGTAGTACGGATTTCCTTTTACTTGGTCGTTATTACATTTACATTTGAAAAGATTAAGCCAAAATTAGCAGCCATTTCAGACTATGGAAAAACTGTGCACACCTACAACATGGTATCATATATGATACCTTTATTTATTAATTAAATATAAATTATTAATTTATTGAATTAAATAACTACAAAATTGCCTTGGGATTGGCGACATAGCCTATTGAGAATAGAAATAATTGCCATACAATAGAACCCAGTATGTAGACATTAGGTCCACATAAGAAGAAGAAAAACATATTATTTCGTATCAAAATTTTCCATCGCTGACGCATGAAAATTACTGCGAGAGAAGAAATAATGAAAACAATATGATAGGAATTTTATATTAGCTCATCTCAGGGCTGTCTACTTTCGAGCGATGCTTTAGGCAAGGGAGAAGTGCTTAAGCTTCCTATAAGTTCTGAGTGAATACCTAACAATATAAAACTAATAATACACAAGGATAGGCCTATTCCTTCAGGTATTTAAGTGTAGTGAATGCCTATATTAATTAAACCGAATAAACTCGTCGCGTAACTGCATCGCCTACATCGAAAGAGCCGCGCGCCCTACAATCAAAAGCGAGGGCCAACGAAATAAGGTATGGTAATTTCCTTTTTTACCATTAGGCAGCGCTAAATACCGAAGGCATATAAATTAAACATTAACTAAAAACACTACTTAACAAAGTCTTTTGAAGCCCACCTCAAATATAACTTTTCAAAGAAAAACGTAGGGTTTTTACCATTCAACTCTCCACCAATATCTGTTTAAAATTTCTAATGGATGAGGGTGACAGCAATAAACCATAACCCTATATTGGCTTTTTATACAGACCGAAATCTACCACCCTGAACTACATGATACAAACTGGTCAGAAAAATCATCACTGGGATTTGCATTTTGTATACATCACTTCAGAGGGCGCTGCGAGTCAATTTTGTATGAATGTTTATCAATGAAATGAACCTTTATGATAAGACTTTATAGGTAGGATTTGGACATGGCTCCTAATTGGCCCATAATTTTGGCCTCATGTTTTCCAAATGAAATGAAATGTAAATGTATATGTAAGTAACGTGCAGATAAAAATCCGGAAAATATAACTTTCCATTGCTTCACACGAGATAAATCTTTCGTACATAGCATTAAGTTGTAGACTTCATTTTGTATGACACATGAATGACATAATAAGACTCTGTAGTAGGCTTTGGTGTTACATGGAAAACAACGACAATAATGATAATTCAAAAGGGCGCGAAATTATGGGGACTTACTTTTTGTATTCAAATTCAAGTGAAATCTTAAAGTTTGTGCAAATATAAATAAAATATTGTCTAAGCTAATTCGAAATATTCAACCCATCGAAGGGTTATGAACTTAGTGAAATTTATTTATCTCAAATGAGTTAAGTCACAACGGACGATATGCCCTAACTGACGGTAGAGTAAATTTACCGAGATGCTGTTGCCAATAGGGACAATTATAGGTCCTTCGTTTGATCAGACAAATAGTTATCTTTAACTATTCCATAAGTAAATAAGGACATAAGAAACGTAAAAAATTCGTACGAATTTCCTTGGCAACGAAACAAATTTTTTTTTGTTGAGCTGTGTTATCAATCAATTGACCAGGTCGGGTTAACCTTCGTAGTTATAGGACGTACCTAGAATTGCTTGAAGTCAAAGAGTTTAAATTAGATTACTGAAGCAAGTTAGTTTCAGCCGGGTTATACATTTTATACCCTGATAGTGTAACCATCAAACTTAATAATCCACTTTTCTTACATTAAGTGCAGACTCTAAGTGTCACAACAAAGGGCCAGGCTTTGCCTGGCTAAGGCTTGGCCAATTAGGCCTAGGCTCATATACTGAGAATTGTACTTAATTAATAAAACTTCTATCGACTGATAATTACGATTTAGACTTTATCACTTTTTTAATTGTAACCTAGTCTCTGAATAGGATAGGTCCATTGTGTTAGGGGTCCTCGGCTCAGCTCGGGCTTTTGCCTAGCCTGAGTATGGGGGATTCGCCTGGTTACGATATGGATGCCAGTTCGGACCTCGAGAGGTTGCGAGGTAAGAGGTTGCATGAGTCTGACTCAGAGGAGGATGTCTCTCTTGCTCCATCGGTTCTTCGGGCTCATTCTCCTTCTTTGCGTTCGCCCCCACCAAAGGTTCGGAGTAAAGAGGTGGATGGGCCTTGTGAGGCTGGTGTGGTTGGAGGGGACGTTTCTCCCCAATCTGGTCTCCAGGGACTGGATAAGGTTGGGCCTAGCCGGCCTCCTCCTCCTGCGCCTCTGGCCCCTGTAGATTCGGAGCTCTCAGACCAGTGAGGGCATCCTTTTTATATAAAATTACTCCCAAGAAACAAGATATCTCTTTTGCGTCAAGACCTTTGGCCTTTAGCATAGGACTAAGGGATTCGCCTTTCCATGGGTTGGGTATGCAGGCACCAATTTTCCAGAGACGCTCTGGCACGGTGCAAATAAAAACTACCTCTGCCCTTCCCTCCCAGTTTTTGGGAACTCCCTGGAAGTTGGGCCCATGGGAGGTGGATTGTTCTTTGGTTAATGATACTCATATTGTGCATGGTGTTATAGGACCTATAGATTTGGAGGAAGATCTACTAGCTATTAAGGATGAGTTAATTCATAATAATTATCCAGTTGCAACTGTCAGTAGACTGACAAAAAGAACAGGTTCAACATATATTCCAATTCAACAGATTAAAGTTTCTTTCAATGCACAAGTTCTTCCGGTAAAGATCAATATAGCATATATCCCATATAGAGTTCGTCAGTTTATTCCACATCCAATTCAATGTTTTCAGTGCCAGGTATTTGGTCATATGGCTAAGTCCTGTAGGTCGAAAACAGTGAGATGTGTTTATTGTTCTGGAAATCATGTTGTCTCCTCTTGTCCAAAGACTACTAAAATTTGTGCCAATTGTTCAGGTCCCCATACAGCTAGCTTCAGTGGCTGTTCCTATTTTAGAACAGCGCAGGAAATAGAGAGGCTCAAACTTACATCTAATCTTCTTATAGTGAAGCTAGATCTGTTCTCCGAAATCAGGACCCTACTGTAGTTACAGAAAGAACATTTAAAAGTAATGACTTTCCTGTTCTACCAAAACCTATTATGTCAAGAGAGGTGACTCAAGGCTTGGATGTGGTGGATCCCTCTCCCCCCCTTCAGAATTCTTGGAGTGGAGTTGTGTGGGGAAGACCTGGCTCGACTAAGGTAATGTCCCAGGGGCCTTCTGGGGGGGGGTGGATGGTGGGCTGTGGTCCCTGAACCCTCCACCCCTTTTGGACCTATGGCTCTGTCATCAGACATCATTAAGGTTCTATGTTTAAGTTTATTCAGCTTCACCCTTCAGAGTGGTGGTAGTCTCTCCAAGAAGACTTTGAGTACATTATCCAATTTTGTTTCTTTATTTAATGACGCTTTTCACACTGACCTCAAAACTGACCAGCTGACGAAATTCCTTGATAAACTGAAACCTAAGCCTATGCCCAAACAGAAACGTCATGTCCAAATTCGCAAACCCACTTAACATTTCATATTCAAAGGTTTCTAACCTTTTGTTGGCTCAGTGGAATGCCCGCAGTCTCCAATCTAACTTGTCAGAATTTAAACTTTTTCTTTATACCAAAAAACCCC
The DNA here is from genome assembly GCA_023014485.1 of Bathynomus jamesi. Lineage (NCBI taxonomy): Eukaryota > Metazoa > Arthropoda > Malacostraca > Isopoda > Cirolanidae > Bathynomus > Bathynomus jamesi. Next base: position 338,106 of record JAJOZX010003131.1, read on the forward strand.
ATTTAGTGGCAGTTTGTGAGACCTGGTTAACTGTAAGGCTCCAGCCTACTTTTATTAATTATATTCAGATCAGAGCAGATAGGGTTGGCCGAGGGGGTGGGGGTTTGCTATTTCTGATTCGTTCAGATTTGTGCTTTCAACCATTACCTCTCCATCCCTTTCCAGCAGGAGTTCTTGAGGTCCTTGCTTTATCTTTAAAGGTGAATAGTGGTACTTTAGATATACTTACAGTTTACAACCCACACCTTTCATTAACCACTATAGAAATTGAACACTATGCTGGTCAACTCGGTCAACAAGCTTTTATTTGTGGTGATTTTAATGGTAGACACAGGGCTTGGGATACAGGTATGTCAGGTTCTCCAACACCAACGGCCTTAAATTTATTAATTTTATTCTCTCTTCGAATTTTGTATTATTGACTCCAGTAGATCTCCCAACAAGATTTAACATTAATAACGGAAGTTATTCAACGTTGGATCTCTCATTGTGTAGAGGTAGGTTTGCTCCTAACTGTGCAGTGGCCATTGGTGGAAGCCTGGGTAGTGACCACTTTCCTGTCCTCACTGCTCTGCAAATTTCACCAGTGTCCACTCCTCATAAACGACGTCCGACTTGGAAACTACGTGCCATAGATTGGAGAATTTGGTCTAGAGCACTTCCGGATGCCCCTGCTATAGAAGGGACTTAGATGAGAAAATACAGCACTTTACAGCCTTATTAGTGGAAACAAGTACCTTACATGAAGAAGACAACAGGAAATTTGTTCCAAAATACCACAAATGCTGGTGGACGGAGGATTGCAGTGTGGCAGTGGCCACCCGCCGTCGGGCTCGGCGTTTTTATTCTCATCACCCAACTCAATATAATAAGATCCTCTTAAATAAGGCAACGGCTATAGCTCGTCGTACTATTCGTCAGGCAAAGCGAATTTCATGGAGTCGGTTTTGTTCAAACCTCAGTTTTACTACACCTTCCACTGAGGTTTGGACTCAAATTCGGAAAATCATTAAGGGTACAGATTCACACTTCACTTACCCTATTGTTGTAAATGGTTCCATAGTAAGTGATGTACGTGACAAAGCAGAAGTTTTGGGGGCCTTCTTCCATTCGTTTTTTGGGACTGTAGCAGTTATTGAAGATGAGTTTTGCAGGGACATGCAGTCTTCCTTATTTCTTGATTACAATGAAGATTATAATCTGGACTTCACATTGCAGGAATTACAATCCTCCTTAAGGCAATGTGAACATACAAGAGGTGGTGCAATGGGACTGGATAATGTAACATAAATATTTTCTTAGTCATCTTCCATTGGAGTACTTGCCATTTCTATTATCAGCATTCAATGATAGCCTGAGCACAGGGGTCTATCCTTCATCATGGAAACAGGCAATCATGATTCCTATCCTCAAACCACAGAAAAACCCTTCAAGTCCATCTTCATATCGTCCTATATGCTTATTATCCTGCTTGGGTAAAGTACTAGAGAGGATGGTCCATCAGCGATTGCTATGGATTTTTGAAACGTGTCACGTTTTTCGAGATTCGCAGTGTGGTTTCCGTAAGAAGAGAAGCACAGTGGATCAACTTCTGAGGTTGGAAACATTCATACGCCAAGCTCTCCGACGGAAAAAATATGTTCTTGTATATTTTTTGACCTAGTCGAGCTTTTGATACCATCTCCCATACTGGCCTACTTTATAAGTTAGGCGATTTGGGGATTCATGGTCGTTTACTAAGATGGTTGCACAACTTCTTGTCTAACCGCACATTTCAGGTGCTAATTAATGATGTCTACTCAACACCTTTCCCCTTTAAAAAGGGTGTACCCCAGGGTTCAGTTCTTAGTCCATTATTATTCACAGCATATCTCTCCGATATGCCAGGTATTGATCCAGTTCAATCATCAGAGTTTGCTGATGATACAGCTTTCTATGTGGCAGCTAACACCCCTTTAGAAGCCCAACAGATGTTGCAAAAAGCAACAGATAAGTTCTCATCTTGGTGCAGAACCTGGGGTCTTTCCCTGAATCAAGAAAAATCAAAAATTATGTTCTTTACACATCAAAAGGTTTCAGTGAATCCTATTGTCCAAATTAGTAACACCCCGGTAGCTATGGTCACATCCTACCAGTTTTTGGGAGTGGTCCTTGACAGCCCCAGACTGACTTGGTCTTGTCATATTAACTACCTGGTAACATCTTGTATGAAACGTCTAAACTCGTTAAAATCTGTTGCCTCTCATCGATGGGGTGCAGATCGATCTACGCTTCTCACTTTTTATCGATCATTTATCTTGGGTAAAATAAAGTATGCTGATGTTGTTTATGATTCAGCCTCTTTACCTTGAAGAAGAAACTGGAAATATTGCATAATTCTGGAATGCGCCTTATTTTGGGTGCCCGCCCATCAACTCCTATTATTGCCCTACAGGGTGAGACTGGTCTCCATGCCCTTCAATATGATAGAGATCTCTCTACACTGAGGAAGTACTTCAATATTCTGGCTTCCCCATTTTCCCACCCCTTACGTCAGTCATTTGAGGCGGATTATCCTTTGATCCTTGCAGTGGACTGGACTGTGGCAAATAAGCCGCCATTCTTCTTTAGAGCAACTGGACTTCTTAATAAGTATCAATTACATTTTAAATTTTTTACAGTTCCAGTGTTCCCTTCTTTCCCACCTTGGAGATTGCATTTGGTACCAACCTGTCTCTCTCTCCCATTTTTATATGAACCTCCTGTCCCCAAAGAAGTGATTGTGCAGTGTTTCACAGCATACTTGGAAGAGAAGTATCCAGATTACTTGTATATTTATACTGATGGATCTAAGATAGATGTGCCTGGACCATCTTGTTCATCAGCTGTTTTCATTTCAAATCATAAAAGGTGTTTTTCCTGGAAACTATCCCCCAATCATAGTATACAGGCAGCAGAGTTATTTGCCATCCAACAGGCATTGTGTTTTTTAGTATCCAGAAGTAATGCTTGTAATGTCCTAATAATTACAGACTCCCAGACCTCTCTTCACCTGATCAACTCACCCACACTCACTACATATCTGGCTTTAACAACTTCTATCCATTCTTTACTGAAGACCCTCTCTGTTTCAGGTATTCTGGTTTCCTTCCAGTGGGTTCCGAGCCATGTTGGAATTACAGGTAATGAGATGGTTGATACGCTGGCCAGGGCTGCTCATTCCCTCCCTGCTATAACTTCGCTATATTTCCATCCAGGCGAGGGTTTTGCAGTAGCTAAAATGGCAGTGCAAAATGATTACAAAACCCAATGGGAGAGATTACGGCACTCAACTCTCTATGGAATGTTTAAGCCTTCCTGGGGCACAAGAAATTGGCCTGTACCTTCTTCCCACTATAAAGCTTCTATAATATTTAGATTCCGTTCAGGCCATGTAGGCCTTCAGGCTTACTTACACCGGATTGGACTAGCTTTCTCCCCATTATGTGTTAGTTGTAATTTACCAGAGACACTGTCCCATTTCTTTCTTTTTTGTCCATGTTATACTAGGCAAAGGAAAAAATTAAGATTCTCTCTTTTGCAATATGGTGTCAGGAACTTTACTTTATCAGTCCTATTAGGTGGGGATAGTTTTTCCCCCATTGATACACTTCACTATGGACCAAGTATTCAAGTTTGTAGTGGCATCTGGGCGGTTGAGAGAGTTTTAAATCTTGCATTGTATACCGATTTTCATTCCCACAGGTTTATTAATCTGTTACCTCCTAGTTACTCCATCTGGCTGTTACTGTTGACTTAGTACTTGGTTCCATTTTTATCAGTTCATGTTTAGTAGTACTAACAGGCCTCATATTCATCCCTTTCTGAGTGTTCTGGAATTGGCCCCAGAACTGAAAAAGGTAATGGTGTGCTTTCTCTATTGCTCTCTCATCCCAATAATAATAGACCCAGCACTTGATGTAGGAACAGTGGAAGTTCTCCTGGAACAAGGTATTTTGGTCTTGGAGGATGTAAATAGCCTTATTGGCTGAGCTCCTCCATATAAAACTTCAAACAATCAATCAATCAATCAAGAAACGTAAGAATAACTCATTAGCACCAGGACCTTTGGTTATAAGAACATAACAAATTTTTTTTAGTGGGCACACTAGGGGCCACTTCGGCCCATCGAGATGGCTCCACTATGTAAAAACTGCCTGTACATTGGCAACAACCAATTTTTATAAAACTAATTAATTATCAATTTAAAACTAAAGATAGAATCTCTGGATCCAGAGGATCAGTCATAATAGGCTACTATCCACAAATATGTTACACTATATCTATTTATAACTGACATGCAAATATATCAGATCCAAAGAATCCAGTCAATTTCATTACGGTACCCATCAATACCAGTACCTTGCCAACCAAAAATGGTTATTATGTATTTTATCACACTCAGTCATTTTACACACCAAAATATATTTTTCTAGTAGTATTTGATGTGATTTGTTCAAATATGACCTCCATTTCCGTCGGAAATGAGATCCAACAAAGTTATAGTACTTTGAAGTTTGGCTCATTTTCAAGGGAAATGGAAGTCAAAATCTAAGCAAAACGCATCAAATATTACTAGAAAAATGTATTTTGGTATTAATTAACCTAACCTAACCTAACCGTGGCTAAACGATCCTAACCCTGGCTAAACGAGCCTAGAGTATTACCTTATTATGGATTAGGTGGTGGATACAGACGAGAGCTCGTTTAGCCAGGGTTAGGCTCATTTAGCCACGGTTAGGTTAGGTTAATTAATACCAAAATACATTTTCCTAGTAATATTGATGTGTTTTGCTTAGATTTTGACTTCCATTTCCCTTGAAAATGAGCCAAACTTCAAAGTACTATAACTTTGTTGGATCTCATTTCCGACGGAAATGGAGGTCATATTTGAACAAATCACATCAAATACTACTAGAAAAATGTATTTTGGTGTGTAAAATGACTGAGTGGGATAAAATACATAATTACCCCAAAAATAAGTCACAGTCCATATCAATTGCAGACCAAGTCACAATTTACAACCATATACAGGTAATGGTTCAGAATACGGGCGCCACTTAATTAAGCAAAATTTTGAAAAATACCATAGAGACAAAGTTATTTCTCTCATTAAAATACATTGATTGCATGTGTTGCATAGTCAAAAAAAAAAAGTTAGAAAATTACGAAAAAATATATACTGTATAGCTGCTTCAGTGCTTTTTGGGTATGAATCTAGGAAATTTTGAGTTGGCAACCCTACTATTGTTCATTCACTTCAATTTGAAAATGGCTTCGGTCTGTGATGGATGTGTGGTGATACTAGTATTTTTGGTAATTGTTACACTAACCTAACCTAACCTAACATGAATGTTATTACATTATCATTTGTATAATTTAGGTCTCGGGGGTTACGGGGGCTCTGCCCCCTATAAAGATCACGCATCATAAATTGATCTGTATAGGGTTTTATATTTAAAGCTAGTTACTTTTTATGGTAATGGTTCAGAATAGGGGCCACCTCAATTTTTGTTTTTTTCCTCCAAAACATGCTAAAACCATTGGTTTCCTGTTGTTTAGGATAAATCTGACCATCGCTATTACAGTAAATTATTGCTTGTGCTGTGTTCCCCCACCTAAAACCCCATGTTCCCACAGTGGTCTCCCCAGATTGTAGCAGGGGTTGGGGGGGTGAAATCACTTCAAGTAATAATTTATTGTAATGGTGATGGTCACATTCATCCTAAACAACAGGAAACCAATGGTTTTAGCATGTTTTGGTGGAAAAAACACAAAAATTGAGGTGGTGCCCCTATTCTGAACCATTACCCATATACATTACAATATATATATGTAAAATTAAACACACTAATGATACTTTCAAGTAATTTGCAAATAATGGAGGCGAGGCTGATGGGTCTGTAGTTTTTTGCCAAGTTTCTATTTCCTTTTTTCCCTTGCCCAAATTATACATTAGGCCAGTGGTTATTAACCCCTGGGTCTCCAAACCATGGTTATTAACCCCTGGGTCTCCAAACCATGGTTATTAACCCCTGGGTCTCCAAACCATGGTTATTAACCCCCTGGGTCTCCAAACCATGGTTATTAACCCCTGGGTCTCCAAACCATGGTTATTAACCCCTGGGTCTCCAAACCATGGTTATTAACCCCTGGGTCGCCAAACCATGGTTATTAACCCCTGGGTCTCCAAACCATGGTTATTAACCCCTGGGTCGCCAAACCATGGTTATTAACCCCTGGGTCGCCAAACCATGGTTATTAACCCCTGGGTCGCCAAACCATGGTTATTAACCCTGGGTCGCCAAACCATGGTTATTAACCCCTGGGTCGCCAAACCATGGTTATTAACCCCTGGGTCGCCAAATCATGGTTATTAACCCCTGGGTCACCAAACCATGGTTATTAACCCCTGGGTCACCAAACCATGGTTATTAACCCCTGGGTCACCAAACCATGGTTATTATTGAATGTTTCACCAACAATGACCTCAGGAAAACTTTAATGTTTCATAACTTTATTTCTGTTCAATATTATTGTTTTGGTTGTAATATTAATTTAAAAAATGTCTCTATCTTGACAATTTGCTCAAAAATTGCTAAATTTAAACAACTGCAATCTGTGAAAATACTTTATAGAGGGGTTATTCCATGTCAGTTCAACAGAATTTGGGATCGAAAAAACGTGACCATCACCATTTTTTTTAAAATTGGCACACTTATAGATCTCGGTGAGAAAAACAGAATGGCACTTGTTTCAACACTAGGTCATATGGTTCCAGAGATATAGCCCTTCGAATTTTGTAAAAAAAAGGTCAATTTCCAAGGTCATACCATATTTCAGCATGAAATATCTCGGCTCCTATTGCACTTACAGAGACCATTTAAACACTGTTTTAAAGCTTTTAAGCAGATCTACAACTTTGTTTCTATTCATATTTTACCTCAGTGGTAAAAAAAAAGTTGATCTTATTTTTGACATTTGACCTTGTGTAGGTCATTTGATGTCACAACCGATTTTTTTCTCCTTTCACCCAATTTTGGGTACACACATCTACCTTAACTTAGAACAAGATTTTTAGTGTTAAGTTAGTATAGACGCTACAGCCATTTCAGTGAACCATACCTACCTCCATTTTGACCAAGTACCTTTTTCCACCAAACTTTGAAGCACCGTTTCTTTGGAACTGCTCGAGCTAGAGTGTTGAGAAAAGTACTGTTAGATTTGTCTCACTGAGATCTATAATGTCTGCTATTTTTAAGACAATTTGCCTTTTAATATGTATATTAAATAACCTATTCCTTTATTTTTACCAATTAAGTTATAAGAACTGATTCTTGTCTAGCTGGGTGAAACCATGAAAAAAGAGGCATCAAAACTTTATATTTAAAAAAGGCAGTTATTAGGTATTTACAATAGGCTATATTTTATTTTTGTTTTCTTTCCCACCTACCATCAGCTCCTTTTACAGAAACAGTCTTTCAACCTGGCATTTGTCTACTCACATCTGGCGAATGATAGAAGTCAATTACTTTCGCAGCAGTTTCACTATTCAGGCGTTTCCCCAAACGTAGATTAGGAGTTGAAAGCACTCCCTTCTACCTCACCAAACTCTTTGCTTGCCTAGCCATGTAATCTGAGCACTTAAATTCTTCTCTGAGCTTTACTTGTGTCCATCTTTTTGGTAGGATAGTAAGAATTGTCAGTTTTTCACTTCGACTTGTCACTTGATTAAATTTCTCTTTTAGTTGATGAAGAATCTCCAGTTCTGTATCATCTGAGTCACTGCGTGAAATTGGTTGTTTAGTTGCAAGTTCAAGCTTTCTTTTCACAACTACTACTTTCCTCAACTGTCTCTTTGCATAACTAGTGCTGTCAGAGAGTTTACATGGTTTTATTGGGGTCTCATCAAGTGTGGCCAATGAAACATTGAATTTACTAAGCTCATACTGCATTTCAACTACATCTCCAACGGTTTCTAGCTCAGATGGGCACTTGATGAGGTGGATGGTGATTTTTCAAGTGGTTCACATTCAGGCCAATATTGGGATGGATGATTTGCTAGTATATTTTGACAGGTTGCATATGCTTTATGATTATTTGTTAGTTTCAATTCAGGATTTTGATGAATCACATTTTTAGTCAATGCACGAATACCTTTTTTACTTTTCCTGTGTTTTTTAAATGGGTCACAACAGAACCTGCCCATTCAAACTGCTGAAATCCATGTTTATCTAAAGAAAAAAAACATATGTAGCTTAAAAGCCAGGGTTGGGTTCAATTACACAAAATGGAAACGATTACAATTTTTTTTATTTTTCTTCAAATTAATTAGTATTGTACTTCAGAATTTCAAGATCATTTGCAATTACAATTAATTTTGTCTGAATCAATTACAATTACACAAATATAACTATATTCTATATATCTATATCTAAGTATAACTAAATAAACTATCAAAGGTTTATTTTATTGGATGATGTATGACTGCAAGATCTAGGGGTATAATTTTTAACAATTGACATTAATTGATCAATTATACCGTATCAGTTACGGTATAGCTCAAATGTCAGTTACAATTACCTTTATTTTTATTTTATTTTGAATCAGTTACAATTAATGGAAATTAGGATCAATTAATTAAAAATACAATTATAATTATTCATTGTATCCAACCCTGTTAAAAACTATTTTTGCTTAGATGGCACAAATAAAATTTGGGACCTACTGATCTTGTTTCAGAGGTCTACTACAAGAAAAAATGCAGTTTGATATACAGATTGGGATAAATACAGATGCCAAAAAAATCCTTGCTCCAAGGTTTAAATAAGCTTATTTTCACGTGGGTACATAGGGTCATTCTCTGTCAGATCAACCAGTGCCTAACACCCTCATCTCTCAGATTTTGCTGAAATTTGGTTTATAGGGAGTTTGTGGGCCCTGAATCCATTTCTGAAATTATAAGGTCAATCCGACCAACGGTTCAAGAGATATGACCTCGGGAAATTTGAGGTCACTTGCGAGGTCACTAACATTTGGCGACCCATAACTTGGGTAATAATGGTCACAATTATATAAAAGTATATATATTTAGAATCAGAAAACGACAAGGAATCCAAATATGCAAGTTTTAGAACTCTAGGTTGAAAAATAAAAAAGTTACACTGTAACCAAAATTTGAGGTCACGATTTGACCTCTGGGGTATCAATGAGAATTTTTTTTTTAAATGTAAAAAATGAAGGCATAGGCATTGGCTATTAGAATCAGCAAAAAAAAGTTTGTTTGTTAGTATTTTTCATGTAACTAACATATAAGTGAACACCATATTCATAAGTTGTGCATCAATTCTACCTATTTTTTCACACTTAAGCTCATAATTTGACCTATAGAAATTAAAATTACATTTTTTTATAGATATAAAAACAAAGGCAAAAAATGTAAAATTGTATTTCACTGCTAATCTACACTGGCAATAATAGTTATAATAGTGAAAGGGAAGACCTACTTAGAGGATTCATGTGCTAGCCTAATACAATTTTGCATGCTCGATGCTCTCATCAATTTCTTTTTGTGGAAAAATGTATTGAATTCTGCTGCCTCCTCTTAGGGTAGGACAACTCATTACAGTTAATATATGATGTCCTGGCACTACACATGAATCCTTGTTTGATGGATAATAATATGCACTTGATCCTGATGACCCAGAGGGATGTAGAAAGTTCACAGTGAAATCATCAAACTCTTCACAATATTCCTCCACAATTCCATACCAAACTTGCATGTCATAAATGCAGCCAACATACTCTCCTGGTTTGACACATTTTAGGTTACCAAGCATTGCAGGTTCATTAGTAAAATGACTTTTCCTTATTCTTTTCTTTTCTCCAATGCCACTTGAAATGGGATACACCATCAGTTCTTCCTTGTTTAGGGAACAAATCTATGATATTTCTGAGTTCCAGGAATAGCCCTACTATCCTTGAATCGATGTTCCAACCGTTCTTCTGCATCTTTCAAATCAGCTGTAGTTACAAAGAAAAAATTATTTCTTGCTCAAGTTTTCTTCACAAAACTGAAACATGTGTTCTGGTGTAAGAATTTGCCTCTCTGTAGTTCTCTGCAAACTGGCACGAGCAGTAGCTCTTTTCACTGTTCCTCCAATCCCATCACATGCATTTTTGCCATGGGATGTAGCAAAGAAGTGCCATTCACAAGACAGACCAAAATCCTCTCATGGTAACAGAGATTTGTGAAGTTGTATCTGTTCTTATATTGGCCAGCACATCCATCTGAGAAATAGTGCACCTTCTTCAATTGTGGGCATCTGAATTTAACATATGTCATAAGCTTCATATGAATGAGTAAACCATTATAGTGTTGTGTTTTTAGTGATGCAGATAAGAAACAGACACTAAAATGGCTAAGTTCCTGGTCTGCAGATGATCTATAATAGATGACAAAAGGGTGAACTGTACACTGTGAATTGTCCCAGTGAAACCCTTGGGCAGCATCCTGGACAATGAAAGAATAATTCTCAGAGAAATCACCTACTATAACTACCTCGCTCTGAGGTGGTAGTGTTTCTTTCAACTGCTTGAAGTACTGTGATTGTTGCTGAGCAACAAAGTGATGACGAACCATGCAGGATATTTTCATGCTTAGGGATGATAAGTATTCATGAAGTGGCTCCACCTTATCAACCATTGTACAACGGTCAACAGTCACCCATTGCTTGTAAGATATTTCATTTGGAGCTGATTTCACACTGTCAAGTAACTCAAGAAAATCCAGGACACCCTCTTCTCTTGGGCAATCATTGCAAAGTTGCATCATGCAAGTCTCTCTTTCTGTACTGCAGACACTGTAATCCATAAGATCCTTGTATGAAAGACCTCTTTCTCCCAATGCAGCCAGCTGCAATTTTGGATTTTGATGGTATGTGCAGACACAGACAGAATGAGTCCCACCACTACCGGCAAGCACACAATATGATGGCTGTAATTTTGCAAATGTGGAAAATCCTATTTTGGGATTCTTTTCAGCATTTTTATATAGTTCAAACACTCTCTTAAATTCCCGAGGACCTCGTTTTTGCACCTTCATTGCACCTTCAGCACTGATAACTTTCACGCAATCCTTTTGGCCAGGACACATACGACTAACCTCTTCTGACTCATAGAATCTTCTAACTATATCTTTGTGTTCTTCAGATATCACTTTTCCTTTGCTCATTAGTGGAATCTTCGGAAGGATTCCATGTTCTGATTTAAGTGAACGGCTTCTTTTCACCATGTATGTTGTAGTTTGAAAGAAACTAGCTGTTTTTTTCAATTGTGTATGGTGAGAGTGTCAATATTTGTAGTTTGTGATGGTGACATTTGCTCTCCAGGAATGACTGTTTCAATTCATTCATTAATTTGTCTAGATGTTTTTTCAGATTTAGTTTCAGGTTTTGAAGTATCACTTACCTCCTCGGTAATTTGAACACCATAACTGAGTTCTAGCCTCTCCTTCAGGTGTTTCTGAGCAGATGATAGCTTACCACGAGCCTTGCGCTTTTTCTGGCTTAATCACAGCCCTTCTGAAAAGAACAGAAAAAAAGGTTTCACACACCTGAATATTAGTAATTAAATATTAATTATAGTACCTTAAATGCTATATAATTGGCTATATAGTAGATCAAACAGACCTTGTAGTAAAGTATAAGTTATTATATTAATTTATTACTTACTTTTTTTAACTGGTGTTTGGTCCAGAAATGCTAGAACTGGTTCAACTGAAGTTGAAGGATTTTCCTTTATCAAGCAATCACTGTCATTGTCCAGATCTTGAATTGAAGAGATGTCACTCAAGCCACTGATAGTAGATGATTCATTTGAATCCTGCTCAGACTCGTTGTTTTCAGTGGTACTAAGTATAGTGGGGTTTTTCATTATCAGTGTCCAGCAGTTCACACACAACAATGAGTCTTTTTTCACTCTTCCAGCACATTTTTCAACAAGTACATCAGTCACTTTTCTAAGATTGATTGTTATGCGTTTCTTGTGTTTTTGAATAGGGTCCTGGCAGTATTTCAAGTGCTGAACCATTGTATTTTGATCTGTAAAGATATAGGATTTACAATTAGGTAATATATATTTTTTAGAAAATATATAGCTATACACACTTAATATTTTAGGCCTTGATAGTCTCTGAGGCTCATTAAAACACCATACCCACCAGCCACCCACAGTGCTGGCTGGAACTGTACTAACCTGTAGACAAGGAATTTTGCAACTATCTGTGTTGATTCTGCACTTAGACAAGTAGCAACATGTTTCAACAGGTTTGTTTAGGCTACATGTGAGCTTAGTCTTTTTATGATTGTTTCTATTAGTCAAGAACTCTGACTTTGTTTTTTATATCTATAAAAAATGTAATTTTAATTTCTATAGGTCAAATTATGAGCTTAAGTGTGAAAAAATAGGTAGAATTGACGCACAACTTATGAATATGGTGTTCACTTATATGTTAGTTACATGAAAAATACTAACATAAACAAACTTTTTTTTGCTGATTCTAATAGCCAATGCCTATGCCTTCATTTTTTACATTTAAAAAAAAAATTCTCATTTGATACCCAGAGGTCAAATCGTGACCTCAAATTTTGGTTACAGTGTAACTTTTTTATTTTTCAACCTAGAGTTCTAAAACTTGCATATTTGGATTACTTGTCGTTTTCTGATTCTAATATATACTTTTATATAATTATGACAATTATTACCCAAGTTATGGCTCACCAAATGTTAGTGACCTCGCGAGTGACCTCAAATTGCCCGAGGTCATATCTCTTGAACTGTTGGTCGGATTGACCTTATAATTTCAGAAATGGATTCAGGGCTCACAAACTCCCTATAAACCAAATTTCAGTAAAATATGAGAGATGAGGGTGTTAATTTCAATTTTTTTTGGTTGATCTGACAGAGAATGACCCCATACTGTTGTACACAATGAATAAATACACAAAGTTAAGTAATTCTATTAAAACTCATCTAACTCTTAAAACTGAACTTATTCTATAGGGTAGTACATATAGCCTAGTATAAGGTACTTATATACGTATATAGCTTTACCTTTAAACAGGATAGCCGGTTCAAAGTTCTTCACACTTTTGAATGTCCATATAAATTAATTAATTATGTAATTTAAATTACCTATATTATATAATTCTCTGAAATATACAAAAAAAAAATTAAATTTTATAATAGGGCCGGATACTTATTCGACCAAATAACTGGGTTAGGTTAGATAATTACCGATTTTTTTTAAAATTAGCAGACATATATCTCAGTAAGAAAAATCTAATGGTATTTTTCTCAACACTAGCTCAAACAGCTCCAAAGTTTGGTGGAAAAAGGTACTTGGTCAAAATAGAGGTGGGTATGGTTCACTGAAAAATGGCTGTAGTGTCTATACTAACTTAAGCAACACTAAAAATCTTGTTTTTGGTTAAGGTAGACATGTGTACCCAAAATTGGGTGAAAGGAGAAAAAATTGGTTGTGACATCAAATGACCTACACAAGGTCAAATGTCAAAAATAAGATCAACTTTTTTTTTATCTGAGGTAAAATATGAATAGAAACAAAGTTGTAGATCTGCTTAAAAGCTTTAAAATAGTGTTTAAATGGTCTCTGTAAGTGCAATAGGAGCCGAGATATTTCATGTTGAAATATAGTGTGACCTTGGAAATTGACCTTTTTTTTTACAAAATTCGAAGGGCCATATCTCCAGAACCATATGACCTAGAGTGTTGAAACAAGCGTCATTCTGTTTTTCTCAGATCTATAAATGCCAATTTAAAAAAAACTGGTGATGGTCACGTTTTTTTCGCCATTGAACTGACATGGAATGCAAACATTAATTTAGGACTGTAAAAGCAAGGATACCCAAAAAATGTTTAGGGACGTAAATTATGACTAACAAAAATATCACAGCTTTTTCAAACTAATTGTCAAGAGCATACAGTTGACCAATGTTCCCTCTAAGGTGTGCGCGTGTGCGCACGCACACGTGTTGTGAAACCCGCGCACACAGCAAAATAAAATGCGCACAGGTTCAAGCGTAAATGAAGTAATTTCAAAAATTTCAGGCTCAAGCGTAAATGAAGTAATTTCAAAAATTTCAGGCTCAAGTGTAAATGAAGTAATTTCAAAAATTTCAGTTTAATGAATTCTATAAAGAACAAATTAAGAAACCGCTTGAAAGAAAATCATTTGGATATGCTCATGAGAATTAAAAGTTACCTGAATGATGACGGATGTGTTAATCTTCATAGAGTTTATTTGGAATGGGCAAATGCTAAAGATCATAGGGAGAAATCATAATCATACTTAAATGAAAGGCACTTTCATTTAATGTTATTTTGATTATATTTTATTTTATTATTTTTTATTTTATTCCTATTTTGTGAATGGATAAAATCATGTATTAATCTTGATAGTCTATTTTAAATTGCTAAATGCTAAAAATTGTTTTGAGAAATGATAACTAAAATAGTCATTTTCAATTAATGTTATTTTTATTTTATTTCTTTATTTTGTTGAATTTTATTTTGCTATTTTTTATTTTATTCATATTTTTAGAATGGATAAAATGTTTTCTTTTTTAAGAATATATAATATTGTAAACAGTTTTTTAATATCCATTTAATAGTACCGTAATGATCATGCTATCACCTTATGGAAATAATATTTATTAAATATTTAATATTTATATATACGGTATTTAATTTTGAGAATAATAGCGCTCAGAAAAGTTTGCACAATTTTTCACCATGACTCTAAATGTATGCACAACGAAAATTTCTTGCGCACACAGACTAAAAAAAATTAGAGGGAACATTGCAGTTGACCTAACTGGGCATTCCATATCAAGTGTACACACTTTTTATGATTTCTGCCACTCATCTCACCGATTTTAATGATTTTTGGTGTGGTAATTGGGTATGATGAGTAATGAAGTGTGACTAAATTTTAGCCACTTGGGTCAAATAGTTTGGGAGTAATGACCCCCCCAAATTTGGGGTCAGCAGCATAACTTCATGATTTTGAAAGGTCATAACTCAGGATCTAATGGATGGATTTTAATGATTTTGGTGTCAAAAATGCTCAGAAAAGACCAGAATAACTTTAATTTTATGCACAGAGTGCATACATTCTGTTAAAAAAAAGTTGCATTTATATTTTACCTTTGACCTTGACCTCAGGTCAGAGTTCAAAATTCAAGGTCATGAAAATTGGCATAAGTAAAGACCTTTAGATGAAGCATATTCAAGCAAAAAATTGGAGTGGGATCTCCATGGGTTTGCTTTCCACAAGCATTTGAAATTGTGCATGTTGAAAATTTTGAGCATTTTATTTAAGATAACTTCACAAATAGCTCATATATATACATATTATGATATATCTACATACATGATTTGATATATACCTATAGGTAAACATCAAGATTTTTACAAACAAATTATTTGGTTCTCTAAAAGTATCAATAATTTTTATCACAAATCCTATATAATTTTTGCAATTAAAAATAACTTGAAATTTAGGTGTTTGAAGTTTGAACAATGACTAACTTGTACAGTATTTCTGATGAATTAACACTTCATATTGCTGTGCTAAACCTGAAAAATATAAATTTTATACCTATTAAAAATTTAAGTAAAATTATCATGATAACGAGTTGTTTAAAAAATTAATTAGCAAGGTAGGTAGTTAAACCCCTTAGTTACCTCCCAAGGCCTAAGTGTGTACCTTGTTCCAACTTCCGAAGGACCTAGGCCTAGATACTATGCAGGGTGCCAAAACAGGTTTTTTTTCATTCTGTATTAGTTTAGAGATCTTATATATTCTACTGTACAGTATGGCAGAAACAAGTATAGGCATCAGGCATGCGCTTGTAGAGAAAATAATTTTCTAACCTCTAAGCAGGGTTTCGGAGCCGGTAAAAAAACTTCTGGCTCCGACTCCGGCTCCGGAGCAGAAATTTTTTACAGTCTGGCTCCGGCTCTTTTATAGTAAATTCTGTTAATTATAAAATAAATATCTAGATTTATATAACTAATTGTCCAATTTAAAATATTGCACAAAAATATTTTATTATTAAATCACTTTAATACTCAAAATTTAAATTTCTTATGATTTTAAATTAGGCAAATATAATGATAGAATGAAGTTATTTAAATAACTAAAGGAAAATGATGAAAACTAAATGATATTAAATATTTATTAACAATGGTAGCTTATATAAATTAGAGAAACTTGCCTCCTAATTAGTTCAAAGTTCAAACTTAAGAATTCTCGTATGGAAAATAGTAACAATCAAACTTTCTGAGATAATATATGCATCTTTTTTTAAGTGTTGAAACTTGAAAGCTTCATGAAAGCCAACTTGGCTTGAAAAAGAGCTGAATATTTCAAAAAATTAAGTTTTTAAATTTTTAATAGGTTATATTATTTACTTAAAAAGAGATTTTCTTTTAGTCAAAAAGTTTTGTAATTTAATTAACAAAAGCAATTCAACTAAAAGTCAAAAGTTCAAACTACTAATACATATTATAAAAGAAAATTTACAAAATCATTTACCCTACGCTTATAAAATCAATACTACTCCTTGGATTAACAAATTAAAACTAATGCAAAATTTATTTTATTCTAGCTAAGGTATAATCAAACTAATTTTAAACATAAAATCAAGATATTCTTCTTGTAAATCTGTTTCCTTAAAATAATTGAAAATGAAAATTACTAAGTTTATTTATAATTTTTTTTTTTAAACAAGATGGCCTCAATTATATTTTTTTTAAGTGTAACCTTAAATCAGACTTTATCTTTAAAGTTCAAACTACATATTAAAAAGTTTGCAAATTCAATGATACATTTACAGTATCATAAATCATAATACTCCTTGTATTAAAAAATGAAAGCAAAATAATAACTTTTGCAGAAATTTTTACTAATGTAGCTAAGGTAGGAAACTAATTTTTAAACATAACATCAAGATATTCTCCTTGTAAATCTGTTTCCATAAAAAAAATTATGAATTAAAATTATTTATCTAAGTTTACTTATAAACATTTGTTCTTAAAAATAACATAGCCTCAACAATATCTTCTTTCATACGTGCCCTTAAATCAGATTTTAAAATTTTCAGTACTGAAAATAGCCGTTCAACACTGACTTGTGTTGAAGGCATAGCTACTAGAAGATTTGCAACATCTCTTATAACTTTAGGATACCTTTCTATTACTTGTTCAAAAGACAGTTTTGACGAATGGTCAAATTTTTCAATCTCAGGAAAAGATTCCTCAACTTGCAATTTGAGGGTACACATTGGACTGAGAGGTGGTATTAGTTCACTTTCTAAACGAGGACGTTTTGATTTCTTACCATGTTGAATATCAATAATTTTTTCAAAATCAAACTCGCTGACATCAGAAGTGGTGGAAGGAGATGATGAATTTGATGATGATGCAATAATCTCAGTTCCACATTCCTCTCTTAATAGAGAGACTTTATTTGAAAGGTCTAGGTTACTTTTCATTCTGATTGCTATATTGCATAGGGCATCCTTGGCTTTAACTACTTGTTCAGATGTTAATAAGCATCTATATCTAGGATCTATATAAACAGCAGCAAGCAATACTTCATTATCAAGTAAAATATTTTCTCTCCTTTCCATGGAACTTTTAATGTCATCAGCTATGGTGCCTTCTATCTTGGAAAGAAAATACATCAAAGATTTCCACACTTTCAAAAATTGACCGGGAGTCAAATCTTCACTTTGAATTTTTTTTGTTACTATATATGGCTGGTACAGTACTCTTTCCAATCTTCTTGCTTGTTCTCACATTATTTCTGAAAGATTCACATTTGAATTTGCCATGTCCAAGAGTACAGGTTTTAATTCTAATAAGCGCTCTATCATTAAATAAGTGCTGCCCCATCGAGTAGGTTGATCTAAAATAGCAACCTTGCCTGCACGTCTTTTAATTATTTCTTCCACTTTTGGGTTTCTTGCTGCTACTACAACCTGTCTCAACTTACCTATGAGAGAGGTAGCATGTTTATCTCTCAATCCATCGCAAATAGCAAGTTGCAAGGTATGTGCACCACAATGCATGTGGTTGATTCTGGAGAAGTGTGAAATTTCAGATACAATACTGTCAATTTCTTCTACACAAGATGCCACTTCCTGAGTGTCTGTTGAATCATCATGATGTTCACCAAATGTTTGTATATCATCTTCTGAAGTTGCCTCTTGATTATCATTCAACTTCTCAACAGTTTTAATCATATTTGATGCATTATCACTGACAATGCAGAGCACAAATTCTTTCGGTATGCCGTACTCTTCCAGAGTTCTCATAATTAGATCATGCAGGTAGTCACTAGTTTGCTGAGCATGTGTATCTTTTACTGCTATAGTGCGGGTGAGGATTTTATCATCATCAATAAATTGGACATTGATGGCAAAATAATGTGTCCATATTCGTGTGCAACCATCAACTTTTAAATATATGAAGCGCCCTTTTAATTGCTCTTTGAGAGCAAATTTTTCTTCTTTTGATTTTTCTATCACTAAATGACGGATATTGTCTTTATCTAAACTAATCTTGAATTTCTGAGCCATTTCTTCTAGTAGACTGCGCATAGCTGGCTTTTCAAACATAGATAGAGGCATAGAATCTTTAACAACTAACTCAATTATGCTATTTTTAAAATTATCTGTAGTCATTGAGATAGTGACTTTTTGAGACATCAAAAATTTAGTAATGTTTTGCTGGTTTGCTTTAGTTTTTGAACTGGCAGAAGTACTGGGTCTTGAAAGCTCAAGCATTTGCTTCTTTTTTCCATCATTTTTGATATTTCAGGATGTAATTGACTCAAGTGTCTTTTCAAATTATATGCTCTTGAGGAGACATCAGGCTTTTTGCTTTGAGGCTTGGTAATTTTAGTTCCACACGTTGAAATATTTCCCGAAGCATCAGAAACTTCACAAATACAAACATAGTGTTTCTTATCTGAACTTTCAGTAAAATACTTGAATATATCAGACTTCTTTATTGAATCTCTATCCATTATGAAGGGTCATAGACTGATAATTATAATTAAAGAATCAAGTACAAATTACAAAGAATCTGAAAAAAAAGAAATTTAGCAATACAAGATAATTGACCTAAAAATAAAAATAGTTCAATCCAAGTCAGAAGGACCAACCTTACTAGGTAGTTACCTACTTAGATAAATAGTTAGTACCTACCTACCTAAGGTCTCCACCGCCATAAAAAAAAATTTACCTATATAATTAAGTGTTGTTAAGACAAATCTTCCCAAATATTTAATGGTTAAAAATGGAAATTTGCAGATTATTCCTGCAACTCCCACACCTCCATAAAATCCAAGAATCCTATGGTACCATT
Organism: Bathynomus jamesi; assembly: GCA_023014485.1. NCBI lineage: Eukaryota > Metazoa > Arthropoda > Malacostraca > Isopoda > Cirolanidae > Bathynomus > Bathynomus jamesi. Next base: position 357,582 of record JAJOZX010003131.1, read on the forward strand.
TTTCGTAATATATTACAAGAATTATAATTTGCAACTAAACCTATATTTAACAAATAACAATTTAGGTAGCAATATATCGCCCGGAGCCAGACCATGGAGCCGTATTTTCAAGGTTTCTGGCTCCGGCTCCGGCTCCAGGTAAGCAAAATTCACTGGCTCCACCAACTCCGGCTCCGAAACCCTGCCTCTAAGCTACTAGTATTCTAACCCAGAACCATTTATTCATGGTCACAGGCTCTAATGACTAGAGGGTTAGAGGGATTTCTGCTATTTAATAATAATTTAATATTAGGAAGCTGTACAATTTAAGATAGACTAATACTTAGAACTGTATTCATAAGTGTAATTATTAAAATATAGTTAGTTATAGTATATAGGCATACATGTCAATAAGCAATTTAAATAGCAATACTCACATTTTCCATGCAGTTGTAAGTTTTTGATTATATGTTTTTGACAATAAGTTTGTATCCAGTTTCTTGATTACTTTTTAAGATGATGCTTTTTCAGGATCATTTTGGTTTCATTGGTTTCCTTTTTTGTGTTTGTATATGTTCTTCCAGTAGCTGTCATTGGGTTTATGATTGAGAGGATGTCGGACAAATCTACTGTAAGTATATCAGGATTTTCAGGATTTAAGTAAATGACTTGTTTAAGCCACAAGGGTGAAGGAAGTTTACTTTCACTTCACCCTCACCAGGATATGTTTCCATCACATACCCAATCCACCAGTGGTTATCATACTCCACTGTTACATATCCTGTGACATTTTCAATTAATTGAGTGGCTTGTTGGAGGGAAGCGAATTCCTTTCAACTTTCAACTGAGGTTCTGTACATTTGTACTTCTAAACAATTTTTTGTCAGTGGTATGAATGAATGTAATTTTTGAGTTCCTGGTATGGTTCTCACTTTTGATAAAATTGGATCTAAAAATTCTTTCTCATTTGAGTATTGTTCTTGTGTTGCAAAGCTAAAAGACATTTGAGTCAATTTTAAGGAACAGAAATCAAAAAGATCTTTTGGGGACAGAATTTGATTTTCATATGGCCTATGAAGACTTTCTTTTGATGGTTCCTCCGACACCATCCGATGGTCCCTTGCCATGGCTGGTAGCAAAAAAATGCTACTCAGCCTTAACTCCAAATTCTTCATGGTGATGGCATAAATTTAAAAAGGTTTTGCAGTTTTTGTATTCTACAGAACAGATCTACAGAAGCTAAGGCTAACAAAGACCCTAAGATCCACTCTAAGGTTAGCCCGAGAGAAAGGAAAGAGTAGGGGGTTAAGAGAAGAGAATAAAGGGTTAAGTATTGACCTGCACATCCGTCAGTAAAATAGATAATTCTGTTTAGTAGCTGAAAATTTGACTTAAGATTATTTATTAAAACTTTTATGAATAGATGCACTGCAACAGTATCATGTGTATTACACTCTAAGATAATAGTTAGAGAGCTGTGATTTACTTTTTCCACAATCTTGGACTACAAAGGAATAGTTTTCGGAAAAGTCCCCAATCACCAAAAAATTGCCTTCATCCAGTTCATTTTTTCTTTTTTCTAAATACTTGGCTTGTTTGGCAATGAAATCATGATGCTTTAGTCGAGAAATAAGGTATCTAGGAAATCATCTAAATTTTGAATAACACAGTCCAGCTGAGATTGATCTGTTGTTGTCCACTGTTTGTACTGGATTTCATCAATACCTTTTTCTTCATAACATGTAAGAAGAGTTTCCTTTAGTGATTAAGGTTGAGGGCATTGATCACACACCTAAACAGCAAGAAGGTTGATTTTGTCACAAATAATTTTGGCTAAAGTGCAGTGGTACGTAACTACTCAATGGAGTTTCTTCCTCACTGGTAATTTCTGCCATTCTAGAACCTGTCATCATTAACTTAACATTCTGATGAATTGTGCAGATGCACACACTATGCGTCCCACTTGCTCCCACCAAAACACATTCTTTTGGGTGTAGCATCGCAAATTTCGAAAATCCTATAGAGAGAGCTGGGAACTTAAACTTAAATTGTTGGTATGCTTTTTTTAGATTACATAAAACTAACCTCTTTTGATATTTTTTCTTTCACCATTTTCTTTCATTGTTAAGCAGTCTTTCTTGCCTGCCATTTGTCTACTTATTTCATCATTTCTAAAAAACTTTTTAACAGTGTTAGTTACTTCCAGTGGCAATTCCTTCCCCATCTTTGGATTTGGTGATGACAATACTCCCTTTTCTTTTGCAAGCTGCTGAGCCTGAACAGACATTCTTTGTGAACAGTTAAATTCTTGAATTAGTTTTCTTACACTCATTGATGGTGCAAAAACAGTTAGAATTATAATTTGGTCATGTTTATCTGAGTTTGATATTTATCTTTCAATGTTTAGACAACTACTTCTGCCTCAGACAGTTTGTCTACATTTGATGGACCTGGCTCTTGAGGAATTTCACCTACCATATCTAAGTGTCTTCTTACTGAACTTTCTATTTTGGCCATTTTTGTTGGGAGGTATGCTTCATTTCTTTGAATCTTACGCTTCACAATCAGACTTTCCCCAATTATGGTGATTGTCTCATTCATTGCTGACAATTCAGCCTCCTTGTCAACAAAAACATCATCTGATGACACAGTTTCCATCAGGGTTTCGGAGCCGGTAAAAAAACTTCTGGCTCCGACTCCGGCTCCGGAGCAGAAATTTTTTACAGTCTGGCTCCGGCTCTTTTATAGTAAATTCTGTTAATTATAAAATAAATATCTAGATTTATATAACTAATTGTCCAATTTAAAATATTGCACAAAAATATTTTATTATTAAATCACTTTAATACTCAAAATTTAAATTTCTTATGATTTTAAATTAGGCAAATATAATGATAGAATGAAGTTATTTAAATAACTAAAGGAAAATGATGAAAACTAAATGATATTAAATATTTATTAACAATGGTAGCTTATATAAATTAGAGAAACTTGCCTCCTAATTAGTTCAAAGTTCAAACTTAAGAATTCTCGTATGGAAAATAGTAACAATCAAACTTTCTGAGATAATATATGCATCTTTTTTTAAGTGTTGAAACTTGAAAGCTTCATGAAAGCCAACTTGGCTTGAAAAAGAACTGAATATTTCAAAAAATTCAGTTTTTAAATTTTTACTAGGTTATATTATTTACTTAAAAAGAGATTTTCTTTTAGTCAAAAAGTTTTGTAATTTAATTAACAAAAGCAATTCAACTAAAAGTCAAAAGTTCAAACTACTAATACATATTATAAAAGAAAATTTACAAAATCATTAACCCTACGCTTATAAAATCAATACTACTCCTTGGATTAACCTATATAATTAAGTGTTAAGACAAATCTTCCCAAATATTTAATGGTTAAAAAATGGAAATTTGCAGATTATTCCTGCAACTCCCACACCTCCATAAAATCCAAGAATCCTATGGTACCATTTTTCGTAATATATTACAAGAATTATAATTTGCAACTAAACCTATATTTAACAAATAACAATTTAGGTAGCAATATATCGCCCGGAGCCAGACCATGGAGCCGTATTTTCAAGGTTTCCGGCTCCGGCTCCAGGTAAGCAAAATTCACTGGCTCCACCGACTCCGGCTCCGGCTCCGAAACCCTGGTTTCCATAGTAGTATCAGAGGTACCTGGTCGATTCGCCGAAGGACGTTTTGCCGACAGACATTTTGCCAATGGACATTTCGCCGAATGGACTGTCATTAATATTTCTATGACAAAATACACACACATGTTATTAAAGGTTATTATTAAATGTTATTGAATTATTTTGTTAAAATATTAAATTATGTTAAATTGACAGTTATAGACGCTTGACATAAAAACATAGATACCTTTTTTAATAAATTTATATTGATAATAGTATATAAAATGTTTATATATATATCTTTCTCGGTGTATATTGTATAATTTAAAACTCGTTTTAGACCATGGAATTCACTTTGATGGTGTCCGGCGAATTGTCTACAACAATTGTCTACAGATACAATTTATCTACAATAATTTGTCTAGAGAAACTATTACTAATATTATTTTAAAAAATGACGATTGGTTAGGTTGTCGTGATATTTTCGTATGTTTTAACAGTAAACTAACGAAAATATCATGACTTAACCTAACCAATCGTCAAGGGTGTACTAACTTTTTATGGCCTTTCTCTGAATCAATAAATTGAAGAGGCATTGTGGGTTACTGAACAATGTAAAAGTTCCAGGATGACTGCAGTTTTAAGTGCGAAAACCTAAGACATAAGTTACTAAGATTTAAAAAAGGCAACAAACAAACAAACGTTTCAGAATAGCTTAAACTATAAAGGCACAAACGCAAGACTTAAATTATAAAAGTTAACAACTAATTTTTGTATTTAAATTATATTTGTTTTTTTTAAATAATATTAGTAATAGTTTCTCTAGACAAATTGTATCTGTAGACAAATTATTGTAGATAAATTGTATCTGTAGACAATTGTTGTAGACAATTCACTGGACACCGTCAAAGTGAATTCCATGGTCTAAAACGAAAGTTTTAAATTATATAATATACACCAAGAAAGATATATATATATATATATATAAACATTTTATATAGTATTATCGATATAAATTTATTTAAAAAGGTATCTATGTTTTTACATCAAGCGTCTATAACTCAATTTAACATAATTTAATATTTTAACAAAATAATTCAATAACATTTAATAATAACCTTTAATAACATGTGTGTATTTTGTCATAGAAATATTAATGACAGTCCATTTGGTGAAACAGCCATTGGTGAATCATCCATTTGGCAAAACAGCCGTCGGTAAAATGTCCATCGGCGAATCGACCAGCCACGGTATCAGATGAGCTTGATGATAATATTTCTGGTTCTGCTATATTTTGAACTTGTAAAATAGGTAAGGGAAATTTTTTTCTGCATGATGAACATAACTTTTGGCCTGGCTTCAAATGATTTGGAAATTTTTCTCAGTGATTGTGAAGCAGGCTGAAGATCAGAAGATTTTAATTTATTGTGGGAATTGAATGGATCACAATAATATTTTGATGACATTTTATCAGCATATAGTCAAAACCTGAACACACACAAATTTAACATGATACTGTGATGAAAATTATTGTTCTTTTAGAGCAGCAAATACCTTAATCCTTTCATGCCCGAATTATGAGTGAGATTAAAACAATTTTATACCTTATGTTATTCTCCATAAAGACTAAAACCTCGTAAAATTGTATGGTCAAATTTACAACCATGGGCATGAAAGGGTTAATATTTGCAAAAATCTTAATACATACAGTTTATTTATCAAACCATGAATGTAGCTATATTTATACATATATACATATATTTATATACATACATACATACATATGAACTATTTGTGAAGTTATACATACATAGATATGAACTACTTGCATGACTCCAGATTCCTGGGATCTTGGGAGCATTGCTCCAGTAAATTTGACCATGAGAAAAAGTAAATTTGGGTTTGGGTTTTGTTCATCCGCTAGATGTTATGCAATTTTTTTGCGTATACATTCTTGTACAAACCAATTTTTTTAAATTACAAATTTAGTTATTTTAAGTTTAGTTGGTAATTCCATATTTAACAATTATTTTTATTTTTTGTTAAGCTTCAATGTTTTGATAATTAAAATTTTATTAAAACGTATATTTTTTTAATATAAAATTATCAGGATTGGACTATGTTCCATTGATCTCGGCCAGGTTTGATAAATTGGCCAGATAATTACTTGTGTGGTTTTAAGTAATCCACCATGACTCTAGAATTGAAAAGTTTAGTTAAGTTTAAACTTACTTTTACTTACTTTAACTTACCTACTTTTACTTACTCTTCCTTACTTTTACTTACTTTCATTGTACTATATTTACTTACTTTTACTCACTTTTACCATACTATATTTACTAACTTTTACTTATTTTGTATTTTTTCAGGTAGTCAATAATCAATAATGGATCCTAATATTGATGAAGTTGGAGAGAAAAGTGAGGGTGTTAAAAGGGGTTACTTTTGTGGTCAATGCAAGAACAAATATTCAAAGAAGCAAAACTGGGAGGAACATTTTAATTCCAAAAAAAATATTTGTTACAATACAAGAGGTCCCAGAGTTTGGGCCCACAGCTTAGATATTGCAGTAAAGAAATACCAGGATGAAGTGCAGCAAAGAGATACGGCAAAGCAGTCATTTAGTTTGTTCACAAAATGTGCTAGTGCTAGACCTCAGAAAAATGAACCAACTTCATCAACTGCTAATCTAGAAAATGAAACTTTTTCACTAGATGTTTCACAGACTGAAGAAAGTGCTTCTCCTCCACCTAAGAAACAAAAGGTAAGTGAGGAATCTGCGCATCAGACTAACAAAACTGCTTTAGAGGAATTTGAAAATTCCCAAATCCAGAAGACATTGAATGCAATTTTGCGCCTAACAAAAGAAACTCACCAAGCTGTTGTGGTTAATAAAGAGAAGAGTCAAAATATGCCTTCAAGTTCAAGTGTTGCATCCAAATCTAATAAAGCAAAAAGCAACAAATTTGACATTTCCATAGCCCATTTAAGCAAGTGTAAATCAATACAAGAAATCCTGAACAATGATTTGATCAAATCTACATTCAAATTGGTGGAAAAGAAGGATCTAGGTCATGCTGATGATTCATTTTCAGTACCAAGTGATATAATGGAAAACATTGCAAATACCAAATAGTGACACTAATATGCCTGATGTAGATATAGCTGTTGAGGATGAAGATGATGATAATCAAGAAGATATTGATGATGCTTCTGATGATAAAATGTTTACATTATATTGCATAGCTTGCACAGACCCCAAAGCATGTGCTTCAGACAAACATTCTAACATAAAAGGTTACTTCAATGTTAAAGATTTAACCTATGTATGCAAACAAGGAGAAAATCAAGAGAGATGGTTTAGAAATCTGAAAACCCACCTGAAGAGACATTTAATTAAACTTCAGCATCATCAAAGAGCTGCTGTTTATGAAGTGATGAAAACATCTTCTCGGAACACTACTAAACGCATAGAAGACTTATGTGGCAACATCTTATACTACATAATGAAAACAAACACTGCATGGGCTCTATATCCAGTACTTCTAGCTGTATTACATAGGTCAGGTTGTGAGGTGGGAAATTTGAATCATAGCACACATGCGTGCGAGACAATTTGTGAGCTATTAGATAATCAACTTAAAGAACAAACTTCAGTAACAATAACAGCTGACATTGGAACAATTTTGGGATTAAGCATGCTAGTTGTATTAGTTATGAGTGAAGAAGATAAGACTGTAAAACTTGCTGGGATAAATTTAGTACGCAGCAAATCAGGAGTTTATTTGGCCAATGAAATTTTTGATGTGTTGAAGTCTCCTAATCACTTGAAACTATCTGAAGAAGCAATTAAATCCAAGGTATCTGGAATGGTTGGAGATGGGGCTTTTTGTAAGGACAACGAGCCATTTAAAAACGAAATGAAAAAGTTGTTTGGGGAAAATTTCAAATTTCGATGGGACTTAATGCATCTTGTGAACAGAGCCCACGTTGATGCATTGAAGAAAATTTGTAAACTAAGTGAGCTTTTAGACTTTATTCAGAATCACTCTTCAAATCTGAGATCAGGCCTTGACTATACCAATATGGTTCTTGACAATATCATTGGTTTTAAGAGACCAAAACTCAAATCTGATACTCGCATGGTTAATTACGAATTTGATCAATTTGACAGATTTGTGGAAAATTGTGTGTTTTTTGATCATCCACAAGGGAAAGAAATTAGTGCCAAGTTCTATGTATTGATTTCCTATGTAACAAAGATTATGTTGCAAGTAGCTCAAAAAACCACAGTTAGTGCAGAATTTGTAGAAAATATATTTCTTAAAGAAGGAGGGAAAACTGTTATGTTAAGAGTGATGGAAACAATTTCCAAATTAGCTAATGGAGGAAATGCAAATGATGTAGTTTCTGAATTTAAGCACGATACCACAGGGCAGCAAAAGGAACTAACAGCTGAGGATTACATCCTAAATGAAGTTTACAAATACATCAAGAAACGTTCTGATTACTACCAGGTTGCTGAAGTTGCTAGACCATCCAGAACCAGATCTGAAAGTAGTTTTACAAAAGACTCGGTGATAAATTGGCTGACAGAATATATAGAACAGCTGTGGAAAGGAATCAGAGAGAGATTAAAGCATTTTGATAAAGATGGATCAACTGCCTGGAGTGAAGCACCAGCTGAAGGGACATTCTCCATTCTTGGTTACATTGTTGAACACAAAGGATCCATTAAGCCATCTCATTTGACTAAGCTGTGCAGAATTGTGAAGGAGGGTCCAGCTCCAGGCACTAGATCTGCTGTAATGATCACACAGAAAGCCATTGATCAGTGGCCAAGCATACATGGCGGTAAATTCACAACAAATGCCTACATGCAAGGTCTAACATCGTCCACTGTTGCTGCTGCAATGAATAAATAAACTTAAGGTGAGTTATAAACTGTACATTATTGTATTATTATGTTTAGCTAAAACAATTTATAATTGGTATGTCGTCAATTCAAGAGTTTACTATCATTAACCTATCTAGTGGTGTAAGGGGAAAAAAAGTAAATTCAGAGCTGTGCTCCAGTAAATTTTTTCAAATCTGGAGTCATGACTACTTGTGAAGTGCTCAATTGTGCTCAAAATTTTCAACATGCACAATTTCAAATGCTTGTGGAAAGCAAACCCATGGAGATCCCACTCCAATTTTTTGCTTGAATACACTTCATCTAAAAGGTCTTTACTTATACCAATTTTCATGACCTTGAGGTTTGAACTCTGACCTGAGGTCAACAGAATGTACACATACTGTGCATAAAAATAGTTATTCTGCTTTCTCTTCTGAGCATTTTGACACCAAAGTCATTAAAATCCATCCATTAGATCCTGAGTTATGACCTTTCAAAATCACAAGGTTATGCTGCTGACCCCAAATTTGGGGGGTCATTACTCCCAAACTATTTGACCCAAGTGGCTAAAATTTGGTCACGCTTCATTACTCATCATACCCAACTACCACACCAAAAATCATTAAAATCAGTGAGATGACCTGACATAAGGTGTGTACACTCGACATGGAATGCCTCCATAGGTTTAATAAAAATATCATGACAACCTTACGAACTAGTTACGTTAATTGAATGCCTGGTTAGGTCAACTGTACGCCCTTGAGGATTGGTTAGTTTATGATATTTGTTAGTTTTAACAAAAATATTCTGTCAAAATTGTTACTAACTGAAAAAAAGGAATTGAGGTACTATAAAGGAAAAGATCCAAAACTACTGATCATCCCTACATTTTATTTGCCTTGTAGCCTTGATTTTACATACTTAAAATGAAAGATTGCCCTCTAATTTTGATAAAGTGGAACATCAAATTACCCGTAAGCAATCTGACTTCAAGGAACTTAGACAATTAGACAACTGTTATAGATGATGCAATAATTTATGCCCCTAAACTTTTTCGAGTTTAATTTATGCCTCTAATTAGCATTTACCTACTATAGGAGGTAATTCTTGGGATCCCAAACTACAGTTTATAAAAGTTGGTGCTAGTGATCAGTTTATATTCACCAGTGTACATAATGAAAAGAAGTTGATTAGTTTATAGGAGTGGAGCAGAAGTTTTTTCTTTCAGTTTCAGTATTACAATGTTGTTGAGAAAGGAAATTTTTATTCAGATATACTGTATATACAGGCATTCCCCAAGATACAAACATCTGCATTTATGAATGAACTCCCATAAAATAGTATACTTGGACCCTGCTAATTTGGCATATTTGGGGCTCTACCCTCGTCAAAATACCAGAATGGTCCTAATTGGTAATTACTGTGAAGTTCCAAAATTTGTTGGATATTTTGACATTTTGTTGAAATAGGGGTTTTCCCAGTGTTTTCAGTGGGTAATTTGACTATAAAGAAAATGAAAATGAATTTCAGGTAATAGCATGATATAAACTTCATACCTATAAGCTTACCATACATCAGAAACATCTTTCACATACAGTAGGGTACAAGCTACAATTACAGTCAAAATAAATAAAAATGCAAAACTTTAAAAAAAAATAAAGCATCTCCAAATATAGCTCTGTTTGCAATGCTCGGTAGAGTCGCTAATAATTGTAGCCATTCAGAAATTATACAATCAATGCTCAGTGAGTTTGTACAGTCTTGAAATATTTTGCTAGATCTTCTTCACATCATAACTTTCTATATTATTATAAATACTTGAAATATTGCGAGTATATTAAAATGAGAAATAAAAAGTTATTGGGCTAATGTATGGTACCCAGGAAATCTTGTTCTGGCAAGTGTTAAATACGCAGTGTGTTGGTTTTGTGGTGGCTGTGTGTGATAGATGAATATGCTTAATAATTCCCTTTTTTAGGTAAGTGAATTGAGCTATGTCTTTGTTTATTAATTTTGAGTAGAATCTTGCTTTTCCTTATGGATTTCAAAAAAAAAAAAAAATACAGGCTATGAGGCTGTGGTAGGTTACCTTTGGAAGAGCTTTGGGCCTTGGCGAGGCTAGATTGTTGATCCTTGCCAAAGCACGGAGGAGCTTATTTGTAAAAGATTTCAAAGTGAGTATCTTCACCCACAGGTGCAAATACCACATTCATTATTTGCATCTGAATATCACACCTCTGGGTGCAGATACCTTCAGCCTAACAATCTTGAGGCCTTTGAAAAATGTGGATCCTTGTGGATTTCTGAAGGCCTCTGGCTCGAGGCCTGAGGCCAGGCCTCGTCCCCATGCCTAGTATGATGTATGAATTTTGTAAAGCTTTGTCTACTGATCACTCAATCATAGGCTCCTTATATATCACCCTATCATCCAATGCAGGGTGTTCCAATTTAATTTGACAGTTTTATATTTCACATTATTTTACTGATACCTAAGACACTTCCAAGATACTTTTCAAAGCACATTTCAAACACATTGGTTGTGTTATGCATTCATTCATTTTGCTGCACACACACATTTTAACCATGAGAATGCAATTTTGGAGGCTTATAATTCCAAAAGTTGCGAACTATTTTCAGTTACTCTTATGGGCTATTGGCTCAAAAGTTGTTTTCCATAAATTCCATAAATGTACGTATGTGTACCATTTAAAATGGTAAAAGATCAATTGTGTGAATGCCCCTTGACTAATTTCTTGGTCTGTCTTCGCACCCTCAATTCCCCTTCTACTTCTGAGGAGACCCTGCTTAAACTAAGATTTAAAGGTCAGATAATTAGATTTCAGTGTTTGTGTTGGCATTCTGTGACCATTAATGGTTTTATTAATAGGTGTTTGTTTTTTTTTAGAAAAATGCCACCAAAAACATCCAAAGATACAATTGGCAAACCAAATAATGTTGATAGCGCAACTGTGGTGGAAAATGAGGGTGGTGTAACAGAGCAACCAGTGGACCCTGAGGAACATGAGGAAGGTGGAATTAGAATTGGTGATATTTATTTACCACCTCCACCACCCCCTGCATGCACTTTTGACAGTACTGGACCTCGATTAATTATAACACACATTGAAAATTATTTCTTCAAAAGTTATGCTGGAAAGCAGGTATGTTAAAACCTAAGTTTACTTTATTTTAATTGTTGATCATATGAAGAAATTAAAAGTATAAGAGAACCATAATAAGTGCTGGACTTAGACACTGAACGTCAATTGGGCTGTTGGTTACCTATAGTTTCAAAGCAAATTTCTTAAAATTTAGTTCTGATCCTGGAGATGGACTTGCCAATGTTAAACCAAGTAGTGATTTTGTTGTAGGTCATAATTGTTCTGAATCATTTAATTTCCTTTCAGCCTGTAAGTCTGTACAGTAACTCCCCATTGAACATGGTTTTGTTATAACATGAATATACAATTAGGGCAGGTGTCCATTATAACATGGTCTAATGTGTAATTTTAAGGTATATGTATACTACTAGGCCAGGTCAAAATTTTTGATTTCTTACGTACATTGTGTGAGGTGGTTCAATCAATCATAGTAACACCCTGGTAAAATATATTTTAATTCTGAGGACCCCCTACCCCCCCTACCAGTTTCATTTTTTCAGAAAATTCGTAAAATTTGAGATAATTTGCAATTTACTTTGAAACTTTTTTATTATTACAAAAGTTCACTTATAAACACTTATATTTATTTTTTAATGAAAAAAAAAAATTTAATACATAAATTTTTAGCTATTATTGGTAGAAATTTAGAAATTAAGAGGCAGAAATTCAATAAAATTTTTGACCTAAAACTGTTTTTTTTTTATTCCTTCCATTTACCTTTCCACTCAAAAGTAGGCAGTTCTTTTCTAGACTCTAAAGTATTTAAAATAAATTTATGCCGATTAATATAACCAATTCTTTCCTGGCTAGATTTAGTTACTAAGTTCACACTCCATTCAACGCTTTGACTGTGACATGGAAAATCTAGTATTTCTAGAGGTTTAGTTCTAATCTGAAGCAATTGCTCATTGGTAAAATTACTTAGCAAAGGTGGAGGAGTGATTATCTGTTCATTCCAATTAATCAAATCAATATAATCATTTGCTAGAAAATTTATAGATCTCGGTAGCTCAAAATTTCTGGCTCCTGAAAACCCAGTTCTGGAAAGAATTATTTTTTGAATTGCTAGCTCTCTAATATGTAATCGTTCGTCAGAAACCATTGACAGGGTTTATTTTCAGGATTAGCGAAGTAAGCATCGTTTTTCATGACCAGCTCAATAATTTTCTTGAATTTTACATCTAAATTTTGAAGAAGAATTGTCATAAACCAAATTTTGCGCACCCTCAGTGGCTTTTGCGTGTGATTTTATTTGAAACCACGCAGGGGCATAAAAATTGATGACAAATATGACAAGATCTTTTAGGTTAGTATCATGATTTGATGTAGAAATGTATAGGTGGAGAACCCTATTAGCCAAACTCAGCCACCTGGCGTGATTTAGTCATCCTGGAGATCTTACAGCAAGACCCTCAGAAACATTTCCTGTTTATATTGCAGGACACATTTCGTACAAGATTTTTGGTCACTACTCAAATCTTTTACAATATTAGGAGGTATTTCTTGAACTTTACCTTCTATCAGTTCAAAATTTATTACTTTGTTTTGTTAAATCAGCTTTTAATTTTTTGCCAAGTGGCCCTTCAAAGGTGTTTGGGCCAGTGGTTCTTCCCTCAATGCTTTTGTAAAAGTGCATCAATGTCAATTCATTTAAATGTAATTCACAAATGAGCCACTGAAGGGACCTGCCAAGATGAAGTTCTATTAATTTAATGACCCATCCAACTCTGCCTGTGTTCACTGGGGTTTCATCACAAAGTAGACCTTTAATTGAATTAGCACTATTTGAATCTTCAATAACAGTAATTATTTCATCAGCAATCGCCCTTGTAGTGCCATTATCTAGTACTATGTGATCAATGTAAATGCTTTGCGGCTCTTTAATTATAACATAGTGTTCTTCTTTTATTTTGTCTGATTCTGTCAGTGTATCATCTTTTCTTCCATCAAATCCAATACATTCCACATTTTGGTTTTCTTTATACTTATCATTGTTTATTTTACCAATTGTTTTTTTCTTTCAACTTTTTTTCGATCAAGCATATTTTCTAAACTTAAAATCTTCATATCTTTTAAGGCAGCATTTATAAGGGCTGCTGTGGCCCTATTGCTCACCCTATATATCTCTGAAGTTTTGGCTAAATTTTCATAGGTATATCTATTTTGAAAATTTTCTATTAATTCTAAGTCCTCTCTGTCTTGAAAATTGACATCATCATTTTCATTATCTTCTATCACTTCTGATTATACACATTCCCTTGCTTCTCTTAATTTTTCTTTTGATTCTTTTCCCTTTCCTGTGCTTTTTGGATTTTGCCCAACTTTCTCAAATTACTTGAAGTAGTTTTTTTATCAATTTTTCCTAACTGGTTTTTTTTTCTTTCTTTTTGACCAATAAAAGCTTCCCATTCTATAACACTGGTCTGCGTTTGAAAAAAAATTTCCTGAGGTCAAGGTTTTTTAGTTTTTATAATTTTTGCATGCTTAATTCAAAAATGTAATTCATTTTGCTCAATCAGGTCAGGTTTTTATGCTATCTCAATTTTAAAAAATAAATAATTTGAAAATAATCGTTATGAAATTAGCAAGTTTATTTTTTTAAAACAGACTTAAATTGACAGAAAATGTACAAAGTACGGTATATAAAAAATGGTACACGAGTACAGTTAATGTGGACGAAAGGGCTTTCTCAAAGACTTTTGTCTGTGTTCAACAGCTGGAACGTGTCTCTTGAGGCACCAGCAGTAGTCTGCGAGCATGTTCACATCCCAGCGGCCCTGGTACCTCTCTTCCATCACTCAAATATCCTGGTGGAAGCGCTCTCCTTGCTCCTCGCTGACATCACTGAAGTTGTCTGGAAAGTAGTCTAAATGCGAGCTGAGAAAATGCATCTCTATGGACATACGTGCACCAAGAGCCTGGAAGCTCTGCAGGAGCTCCTCGACAACACATTTGTACTCTGGACTTCGGTGGTTGCCCAGAAAATTTGTGACAATGGACTTGAATGCGAGCCAGGCATTGATCTCATTGTCCTCCAGACTTTCGCCGAATTGAGCATCTTTCATTAGCTCCCTGATCTGAGGGCCGTCAAAAATACCTGCTTTCAGTTTGCCCTCACTGACGCATGGAAATTTCTGATTCAGGAAAGCAAAAGCTCAGCTTTCTTTGTTGAGTGCTCTGACGAAATAATTCATAAGTCCGAGCTTGATGTGCAGTGGCAGAAGTAGAATCATCTGCGGATTCATGAGAGCGTGTGACAGAATGTTGTGCGAACCTGGTTCCAGGCCACGCACAGTGCCACAAATGGGTTAAGAAACGGCCAAAATTATTTTTTTCAATTGTACTTAGTTTTATGTAGTTGAAATGTTTAATTATGATTTAATAAAAAATTATGTTTAGTACCTTTTGTATATATGTAATGGTGACATATTGAGTGATTTTTCTATAAATAATAATAATATTCCAAATCAATAGGTTATGACTACTGTAGTTTCTTAAGTTTCTCAAATTACTAAAAATATACTAAACAGCATGACTCCAGATTCCTGGGATCTTGGGAGCATTGCTCCAGTAAATTTGACCATGAGAAAAAGTAAATTTGGGTTTGGGTTTTGTTCATCCGCTAGACGTTATGCAATTTTTTTGCGTATACGTTCTTGTACAAACCAATTTTTTTAAATTACAAATTTAGTTATTTTAAGTTTAGTTGGTAATTCCATATTTAACAATTATTTTTATTTTTGTTAAGCTTCAATGTTTTGATAATTAAAATTTTATTAAAATGTATATTTTTTAATATAAAATTATCAGGATTGGACTATGTTCCATTGATCTCGGCCAGGTTTGATAAATTGGCCAGATAATTACTTGTGCAGTTTTAAGTAATCCACCATGACTCTAGAATTGAAAAGTTTAGTTAAGTTTAAACTTACTTTTACTTACTTTAACTTACCTACTTACTTATCCTTACTTTTACTAAGTTTAAAGCACTTATTACTTATTGTACTATATTTACTTACTTTTACTCACTTTTACCATACTATATTTACTAAGTTTTATTTATTTTGTATTTTTTCAGGTAGTCAATAATCAATAATGGATCCTAATATTGATGAAGTTGGAGAGAAAAGTGAGGGTGTTAAAAGGGGTTACTTTTGTGGTCAATGCAAGAAATATTCAAAGAAGCAAAACTGGGAGGAACATTTTAATTCCAAAAAAAATATTTGTTACAATACAAGAGGTCCCAGAGTTTGGGCCCACAGCTTAGATTTGCAGTAAAGAAATACCAGGATGAAGTGCAGCAAAGAGATATGGCAAAGCAGTCATTTAGTTTGTTCACAAAATGTGCTAGTGCTAGACCTCAGAAAAATGAACAAACTTCATCAACTGCTAATCTAGAAAATGAAACTTTTTCACTAGATTTCACAGACTGAAGAAAGTGCTTCTCCCCCACCTAAGAAACAAAAGGTAAGTGAGGAATCTGCACATCAGACTAACAAAACTGCTTTAGAGGAATTTGAAAATTCCCAAATCCAGAAGACATTGAATGCAATTTTGCGCCTAACTAAAGAAACTCACCAAGCTGTTGTGGTTAATAAAGAGAAGAGTCAAAATATGCCTTCAAGTTCAAGTGTTGCATCCAAATCTAATAAAGCAAAAAGCAACAAATTTGACATTTCCATAGCCCATTTAAGCAAGTGTAAATCAATACAAGAAATCCTGAACAATGATTTGATCAAATCTACATTCAAATTGGTGGAAAAGAAGGATCTAGGGCATGCTGATGATTCATTTTCAGTACCAAGTGATATAATGGAAAACATTGCAAATAGTGACACTAATATGCCTGATGTAGATATAGCTGTTGAGGATGAAGATGATGATAATCAAGAAGATATTGATGATGCTTCTGATGATAAAATGTTTACATTATATTGCATAGCTTGCACAGACCCCAAAGCATGTGCTTCAGACAAACATTTAATTAAACTTCAGCATCATCAAAGAGCTGCTGTTTATGAAGTGATGAAAACATCTTCTCGGAACACTACTAAACGCATAGAAGACTTATGTGGCAACATCTTATACTACATAATGAAAACAAACACTGCATGGGCTCTATATCCAGTACTTCTAGCTGTATTACATAGGTCAGGTTGTGAGGTTGGAAATTTGAATCATAGCACACATGCGTGCGAGACAATTTGTGAGCTATTAGATAATCAACTTAAAGAACAAACTGTAAAGTGGTTCTTAGAACAAACTTCAGTAACAATAACAGCTGACATTGGAACAATTTTGGGATTAAGCATGCTAGTTGTATTAGTTATGAGTGAAGAAGATAAGACTGTAAAACTTGCTGGGATAAATTTAGTACGCAGCAAATCAGGAGTTTATTTGGCCAATGAAATTTTTGATGTGTTGAAGTCTCCTAATCACTTGAAACTATCTGAAGAAGCAATTAAATCCAAGGTATCTGGAATGGTTGGAGATGGGGCTTTTTGTAAAGACAACGAGCCATTTAAAAACGAAATGAAAAAGTTGTTTGGAGAAAATTTCAAATTTCGATGGGACTTAATGCATCTTGTGAACAGAGCCCACGTTGATGCATTGAAGAAAATTTGTAAACTAAGTGAGCTTTTAGACTTTATTCAGAATCACACTTCAAATCTGAGATCAGGCCTTGACTATACCAATATGGTTCTTGACAATATCATTGGTTTTAAGAGACCAAAACTCAAATCTGATACTCGCATGGTTAATTACAAATTTGATCAATTTGACAGATTTGTGGGAAATTGTTTTTTTTATCATCCACAAGAGAAAGAAATTAGTGCCAAGTTCTATGTATTGATTTCCTATGTAACAAAGATTATGTTGCAAGTAGCTCAAAAAACCACAGTTAGTGCAGAATTTGTAGAAAATATATTTTATAAAGGAGGAGGGAAAACTCTTATGTTAAGAGTGATGGAAACAATTTCCAAATTAGCTAATGGAGGAAATGCAAATGATGTAGTTTCTGAATTTAAGCACGATACCACAGGGCAGCAAAAGGAACTAACAGCTGAGGATTACATCCTGAATGAAGTTTACAAATACATCAAGAAACGTTCTGATTACTACTAGGTTGCTGAAGTTGCTAGACCATCCAGAACCAGATCTGAAAGTAGTTTTACAAAAGACTCAGTGATAAATTGGCTGACAGAATATATAGAACAGCTGTGGAAAGGAATCAGAGAGAGATTAAAGCATTTTGATAAAGATGGATCAACTGCCTGGAGTGAAGCACCAGCTGAAGGGACATTCTCCATTCTTGGTTACATTGTTGAACACAAAGGATCCATTAAGCCATCTCATTTGACTAAGCTGTGCAGAATTGTGAAGGAGGGTCCAGCTCCAGGCACTAGATCTGCTGTAATGATCACACAGAAAGCCATTGATCAGTGGCCAAGCATACATGGCGGTAAATTCACAACAAATGCCTACATGCAAGGTCTAACATCGTCCACTGTTGCTGCTGCAATGAATAAATAAACTTAAGGTGAGTTATAAACTGTACATTATTGTATTATTATGTTTAGCTAAAACAATTTGTAATTGGTATGTCGTCAATTCAAGAGTTTACTATCATTAACCTATCTAGTGGTGTAAGGGAAAAAAAAGTAAATTCAGAGCTGTGCTCCAGTAAATTTTTTCAAATCTGGAGTCATGCTAAACAGATAATTGTTAATTAGGCCTATGTTTTGCAGATTTTGTCAAATGACATACTAAAATAAGTATGGTTTCATTTTAATCACTATACACATCTATTGTTTAAAACATTATTTGATAACCTGCCACTATATCAGAAGGGGTAAATAAAAAATATCGTAATACCTCTTAAAGTTTGAAATTAATTCCCCCAAAATAAGTGTGACAACTGATATGAAAAAAAGTGTAAATAGTATAAACAAAATTACAAAAACTTCATATTTAGAACATATCTTCCTCATCAGAACTAATATTTAAATTCTCTAATATTTCACTCTTTTAAATGTGAATGTGCCTCTTCTGACATCTCTCTCAATTTGGGGTTTCTATTCTTTTTTCGAACTGTACTAATGACTGGATCGCTTGATACTAAAAGATAATGAATTTGATCTTGCATAGTATTCAGTCAAGATGTTTTTCTGGAATGATGGAGACGAACATTTCTTATTACTTTATGTAGACATTCTTGGCATTCTTCTGAATAAGAACCAATTGGATATAGATGATTTTTCATCACCAAACCTCCATGTAGAAGTACTTTGTGTACTGAAGCAGGAATTTTATACCATGGATATAAATTTACAATAGTCGTAGCAGCTTTTCGACAATAAGATTCAAATTTTGCAATGTTAGTTAATACATGAAAAACATGTTCTAACACGCAAAGTCGCAAATAGTCGCAAAAAAGTTTTGTTTCTTTGATTTACTTAAAGGTTGCATTAATGTTTAACACAAAAATTACATTCCCCAAAATCCCCCATTTTTTGTTTTGCTAATTTTACACATTTTCTAGATAACAATTTAATCTGTAATCTATGATATTGCCATAGTTTTTTTAATTAATGCTATCTTTTTAGTTTTCAATAAAAAATATGCATGAAAATGTTCTAAACTGTTTATTCTTTCAATAGAACTAAGCAGAACATGAAACTACAGACAATTTTTTATGACATAGTAACTTCAAGTAAGTTGTTAGAACAAACATATTTTGTCCCCTCCAAGATATTTTAAGACAATGTATATTATTTCATAGATTTTCTTGCCTTAATGTAAGAGAATAAAATTTCAAATACTTAAATCAGTAAGTAGAAGTGTTTTATTTTGACGTGGAAATGGTTTTAATAGAATTTACTTAAATTTGTTATTTTTGTTTTTTGACCATTTTTTAACCCATTTGTGGCACTGTGCCACGTCTTGCTGGCCAGTCGCGTTGTACATAGTGTTGCTTGTCTGTTCGGCTGTCCCACAGACAGAGAAAACAGGGGTATTTGGTGTAGCTGCCTTGTAGACCCAGCACTAGGGCTATAACCTATAAAAAAATATATATATATATATCAGGGCATATATATACAGTATATATATATTTGTATTTTTTTTTTGTTGACACGAACATACCTTTAGGTCTCCGCATATCATCCAATTGTGATGTTTGTACTTCAAAGCAGTTAGCAAAAGCTCCATGTTACTATAACTTTGTCATCTGCACCGAGTGACCCACCGGAACAGACGCGACCTTGTTACTATTGTAGAGTAGTACTGCTTTCAAGCTTCTGCTTGAGGAGTCGATGAAGAGCCGCCATTCTGTAGGGTCATACGCTAAACCCATAGCTGCAATGAGGCTGTTGACATTGTTACAGTAAACCAGAAGCTTCTTCGTCCAACGTGAAATATTCTTGAAACTCTTCTTCGCGGCTGCGATACCAGAAGAATGTTGTTTCTGGAGCTAACAAACGATTTTTGCGAAGACGTGACCCTAGCAACTGAGCAGATTCTTCGGACAAGCACAAATCGTTCAACTCAGTTTGGCTCAAGAGTTGGAATTGGAATTTCTGGTCCATGAGCAGGGTTGGCAAAAAACCCACTTTTTTGAAAAAGCCCACCCCAGGTGGGTTTTTTGGGTTTTTTCACCTAAAACCTGAAAAACCCTGGGTAAAATTGGGTTTTTTCATATGTCCATATGGTAGTTCATATTAGACCTACCTATTCTTATTTTTATAATAATACTGTACTGTACCGTACACTATTAATATAACATTTGTCTTGTTTTTAGCAAAAAGGTTGCCTTCCAGGCAATTAAGCATAAAAAGTTGTTATTTTCTCAGATTGAGCTTCACAAAAAAATTTGGAAAACATGGACCAATTTCAACTAAATTTGGTGTGGTAAATTATCCTATTTGTTAGGCTATACTTCCTATGGAAGACAGGCCCCTGTGTCTTCTGCTGGAAGTAGATGAATTACAGCTCCCAAAGGGAACTTAATTCAGCTAGTTATATCTATTTAATTCATATTACTGAATATTTTTTCTTTTATTTCAGTTAAATAAAACAAACTGGCAACAGCATATTTATCTTTACTGCTAGCCTACAGAATTAGTCTGTTTGAAGTTATAACTGCATTAAATAATGCCAAAGACCTTTGGATCAGGAAAAAAATCAGGGCATGAATGGAGTGAAGTCAATATTATTGATGGGACTAGTAAAGTTAGATGCAAACATTGCAATAATGAAATAAGTAATAAAATAGAGCGAATAAAAATGCATTTAATGAAATGTTTGAAACACATGGAATCAAGAAACAAGACTGACAATACTGCCATGACATAGACCTCTCAGATGATCCAGACTCATCCTCACCACCACTGACACAATTACAGATGAAAAAAAGAAAAATTCAAAAGAAAGTAAGCGATTTTGGCATGACAACAACAACTTTGCAGAAAAATGTCATTGATAACAAAATAGCCAAATTCTTTTATGCAAATAATATTCCATTTCTATGTGCAGAGAGTAAGTATTTTATTGAAATGATAGAGACTCTAAGACCAGGCTACACTCCACCTTCCCGTCGAAATTTGTCTGGTCCACTTTTAAATACAATCCATGAAGAAGTAGAAAATTCCTTGAAGATGCAGTTGACTGAAGAATCAGGATGTATAACACCCCGATTGGCTGATGTCTACACTCTATAACCTGCTACCTCACCCAAAGAGTTATACCTGTAGGTCTATTTGTTGACTCATGTTTGCTTGCTTTGCATGTAAAATAATTATAGGCGCCTATATGACAATTTTTAAAAATAATTGCATATGCACTTCTTAAGTTTCATGAAAAAACCCACAAGTGGGTTTTTTCAAGTGGGTTTTTTCGGGCTGGGCCCACTAGTGCCAACCCTGTCCATGAGGCACTGGCTTTATGGCAGATGGCACATCTGGATACTTTACGTGTTGCTTGTTTTTTTGATTTATGCCTAAAAGGAAACAGATAAAGACATCTCATATTGTCAGGCATATTTTTGTAAGTATAAAATGAAATTCATACTAAATTCATACTAACTTACCTTGTAGGTTTGTCATACAGAAATAACAGTCAGTAGTATGATCTCTTCCTTCCCTCCACACCATTGGGATACCAAAAGGTAGACACACTACCTTCTCGTGGCTCCAGCGCCGCAGACTTTCAATGCACATTTTGCAGCATATGTGAGGGGCAAAGGCTTTGTCCTGGTCACCAAGTTTAACTCCAAAGTAGGCGTGATAGTTTTTCCTCACAAAATGTGTGATGTTTGACTGCCAGTCTGACATAGTGACTTTACCACAGATGTAGCAGAACCTGTTTGGGTCATTCTTGCACATTTTATTCATGCTGAAAAACAGTAATGACAGTCGTAATTAGAAATAAGTTGTCTCTGTTTATTATATAGAGCTTGGCTAACACTTGGCTAAAATGTAAGTCTGTTTTAAAAAAATAAACTTGCTCATTTCATAATGATTATCTAATTTTTTTTTAAATTGAGATAGCATAAAAACCTGACCTGATTGAGCAAAATGAGTTACATTTTTTAATTCAGCATGCGAAACTTATAAAAGAAGAACTAAAAAACCTTGACCTCAAAAATGATGCAGACCAGTGTAATAGGTATTTTATGTTCACACCTACAAAGTTTTCTATCCCTTATGCCTTTATCATAACAGTGGCATAGAGAGATGTCAAACATCTCGTCATATTTCTTTAATTTTTCATAATATTTTTCATTTCTTTTTATCATAGGGCATTTAGTTAACTTATCAGCATCTTCTATGAGTCTAGTAACTCGAACAAAATTCTCTTTGTATCAATTGTTAGGAAAGAAAGTTTTTGCCAAATTTCTTTTATATCTTGAACAACTACGTTATAGCAATCATTTTTACTTATTTTACCCTGTGCTTTAGATTCTTCCTCTCTAACAATAAAATGGAAATGCCTTACAACATCAGCTTTTGATGGTGTCATGGCATATGAAAATTTTGCTGGATATCCGAAGGTTGCATTGTGGCTTCTTTTTCTAGTAGCCATAATTTAATAAGATTTTAACTATATTTTATTTATTACTGATATTTTAAAATTAAATAATGTATTTTAATACAAACTTTTAACATTCTAGGTACCTAAATAGGAATCTGAAAAGAAAAAAACAAAAATAATGTAATATTAGGTCTTATATCCAGTGCTATGAGTCAGCACTGGATTTAAGACTACCCCCTACCCCCAGATCTCAAAAAAAGCTGGTGAATGGTCTATTCTGATGTAATTCATGCTAAGGAACCTGATTTTGGCCATCCAAAAGCAAAAATTTAATATTTAGGGTCAATTTTTTCGATTTTTGGCCTATTTCCCATACACATTTGTATGGAAAAAAGTGAGTATCGGTAGGGGGGACTAGCGAAGGTCCCACAGCCTTGATTTTACAAAATGATCAACCTCACAATATGTACCTAAGCAAAATCTTGACCTTGACCCCTTTTTGACCCAGCCTAGTATATACAGTGCCCGCGAAAAGTATCCGATCACCCTTAAAATTTGTATTTTTTACATAAAAAACAATGTTTAAATGTATACTAACCTTATATTAGTATTTTGTCATCTGTCCTTTGGTTTGGATGACTTGTTCTAGACGTTTTGGCATGGATTTAATCAAGTTTTGACAAACTTCCACTGATATTTCCTTGCACCATACCTTTTTGATGGCCTCTTGTAATTTTTCGACTGAGCCAGTGTCGTGGCATTCAACCTTATTTTTTATTATTAGCCACAGATTTTCTATCGGATTGAGATCTGGACTATTACCAGGCCAATCCAAAATATCAAATTTATTGTCAGTAATCCATTTTGTCACTATTTTGGCCCTGTGACATGGTGCACCATCATGCATGTATGTTTTTGTCCTTTGGATTGCCATTGCCATTGGAAGTTTATCCTGTAGCATTGCTAAATACCGTGCACCATTCATAGTTGTGTTCTTCGGAAGAAAATATAAGTTTCCACGCCCATAGTAACCGAAACAACCCCAAACCATCACACTTGGAGGGTGTTTCATTGTCTTTAGGGTGTATTTAGGGTCCATCCTATTTGAGCCAATAGGCCGGTGAACCTTTTTTGGACAACTTCTGAATGTCAAAAATGTCGACTCATCGCTAAATAAAACCTTCTTCCAGTCATCAACAGTCCAATGAATGTATTTTTTACAAAATGCGACACGTTTTTTACGCATTTTTTCATTAATGAACGGTTTCTTAGCAGCATGGCGAGATGGTAATCCGAGTTCTTTTTGGAGCCGCTCCTGGATAGTTCGTTCAGAAACACCAGATAACAAATTATTCATATTAAATTTTATTTCTTTCGCAGTTATTGTTGGGTTTTTCAATACTAAACGTTTCATAAGTTTGTCTGTTCGCGAATTTGTTTTTCTCGGTCTGCCAGATCGTTTTTTAGGGACTGGCGTGGTTAGGCCACCATTGTTCTCAGCCCGTGAAACCCATAAATTAACGGTACTTTGGGATATGTTTAATTCCTTAGCTATCTGTCTCTGTGATTTCCCACATGCATGCAAAGCAACAATAGCACCTCGACAATCACTCTTAAGTTGTTTTTTAGCACACATTATATATAAATTTTATTTACACCACTTTCTGTAAAAAAAAAAAAAATATAAAGAAATTTACACAAACAGTGAAATCTGACAAATTTGAGAGACAGCCACCCGCAACAAAGGCTACCAGAACACTAATTTGAGAATGCGTTGGATAGCTCTCATATCAGCGAGCAACCTCAAAGTTACCAGATGTCGCTAGAACAAATAGAAAGTGAATTACGTGTCTCTGAATATCAAGGGAAAATATTGTATTTTCTTGAGTGATCGGATACTTTTCGCGGGCACTGTACATATATAGCCTATATAATTTAATGTGTATACAGTATACTATACACTGTACATACACATTAAATTATATCTATATACTATTTTAATACATGGGACATTCCATGTCAAATGTACACACTTTTTGGCAATTTCTACCACTCATCTCACCAATTTCTGATTTTTTTTGCGTGATGATTGGGTTAGGTGAATGATGAATCGTCACCAAATTTTAGCTTCCTGGGTCATTGACTCATTGGGTTTCCAAGTTTATGACCTTCCAAAGTTTGAGGTCAATAGCATGACCTTGGAGGTTTGAAAGGTCATATCTCGAGTTCTACTATACCAATTTCAACAATCTTGGTCTCAAAATGCTCAGGAAAGGACGAAGAATAACTTATTCCCGCTGTAAAAACCCATGGAGCATCAAATAAAAAAGTTCCATTTCTGTATGACCTTTGACCTTGGCCCCAGAAAAACCTTCAAAATTCAAGGTCATGAAAATTGGCATGAAAAATTTCTTCGATATACAATGCATTCACAAATGGAAAATTAGAGTGGGATCTCCTTGGGTTTGCTTTCCAGAGGCGTTCAAAGTCACGCAGGTGAAAAATTTTGAATAGTAAAAGGAAACCAACTTCACACCCATCCACCAGTCCACCATTAATAGCATGAAGTTGGCTTCCTTTTTCTCATTGCTTGTTGCTTAGTGGCCAGCTGACAAATGGTAATTCTCAATTAATATAAAATTATAATAAATTAAAAAAAAATGGTAAAATAATTTTATAGAAGTAAGAAATGGCAAATTAAAAGAAACACCAAAGGAAATCTGGAAAAGAACCATTGGCAATGAATGCTTCAATCGGCAAAAAAAAAAAAAGCAGATCATCATTTGTTTACATGACACTGCGGCTGATTCAACCAGGCATCGTAGTCTATACGAATACAGTAGGTTCAATGGCTAAATTATGTATTGTGTAAACTACTTACAGAACTACATTTACTGCGAGACATGGGGTTATTAAAAGTTTGGGTGCTAACTGGCTCGTGTGATGTTGCTACCATAAGCCTACCATTGGTAGCCTATGTAACTACTGTAGTATAGGCCTAATCACAGTGGCACATTATTTGAAATGTTCCTAACTTAATTTACCATGTAATAATGAAATAGCACTAACTGAAAGCATATTATTTGAGAACTTGCTTTAGCCTACTTGGTCACTTTTGCCAACCTGCCAGTTTGAAAAAATAACCAAATTTCTAGTCCTGTCAGATTTGTAGAAGCTGGATAAGAGGTCTGGTACCTGTAGTATGTTTATCTTTTTATTTTCTACATATAACTTTTAACTTCTCAAATCTATATATGTATATTCAGGGTATGTTAGGTGTGTGGCACACACCCACAAAAGCTATAAAATTAATTATTTAGAAAATTAATAAATAAATGATTAAATCTTTTATACTAAATAATATTCTAAATAATATTTAATGAAAATTAAAGGTCATGATAATTTTGCATGCATTAGTATACAGCAGTGGTTCCCAAACTTTTTTTGCCGCGGAACCCTTTGACATTATTTAAAAAAGCGTGGAACCCCTACCTATATTCAAGAATATTAAAAACCACAAATTGTGGGATAAAAAGAACTTATTTATATTAAAAAATAAATAAAAAACACCTTAATTTTTGTAAATTTGTACATAATTAGTTTAACAAAAATGAAATGAATACCTAATGGGAAGAATGCTTCTGCTTCTTAGACTCCAGTATCCTCTGGAAATTTGGTTTAATGTTGGATAATTGAATTCTCATATCTGGTGCAGCATCCAGTCTGCTGCGATATTCTGTTTTCGTGCTCGCATATCTTGAAAATCCTGATTCACACAAATATGTTGTTGCAAATGGCAATAGCACTCGTATGGCTCATTTTGATAATTCCGGATATTTGTCACTTAAATTTCCCCAGAAAATAGCTACCGGAACTTCTTCAAACTTGGCCTTTAACTGAGTATCTGAAGTAATTTCTATTAAATTTTCATAATCCACTGCTAGAAATCCTGTTGGCTTTTCTTTAACTTTGAATGGATTCTGTACCCAGTAATGGTCTTTGTTCTTCAAATTTGGAAAATACTCAATTAGAGATTCTGATAAGCTGTTGAGATGATTTTTAATATCATTGAGGATTTCAACATCTAATTCCACTTCGGATTCTTGGAGAAAGTCACTAAGAAGTGGAAAACAGTCAAGAGTATTTTGTTCCATATCTGAGATCCAGTACTGCAATTTACGTGATAAAGATACCATTTTATCTTGCGCTCGAAAAATGTTTACTTCTTTCCCTTGCAGAGATAGACATGTTTCATTCAATTTTGAAAAAATATCTGCTAAATATGCAATCCTTGCTAGCCATGCCATATTTGTTAATCTGTCAGATAATCTAAATTTATGATCAATAAAATAAGACAACAATTCTCTCCTCAATTCAAACATTCTCACAAGAACATTTCCTCGTGAGAGCCACCTAATTTCTGTATGTAAAAGTAGTGTGTTATGAAGACTACCCAGATCTTCACACAAGGCCTTAAAAATTTGTGATTGCAATGGCCGAGATTTAATAAAATTGATAATCTGCACTGCTTCATCCAAAACTATCTTTAATGAAGCTGAAATCCTTTTTGTCACTAATGCATATCTGTGAAGAATGCAGTGATTACTGTTGCAGTTTTTTGCAACATTCTTGATTCGTGTTACAGCGCCAGCTAATTTTCCTGTCATTGCCTTTGCTCCATCGCTGCATACTGAAATACATTTTTCAAAGCCTATATCATGCGTTTTCATAAAATTATCAATGCAATTAAATATATCATTTCCTGTGGTATGCAATTCTAAACTTTTGCAAAAAAGCAAATCTTCTTCAATTTTCTTATTAAAGTCATATCTAGCAAACAAGCAAAATTGCTAGTCCAGCAACATCTGCAGACTCATCTATTTGTAATACATAAGCATCACATACACGCAATCATGAAATAAGTTCATTTTGAATGTCATTAGCAATATCATTAATACGTGTTGACACCGTATTGTTGGAAAGAGATACAGCCTCAACTTTCTGAACAGAATCTTCATTAAACACGCAAAATATTATATCTTTTAATAAAGGTTTTATAAGTGATTCACCAATAGTATGTGCCTCACCAGTAAGAGCAATGCGGTAACATGCTTTATATGACGCTTCTGTTGCATTTTCATTGTCTGTTTTACATTTTTTTAATAAGACACTTCTAGAGCTATTCAGACTTTCAAGTTTTCTTTCAAAAAAAGAAATATCTTTATTTTTAAAAGTCTGATGGTTTGTTTCCATATGTGTCTGTAACGTTGCTGGTGCTAAAGAACTGTTTGCTAATATTTTGTTACAAAGTAAGCAAAGGGCATCTGGGGCTTCTTCATCACCAATACTAGTAAAACCATATAACAAATAATTAGGATCATATTTACGTTTTTTCATAGATGTCTGCACAGAATCGGAGGAAGCAGATTTCTTTTTTTGTGGATTAATCACACTAGAAGTTGGTGGTTGTGCAGCTTCTGCAATTTCTGTATCTTCTATAGATGCTTTTGTTTCACTAGTTTCTGCATTACTAGTAATTTCAGTTTTTTTACGAAACCCATATTTTAACCATCGATCCATTGAAGGGTTAATTTTCACGAATTTTGAAATATTACAATTACGAAAAATGAATAATAAAAAGTTCTAACCAAATTAATTCACAGAGGACAACGATTTCAAAGATTGCACTAACGAAGTGTTTATCAAGTAGGCCTAGTAGGTAGAGGCAAGCAATGTTGCTGCACAATCTTCTGCACTTTAATTATTCGTTAGGCTTCACTTAGACCTGTTAGCGTCTTGTAAACAGATGCACAATATCCCATGTAAACATTAGGAAAATACTGATATTTTTACTGCGCATTCTGCTGCAGTTAATAAAGTCCTTTTGTATAACCACCTCAGATCACTTCACTTCCAAAGCTTACAAAACAAACTGATAACGCACGCTCGAGTCGAGTACCTCGACTACTATAGAAATAGATTATGACAAGTTCAAAACATGTTGGCTATGTCTCCAAACGCAGTTTACATCATTTTACATGCAGATTATGTACTAATATTAATAAATGTTTTCCATTAATGATAATTTAGTTGCTATTTATGGAAATTTTCTTTTAAAAAGTAAATCAAATACGCAAAACATGATAAGTATGGCCAAAAAAAATTGGCAACTCTTACAGAGGGCGCTGCTGTTACGTTCAAAATGTTTTGTTCAAGCCTATTGCCGTTTCTAAATATTTTGCTCAAACCATACTTATGCTTTATTTTCCTTCGTGCAAAATTTCATATTTTCTTCACTAGACTTATTTTTTTGAAAATGAGTAATTTATATTTTTTTTAAATAAAATATTTTTTATTTTAAACTTTAGCTCGCGGAACCCCTGAATTTTTTCGCGGAACACACTTTGGGAACCACTGGTATACAGTTGTTGGTTTACGTCGTCGTCGTCGGCCTAGGCAAGCTACGGCTTGGGACCGTAGCGCATCTATCCGGTATAGGTTAACCTGGATGATGTAGCCATAAGCACTGCCGCTAGTTAAGTGCCAACCAGTGATTATCTCACTAGCCGTATTGAGTCCGTTAGGCGAAACTGCGACAGTACCAAAGGTGGAAAATATAACCCTTGGTTTTTATTATTTATTTGTAAAATGGACATGGTATTAGATTAAAATAAATATTTGAATATAAATAATTAACTGACAATTGTGATATATAATTAATTATGTTTACATACAATAAAATAATATAGTATACATAAAATTAGTATTAATGTGGTTCACAATTGAATTATGATGGGTAACTAATTTAAAATGAATTTATATCTATTCCGAAATTCAAGACGGTAAAATTAACATTTAACTTGAAACTAAAATAAGAGTATTCACTACACACTCCCCCACCAGAGAGGAAGTTCAAAGAGTTCCGAACGACACAGATTTCCCATGGACCTTTTTGGTAGCTACATGTACCTCGCTTAAGGTTGATTCCAAAAACGCAGGCTTAAGACGATCGATAGAAACCTTGTCGACCTTGGAACCGCGCTGGATGAGGAATGATTTGCGCGTACGTCGGAGAACTTCATAGGGTCCGTCATATGGACATTGGAGAGGCCGTTTTGGGACAGGTACACGAACGAAAACGTGGGTGCAAGACTGGAGGGCTGGGGAAATAAAGATGTTCTGTTGGCTAGTCAATCGAGGGGGAACAGGCTGAAGGGACTGCATGTGAGAGGAAAGTGTTTGAGCGAATTCCGTAGGATCACATGACTTATCCCCTGCAGTGAAGTAGCCACCTGGTAGCCGCAGTGTTGTTCCATAGACTAGTTCAGCCGCTGTAGTCTTCAGATCACTCTTAAATGCAGAGCGAATACCAAGCAAAACGAGTGGAAGCTTATCCATCCAATGGGAGTCTTCGTGACACATAAGGGATGACTTCAGCTGGCGATGGAAGCGTTCGACGAGGCCGTTAGCTTGCGGATGATACGCACAGGTATGCGCATGTACTGTACCCAACAAGCTGGTAAACTTCTTCCAAAGCGAAGACTCAAATTGGCGACCTTGGTCAGTGATGACTTTTGTCGGCAATCCAAATCTTGATACCCATCCATGAAGAAAGGCTCTTGCAACAGTGTCCGCTTGGATATCAGGAAGTGGGATGGCTTCAGGCCATCTGGAAAAGCGGTCGAGACAGGTGAGCAGATAACGTTGGCCTTGAATCACTGGAAGAGGGCCAACAATGTCTACATGAATTACCTCAAATCGCTGGGATGGGGGCGGAAATGCGTCAAAGGGGGACCTGGTGTGCCTTTGGACTTTGGCACGCTGGCAGGCAAGGCACGTTTTGGTCCAATGTTTGACATCCTTCCGCATCGAGGGCCAAACAAAGCGAGAGGTAACCAGGTGTTGCGAAGCACGGATACCAGGATGGGAGGGCTTATGAAGATCCGTGAAGACTGCTTTTCTGTGACATGGAGGGACATAAGGGCGAATAGCAGCTGTTGATACATCGCAATAGAGGGCACAGACAATCCTGGCATACTCATTTTCTTGAGGGAAAGTGAGTGAGTGGAGTTCTCTGAGCAGTTCTTGTAGTTCCGTATCCTTATCTTGATCCTGTGCAATAGCATTCCACAGTGTAGAGCTGAGGGTAACAGAAGTAATCTCTATTCTTGAAAGTGCATCCGCTGGAGTGTTCAAGACACCTTTGATGTGGCGGATATCTGTGGTAAATTGCGAGATATAATCGAGTTGCCTGATGACTCTGGGAGAGTGGTTACAGCTGTTTTTATTGAAGACAGTGATCAAAGGTTTGTGGTCGGTAAAAACACAAAACTCTCGGCCTTCAAGGAAATGTTGAAAATGCTTCACGTTTAAGTAAATAGCAAGAAGTTCACGTCCGAAAGCACTATAACGCGTTTGGGCTGGCTGCAGCTTTTTCGAGTAAAACGCGATGGGTCTTGTTGACCGTTAATGGTTTGTTCCAACACTCCACCGATTGCAACATCTGATGCATCGACCGTCAGAGTTAGGGGGGCATCACTGATAGGAAATGACAGAGACAATGCACTATTGATAGCATTTTTGGCATTGTCGAACGCCTGTAAACTATCGCTACACCATACCAATTTTGTTACCTTGCGTTTGTGTGTGATCATAGCGTGTAGAGGAGCAAGAACACTGGCACAGTTTTTAATGAACTTGTGGTAATAATTTACCAAACCTAGAAACCGACGTAACTCACGCTGATTATTTGGCATTGGGTAATTTTTTATCACTTCACACTTGTCCTGAAGGGGGGTAATTCCGTGCTGCGAAATCGTGTGACCAAGAAACTCCAAGGTTGGCTGTGCAAACACACACTTAGATGCATTAATAGTAACACCGTATTGTTCTAAGCGTTGAAAGAGGAGTGAAAGATGTTCCTTATGTTCCTCTTCCGTTGAGCTGGCCACAAGCAAATCATCGATGTAGGCATAAACAAAGTCTAAGCCTCTGGTGACCTCATCTATAAACCTCTGAAAGGTTTGCGCAGCATTCCGTAGCCCGAACGGCATCTTCACAAATTTGAATAACCCAAATGGTGTACAAACTGCAGTCTTGGGAATATCCGAAGGCTCTACGGGAATGTGGTGGAAAGCCTTAACGAGATCTATTTTACTGAAGATAGATTTGCCGTGGAGAAGAGAAGTAAAGTCTTGGACATTTGGTACCGGATATCGGTCCGGGATGGTTGTCGAATTCAAAACCGGTAATCCCCACATGGTCTCGTCTCCTGACTTCTTCTGGACCAGGTGTAGGGGAGAGGACCAACTGCTTTTGGAAGGTCTTATTATCCCAAGATCTATCATAAGCTGGAATTCCGATTTGGCAGCTTTCAGTTTGTCCGGGGCAAGACGTCTGGGTTTTGCAAACACAGGGGGACCTTTTTTGTAATGTGATGGGTAATGGTGTGCTTAATGGTATCACCCATCTGCATCGGTTGAAGAATTCCTGGATATCGCTGGAAAAGGCACTGGTACATGGAATTAGGGGGAACGAGGGAAAGTGCAGAGTTCGAGGCGTCCGGAAGGGCAACCTGTTTGGCAAGAACAGAAAGCAGTGTGGCCTGGTCGCATAAGCGTCGCTTGTCAAGATCCACCAGGAGTTTGAAATGCTGGAGGAAGTCAGCGCCGATTATGGGATGCCGCACTTGAGCACAGATGAAAATCCACTTGAAGGATCGGTGAAGGCCCAAGTTTAGTTCACGCGACTGAGTACCGTACGTGGGTATGCGTGAACCGTTAGCAGCGTATAGAGGCGGAGATTCCAAGTGCGTATGACCAGATTTTTGAGGGAATACACTGACTGACGCTCCGGTATCGACCAAGAAATTGACACCAGAGTTCCTGTCCTTTATGAATAACAGGTTGGCAGTGCGAGTACTAGACGCCATTAGGACTCGCTGCTGGGGTTTTCCGACGAAAAATTGCAAGGGGAGATGCACTTCCTAGCCTTCTTTCCAAATTTCGAGTGGTAGAAGCAGATCTTCCCGGAACTCGAACGATGCCTCTTCGTAAATCTTGACCGAGAATGGCTTCTTTGTCGTTGATTTTGTAGCAGAGAACAAACGTGGTTGAGTTGTTGACTTAACTCTTCCACTTTCAACTCCAGTTCCGATTGTGTGTTCACGTTGTTGACCGGAGCTGTGTCAATCTCCACTACTTTGTCGGCAGTTTCTGCTAGTTTATCAACTGGAGTAGCAGGATCCATAGTGGCCAAGACACGCTGAGCTGATGGAGGAAGTTTCTGCAAGAACAACTGTCTAAAGATGTCCTTATCGAAGGTTTGTGCGCGTTTGCCTAGAGCGCACTGCATAGCCCTCAGCATTTGAGTGGGCTTACGGTCTCCAAGTTCTTCTTTTGAGATTAACTGATGTAGTTTCTCACGCTCGGAGACAGTGGTGCGGCACAGGATGGCAGACTTCAGATCGTTGTACGGGTCCTCACTCGTGGAAGTAGATACGATGACGTCACGGACTTCAGAGATGATGCTCGCTGGTAGAGAGGACAAAACATGATCGTATTTTGTCCTGCTAGCGGTGATCCTTCCCAAGTTGAATTGTGATTCCACTTGGTGGAACCAAATAAATGGATCACCCGGCCAGAAGACGGGGAGCTTTACGCTCAAGTGGGAGATGGCACCAGCGTCGTCAGGCATCTTCTCCTATGCTTGCTGACGTACAAGCAAGACGACAAGTTACCAACGAAGGAGTGGAGGTTGAGACGAGCGCAGGCACAGAGCGCACGGGCAGGGGTGAGGGGCAGAGGGCACGAGCGACATTACAGTCTGGTCCTAGTCGCTCGGGTGAAGGGGGTGATGGGCACGAACGACATTACAGTCTAGTCCTAGTCGTTCGGGTAAAAGGGGTAATCCAGCTCCGGGGTCACCAATTGTTGGTTTACGTCGTCGTCGTCGGCCTAGGCAAGCTACGGCTTGGGACCGTAGCGCATCTATCCGGTATAGGTTAACCTGGATGATGTAGCCATAAGCACTGCCGCTAGTTAAGTGCCAACCAGTGATTATCTCACTAGCCATATTGAGTCCGTTAGGCGAAACTGCGACAGTACCAAAGGTGGAAAATATAACCCTTGGTTTTCTATTATTTATTTGTAAAATGGACATGGTATTAGATTAAAATAAATATTTGAATATAAATAATTAACTGACAATTGTGATATATAATTAATTATGTTTACATACAATAAAATAATATAGTATACATAAAATTAGTATTAATGTGGTTCACAATTGAATTATGATGGGTAACTAATTTAAAATGAATTTATATCTATTCCGAAATTCAAGACGGTAAAATTAACATTTAACTTGAAACTAAAATAAGAGTATTCACTACACAGTATTAACCTTTGTCGTTGCTCCTAGTACTTTCTGTTCACTGCTCATATCTGCAGTTGAGCTAAACCTTTCTCGCACACTTTAGGGAAGAGGGATAGAAGTGAGGACAGGCAGGAGATGGAGATGAAAGGGAGTGTTAGGGATTAGTGGGGGTTATTACTGGCTGAAGTTGAGTGGAGTGGCAGTAGCACACGCCTTACTGTTTGGTGTGGGTATGTCTCACCATGTCATTCCATAATATACCTACTTTTGTTACTTATGCATTGCAGAAAGAGAATTGGATTTGCATGATTCGTTCATTTTTAACAAATCACTAATAATAACTTTATAAAGCAATATTCACATTTAAAATATAATAATATCTCGGTTATTATTAATTTCCAGAGGAAATTTATTAGTTTCCGCAGGATATAAAGGTCAAATTCAAACATTATGCATCAAATTACACCAGAAAAACTAATTGTTAATTGATTTTTGAGATGGGTCTTAAAACAAATATTAACCTTAGTTTTTAATTGTTGTTTTGCATAGTGTGTGTGTATTAAGTTGATGGCTTACCTTTGACACTGATATTTTTAACCTTCTTAAATAATGGGCAATAGTGTTAAAGATATACTACTAAGTAAACCTTTTTCAACCTGAACTTATGAGGAAAAGTTAAAAGTTGAGGGATGGTAGACCTTGTCCAGCTTGACCAAATTTAGTTTCTCAGCATAAAGATAAAAATAGCTGAATATACAAGACATTTTTCGACTTCACAGTATGAATCAGTGACATGGATGACAGGCTGTGAAATCCGATCAAGGCTTTTTTGTTGGTCATGTTTACTGTTCTCTAAAGATAGTGGTGTGTGTGGAATAAACGGGTTTTCTGACCTCAAACATTTAACTACAGCACAACAGAAACATGAAAGATCTCAGTTACATGTTCAGTCATATTTAAATCTAAATATGTTTGGAAAGCAAAGAATTGACACATTAATTGACAATCAATGGAAAACTGAAATAAGCCAACGTAATGAATGAGTAAAAAGAAATAGAGAGATGTTAAAACAAATTATTAATGTAATATGCTATCTAGCAAAGCAAGAGCTTCCTCTTCAAGGTCATGATGAGTCTGGCAATTCATTGAATTATTGAATCTGCTTTGAGATTATGGTTCTCTCTCAGATTCTCATTTAAATGTCAACTGTGTTTCAAGGAACTTCTCAAACTGTGCAAAATAACATTATTCAAGCTATATGTAATGTTGTTAAAGATCATCAAAAGGAGTTGGAAAATTACACCAGATCACTGGGAATGAAAATGGATACATGGATCAATATGTATTCAAACATCTCTTCACTAATATTGCAATCCCAGCTGCTAAAGAACCTCATGGAGATTATGCAAACTTCATATTTCGACAGGATAATGATCCTAAACATGGTGCTAAGTCACTAAAACAGCTCTACAGTAAGCTTGAAGAAAAAGGGTTTAAAATGCTAGGATGGCCATCTCAGAGTCCAAATTTAAATCCTATTGAACATCTTTGGGATGAGCTTAATAGAAAAATAAGAACAAGAGAAGATAAGGCAAAGAATAAAGAAGAGTTATGGAGAGTTCTTCAAGAAGAGTGGTATAAAATCAGTCCTGAATCATGCATGAAGTTGGTTGACTCAATGCCTCGGTGTCTTGAACTAGTCCAAAAGAACAAAGGTGGCCATACAGGATATTAATTTTCATAAGTTTTTATAAATAAATTTTTACAGATAAGTATGGTATTTTTCTTTTATTAACCTGTTTTATTGTCAAATATATCAAATATTATATTGTAATTAAATATCTTATTATATATACATTCTTATTCCAAATATATTACAACTTATGATCCATAAATACTTTTGTGGATGTGTGTTGTGTTGTTCAGGTTCTGTGTGTTGATCTTTCTTCACACAAACGTCAAGCTGGTGGCCCTGCCTCTAGGTCTGGCTTGATAGAGGAGTGAGTTGCTCTCTTGCGCTCTCCACCGCACATAGCCAGGTACACCTGGCTCATCTAGTACTGTCCTGAGCCAGGCATCTAGTCTTCTCTTGAAGACTTCAACTTTGACCCTGTAACGCTTCTGAGGTCCTTTGGAAGCTGGTTAAAAAGTCTGGGCCCCCTGGCAACCAAGCTATTTTGTTTGTGTGGAGGAGGTTCTTATATATATATGTGTGTGTGTGTGTACATGTAGTCATGTACTTTGTGAGAGTTTGAATGATGGCTCAGGATCAACATGCAGTCAACCCCTCTGCAGCATTCCACTTCATTGTGGGATTTGGTGATATATATATATATATATATATATATATATATATATATAATATATATATATATATATATATATATATATATATATGAATACCTCAAAATTCGTTGTTAATTCATTCCAGAATAACACTATGAAATACAAAACAACGAAATTTGAGCTAGATTATAACATGTTTCAATGAGAAAACATATTACTGTATGTTATTAAACAGATTAATTAATCAACTTCTACTCATTTTTTGGCAAAATATAATACGTTAAACGTTGGTAAACAGTTGAATTTTGTCAATTTTGATAGGGTTTTTTTTTTTCACATTTTTTTCAAAAAATGCCAAATCTGTGAATATGGATGATGGATTGCGAAACTATAGGTAGTAAAAGATTGACAATGAAATTTGAAACACCAAATTTTGAGGTATTCCTGTGTACACACACACACACACACACACACACACACACACACACACACACACACACACACAGTATACCATGCCCTAATTGATATAGAGTGGATTATACACCATTAATATTCACAATAATAATATAGTTGGCAGAGCCCTATCCCCTCTCCCACTTGTTGATGGGCAATCCAGAATGACTTAGCGACAGTGATTAAACTGATCATCTTTACCAATGGTTTTTAAGTTCCTTATTTGTATTCTTTAAATCACCATTAACTGTCAATATTTTCATAATATGTAAGTTTTATTTACACAGGATCATGTGTTGAATTTTAGAAGGCATAAAGTCTTATTGTATATGAGCCATTGCGAATACTAGTGACGAACTCGACATGGGTGCGAAAATCCATTTTCTATACTATCATATTTTCAAGGATGTACATTTTTAACCCTTCCACTAGGGGGAAGGGTTAAATGTACGTTTTTCTGTATTTAAAGGGTTAAATGGATAATGATGTATGATTTAAGTTCATCACTAGCCTGCAAAATCAGGTTTTTTTAAGCGGGGAAAACCATCCATTCAGGGCAGATTGTGGGAGAATTCCACAAATACTCGTGACAAACTTGGTGGGCAGCTAAGCCAATCAGCATCTCTTGCGGAGTGCAGTCCAGTTGTTATTATTATCATTACAATAATCTACACCCATTTCCGATCAAAATGATAAAAAACCATCAAAATCTACCAGTTTTTGGCAAAGTTATGGTGATTTTGAATTTGCAAAACTTTGGAGTCCATTCTGTTAAGAGAAAATATAGTAGTTATATTTTCTTTATTACAAGACATTGCTGCTGTTTGAAATATGAACACTTTATATTGTAAAACTATCGTAACTATACTATAATTCTGAAATAGGAAGTATATTTATTTTGTACAGTATTCAACTAACCTTTTTTTCCTATCCAAGTAGTTAGTCATGACGGGTGGATTAATTAAATGTATTCTTGTCAAAAGAAAATAGGGATGAAATTTATTGAAAGAAATCACTTATTAGCTTTTGCAATATCTTGGCAAGGATACAACTGCTCTTCTCAATTGAAATACTAATGTTTTATTATTTATTTATTTTTTTTTTTAACTCGTATTTAAAGTTTATTTTACGAGCTAATATTGAGTATATTTCTTTTTCCAGATTTTGGGTCCTTTCCACAAATGTTTCACATCTATTGTTGGACCAAATGGAAGTGGTAAGAGCAATGTTATTGATTCAATGTTATTCGTGTTTGGGTACAGAGCTCAAAAAATTCGTTCAAAAAAGATTTCAGTCCTTATTCATAATTCCGAAACTCATCCCAATGTTCAGAGTTGTTCTGTCATTGTTCATTTTCAAAAAATTATCGATAAAGAGGATAAGGAATTTGAAGTTATACCAAATAGTCAGTTTTGCGTTTCAAGGACAGCCTTTAAAGATAACACTTCATTTTACCAAATAAATGGTAAAAGGTGCATGTTCAAGGAAGTTGCTAAATTGCTTCGAACGAATGCTATTGATCTTGATCGCAATAGATTCCTTATCCTTCAAGGAGAAGTTGAACAAATCGCGATGATGAAGCCAAAAGCGCACGCGGAATATGACACGGGTATGTTGGAGTATTTAGAAGATATTATTGGCTCATCACGTTTCAAAGAACCTATAGAGCTTTTATCCAAGCGAGTAGAAGAGTTAAATGAACAACGCGGAGAGAAATTAAACCGCGTGAAATTAGTAGAAAAAGAAAAAGATGAGTTGGAAGAACCCAAAAATGAAGCAGTTGCTCACATAAAATTGGAAAATGATGTTGCGCACAGGCAGAATGTTCTTTTCCAGAGGTATATTTTGGATTGTTCAACAACCAGGGATGAAGCTGCATCGAAGAAGAAGGAAATTGATGAAGAAATGTCGGGTATTAAGAATGAACTCGCCAAATTACACGAAGAGAAAATTAAAAAGGAAAATGATTTGAAAGAATATCGTAACAAGTTTGAAGATATTACGAAAATGAAAGAGAAACATAATGAAAAGTTTAAAAATCTCGAAAGTGAAGATGTAAAATTACAGGAAGAACTCAAGCACAAAAATCAAAAAAGGAAGAAGTTACTTGCTCAGTTAAAAATTGATAAAGAGAAACTGATTGAATTTGAAAAGGTTCCTCAGAAGAATGATAAAGACATTGAGGAGTGTGAGAATTTGAGGGAGAATTATGAAACTGACCGAAAAGAAGAAGCGGCAGCTTATCATCGAGCAATGGCTTCTCTTAATTCTGAAACTCAGCAACTGCAGGATGAGAAAGAAAACTTTGAAACTAAGCTCATTGATTTGCGGAGAGGGGTTAATGAAACAAAGAGCGCATTGGATATAGCCCAGTCGGAGCTCGATATTTATTTAAGTACTGAAAAAAATGAAAAGAAAAAACTAGAACAAATTAAAACGTCACTTGAACGAGTTTCATCACTCTTATCAACCAGGAAGAAAGAAGTTGAAATGTTGAAAAAGAATATTCCAGATTCGGAAAATAAAGCCAAAATGAGCCAGCAAGGTCTACAGCAACTGAATCCAAAATTGGTTGATTTGGAGGGAGAATTGAAAATTGCCCGTATTAAATTGGAAGAGACCAGAAGTTCCATGCAAAATTCTCGTTCTCGAGGAAGAGTTCTCAATGCGATTATGGAGCAGAAACAGACTGGCAACATTAAAGGTATTTTTGGTAGACTGGGAGACTTGGGTGGGATAGATGCTAAGTATGATGTTGCTGCAAGTACGGCAATTGGGCCTTTAGATAATATTGTTGTTGATACTGTCGAAATTGGCAAGGAATGTATTAATTTTTTGAAAAAACATAATATTGGAACTGCAACATTTATAGCATTAGATAAAATGGAAAGATTTAGAATGAACACCGAAACAACAATTCAGACTCCAGAAAATGTCCCTCGCTTATATGACTTAATTAAAGTAAAAGATAACAGAGTTAAAACTGCTTTTTACTTTGCAGTTAGGGACACTTTAGTCGCGAATGATTTAGATCAAGCTTCTCGCATTGCATATAGTAAGCAACGTCCCAGAGTAGTGACTTTAAATGGAGAACTGTTTGAGCCATCAGGTACGATGAGTGGTGGCGGGAGATCAGTTCTCAAAGGACGAATGGGTAAGGCAGCCACGGTGGTGGACATTGACCCGAGGGAAGTTGGAAGAATGGAAGAGAGAGTGGGAGAATTGACGACCCAAGTCACTCAAATGAGGAGACAAAAGGCAGCATTTGAGGAATGTTTGCAGAATTCTGGAAGAGATCTGAATACTATGAAGACAAATTTAAAAAGATTCATTTTAGAATTAGAAGAGGCTGATAAACAAGAGACTACCATCAAAGAGCAAGTAAAAGAACAGGAAAGAAAAGTTCAAGCCTCAAAGTCTGATCCAAATAAAGTCTCAGAATTAGAGAAGGTTATAAACACAAAATTAAAAGCCTTTGAAAAGGCTTCTAATGCAGCCAGAGAGATTGAAGAACAAGTGAACAGAATTCACTCAAAAATAATGGAAATAACTGGAGGAAAGGTGAAAGGAAAGAAAAGGAAGCTAGATGATATCAACAAAAAACTGGAGAAAGTCACCGCTGAAATCACGAGGTTGCAAGTAAGAGAATTAATTTAGTTCTATATGCTACTGCTTTACCCGTTTTGTCCATACTTTGTAGATCATCCATTTCATATATTTTCATATTGCCACAGGGTTTCATCATATGAAAATATTATGAAGAAATAGGAGTGAATAGCTAGGCCTTAGATTATTTTTGTTTAGGTTTGCTTCCGCCTGAATTGTTCTTTTCGATGAAGGTCAAGCTTGTCACTCCACCTTAGGCCTACAGTTTAACATGGAATCCGAACCATGTCCCACCAGCAGCCCACTCAGGGTACCCAGTCATCTACCAACCAATTTTTTGTTTATTGTGTGGGATGAACAGCTGGGTTTTGCTGTGCACTGCCTGCCATCACTGGGTCTTGATCCCAGGGCCGATGGATTTGTAGTCAGCAACGCGAACCACTACATCACTATATATAAAGTATATATGTATGTATGTGTCATAGCAGTTCTGTCAAGCTGGTGGCCCTGCCTCTTGGCCTGACTTGGTGAAGGCGCAAGTTGCTCTCATCCCCTCTCCACTGCACATATCCAGGCACACTTGGCTCATCTGGTGCCATCCTGAGCCAGGCATCTAGTCTTCTTTTGAAGACTTCAACTTTGATCTCTGTCATGTTTCTGAGGTCCTTTGGAAGCTGGTCAGAAAGTCGTGGCTCCGTGACAACCAAGCTGTTTTCCCTCAGTGTTGAGGTTTCTTATTGGGCCTTTAATTTGGGAACACTACACATTCTGCCTTTCATGTTTTCCATTGTTTGGGTTATAATTGTGTTTAGTTTGAGGTTTGGTACCAGTTTTTCGATCATTTTCCATGTATATATTATGGTGTACCTCTCTTCTTTCCATGGAGTACAGATTTAGTTTACATAGTCTTTCCCAGTAGTTGAGCTCTTGGAGCCATTGATCTTGGCTGTGAAATGTCTCTGAATATCTTCGCTTATTAATTTCTTCCTTCTTGTATGGGGACATCAAGACTGAGCAGTATTCAAGTTTTGGTATGATCAGTGTTTTCAATAGGAGAATCATTATTGTCTTGTCCCTTCTTTTAAATGCTTCTCAGTACCTGTTCCATGACTCTTTGCTTTGTTTATCATTATCTGATTTTGTGTTTCAAATTTCTCATCATTGGTCATTATGACCCCCAAATGTATCACTTTCATGTTAAATGTCATGTTGTCTTCTGACCATTTGTATTTTCTGTTTGTGTCCCTCTGCAAGGCCTCTACCTCTTGCATCACTGATTTTTCTGCTGATCTTGTATCATCTGCAAAGATGTTACCATACTATTGCTGTTTACTTCATTGTCTATGTCTGTGAACATGATAATGAAAAGGAGCAGGGCCAATACTGTTCATTGTAGTACTGAGCTGCGTATTTCCAATTCTGATGTTATACCTTCAATTTTAACAACCTGTAGATATTCTCTGAGGAAATTGTAGATCCATTTTCCAACTTTGCCTGTTATTCCCATCTGTTTCATTTTTTGCGCTATTGTACCCAAGTGCGTCTAGGATATTGTTATAGTGCTCTGTAAGTTGTGATAAGCATGATCTTCATGAATGGAATCCATGCCAATTTTCGTTCAGTCTTTCCAGTGTCTCCAAGAAGTCATATATTTTCTTACTAACTATTCTTTCAAAATACTTTGGTAAGATGGGAAATCAAAGACACCAATCTATACTTTTTTGCTTGAAATGTATCCCCTCCTTTTATATGGGTCATTCTCTGTCAGATCAACCAAAAAAATTGAAATTAACACCCTCATCTCTCATATTTTGCTGAAATTTGGTTTATAGGGAGTTTGTGAGCCCTGAATCCATTTCTGAAATTATAAGGTCAATCGACCAACGGTTCAAGAGATATGACCTCGGGCAATTTGAGGTCACTCGCGAGGTTACTAACATTTGGCGAGCCATAACTTGGGTAATAATTGTCATAATTATATAAAAGTATATATATTTAGAATCAGAAAACGACAAGGAATCCAAATATGCAAGTTTTAGAACTCTAGGTTGAAACAAAAAAAAAGTTACACTGTAACCAAAATTTGAGGTCACGATTTGACCTCTGGGGTATCAAATGAGAATTTTTTTTTTAAATGTAAAAAATGAAGGCATAGGCATTGGCTATTAGAATCAGCAAAAAAAAGTTTGTTTATGTTAGTATTTTTCATGTAACTAACATATAAGTGAACACCATATTCATAAGTTGTGCGTCAATTCTACCTATTTTTTCACACTTAAGCTCATAATTTGACCTATAGAAATTAAAATTACATTTTTTATAGATATAAAAAACAAAGTCAGAGTTCTTGACTAATAGAAACAATCATAAAAAGTTTGTTTATGTTGGTACTTTTCATGTAACTAACTTATAAGTGAACACCATATTTATAAATTGCTTGTCATTTCAAGGAATTTTTATATCTTAGCTATCAATTTGACCTCAAGCTCCAAGAATTTAATAAAAATTGTATTTCACTGCTAATCTACACTG
Organism: Bathynomus jamesi; assembly: GCA_023014485.1. Taxonomy (NCBI): domain Eukaryota; kingdom Metazoa; phylum Arthropoda; class Malacostraca; order Isopoda; family Cirolanidae; genus Bathynomus; species Bathynomus jamesi. The sequence continues at coordinate 400,543 of JAJOZX010003131.1, forward strand.
GCAATAATAGTTATAATAGTGAAAGGGGAAGACTAAGCTCACATGTAGCCTAAACAAACCTGTTGAAACATGTTGCTACTTGTCTAAGTGCAGAATCAACACAGATAGTTGCAAAATTCCTTGTCTACAGGTTAGTACAGTTCCAGCCAGCACTGTGGGTGGCTGGTGGGTATGGTGTTTTAATGAGCCTCAGAGACTATCAAGGCCTAAAATATTAAGTGTGTATAGCTATATTTTCTAAAAAATATATATTACCTAATTGTAAATCCTATATCTTTACAGATCAAAATACAATGGTTCAGCACTTGAAATACTACCAGGACCCTATTCAAAAACACAAGAAATGCATAACAATCAATCTTAGAAAAGTGACTGATGTACTTGTTGAAAAATGTGCTGGAAGAGTGAAAAAAGACTCATTGTTGTGTGTGAACTGCTGGACACTGATAATGAAAAACCCCACTATACTTAGTACCACTGAAAACAACGAGTCTGAGCAGGATTCAAATGAATCATCTACTATCAGTGGCTTGAGTAACATCTCTTCAATTCAAGATCTGGACAATGACAGTGATTGCTTGATAAAGGAAAATCCTTCAACTTCAGTTGAACCAGTTCTAGCATTTCTGGACCAAACACCAGTTAAAAAAAGTAAGTAATAAATTAATATAATAACTTATACTTTACTACAAGGTCTGTTTGATCTACTATATAGCCAATTATATAGCATTTAAGGTACTATAATTAATATTTAATTACTAATATTCAGGTGTGTGAAACCTTTTTTTCTGTTCTTTTCAGAAGGGCTGTCATTAAGCCAGAAAAAGCGCAAGGCTCGTGGTAAGCTATCATCTGCTCAGAAACACCTGAAGGAGAGGCTAGAACTCAGTTATGGTGTTCAAATTACCGAGGAGGTAAGTGATACTTCAAAACCTGAAACTAAATCTGAAAAACATCTAGACAAATTAATGAATGAATTGAAACAGTCATTCCTGGAGAGCAAATGTCACCATCACAAACTACAAATATTGACACTCTCACCATACACAATTGAAAAAACAGCTAGTTTCTTTCAAACTACAACATACATGGTGAAAAGAAGCCGTTCACTTAAATCAGAACATGGAATCCTTCCGAAGATTCCACTAATGAGCAAAGGAAAAGTGATATCTGAAGAACACAAAGATATAGTTAGAAGATTCTATGAGTCAGAAGAGGTTAGTCGTATGTGTCCTGGCCAAAAGGATTGCGTGAAAGTTATCAGTGCTGAAGGTGCAATGAAGGTGCAAAAACGATTGGTCCTCGGGAATTTAAGAGAGATGTTTGAACTATATAAAAATGATGAAAAGAATCCCAAAATAGGATTTTCCACATTTGCAAAATTACAGCCATCATATTGTGTGCTTGCCGGTAGTGGTGGGACTCATTCTGTCTGTGTCTGCACATACCATCAAAATCCAAAATTGCAGCTGGCTGCATTGGGAGAAAGAGGTCTTTCATACAAGGATCTTATGGATTACAGTGTCTGCAGTACAGAAAGAGAGACTTGCATGATGCAACTTTGCAATGATTGCCCAAGAGAAGAGGGTGTCCTGGATTTTCTTGAGTTACTTGACAGTGTGAAATCAGCTCCAAATGAAATATCTTACAAGCAATGGGTGACTGTTGACCGTTGTACAATGGTTGATAAGGTGGAGCCACTTCATGAATACTTATCATCCCTAAGCATGAAAATATCCTGCATGGTTCGTCATCACTTTGTTGCTCAGCAACAATCACAGTACTTCAAGCAGTTGAAAGAAACACTACCACCTCAGAGCGAGGTAGTTATAGTAGGTGATTTCTCTGAGAATTATTCTTTCATTGTCCAGGATGCTGCCCAAGGGTTTCACTGGGACAATTCACAGTGTACAGTTCACCCTTTTGTCATCTATTATAGATCATCTGCAGACCAGGAACTTAGTCATTTTAGTGTCTGTTTCTTATCTGCATCACTAAAACACAACACTATAATGGTTTACTCATTCATATTGAAGCTTATGACATATGTTAAATTCAGATGCCCACAATTGAAGAAGGTGCACTATTTCTCAGATGGATGTGCTGGCCAATATAAGAACAGATACAACTTCACAAATCTCTGTTACCATGAAGAGGATTTTGGTCTGTCTTGTGAATGGCACTTCTTTGCTACATCCCATGGCAAAAATGCATGTGATGGGATTGGAGGAACAGTGAAAAGAGCTACTGCTCGTGCCAGTTTGCAGAGAACTACAGAGAGGCAAATTCTTACACCAGAACACATGTTTCAGTTTTGTGAAGAAAACTTGAGCAAGAAGATAAATTTTTTCTTTGTAACTACAGCTGATTTGAAAGATGCAGAAGAACGGTTGGAACATCGATTCAAGGATAGTAGGGCTATTCCTGGAACTCAGAAATATCATAGATTTGTTCCCCTAAACAAGGAAGAACTGATGGTGTATCCCATTTCAAGTGGCATTGGAGAAAAGAAAAGAATAAGGAAAAGTCATTTTACTAATGAACCTGCAATGCTTGGTAACCTAAAATGTGTCAAACCAGGAGAGTATGTTGGCTGCATTTATGACATGCAAGTTTGGTATGGAATTGTGGAGGAATATTGTGAAGAGTTTGATGATTTCACTGTGAACTTTCTACATCCCTCTGGGTCATCAGGATCAAGTGCATATTATTATCCATCAAACAAGGATTCATGTGCAGTGCCAGGACATCATATATTAACTGTAATGAGTTGTCCTACCCTAAGAGGAGGCAGCAGAATTCAATACATTTTTCCACAAAAAGAAATTGATGAGAGCATCGAGCATGCAAAAATTGTATTAGGCTAGCACATGAATCCTCTAAGTAGGTCTTCCCTTTTCACTATTATAACTATTATTGCCAGTGTAGATTAGCAGTGAAATACAATTTTACATTTTTTGCCTTTGTTTTTATATCTATAAAAAAATGTAATTTTAATTTCTATAGGTCAAATTATGAGCTTGTGTGAAAAAATAGGTAGAATTGACGCACAACTTATGAATATGGTGTTCACTTATATGTTAGTTACATGAAAAATACTAACATAAACACACTTTTTTTTGCTGATTCTAATAGCCAATGCCTATGCCTTCATTTTTTACATTTAAAAAAAAATTCTCATTTGATACCCCAGAGGTCAAATCGTGACCTCAAATTTTGGTTACAGTGTAACTTTTTTATTTTTCAACCTAGAGTTCTAAAACTTGCATATTTGGATTCCTTGTCGTTTTCTGATTCTAAATATATATACTTTTATATAATTGTGACCATTATTACCCAAGTTATGGGTCGCCAAATGTTAGTGACCTCGCAATGACCTCAAATTTCCCGAGGTCATATCTCTTGAACCGTTGGTCGGATTGACCTTATAATTTCAGAAATGGATTCAGGGCCCACAAACTCCCTATAAACCAAATTTCAGCAAAATCTGAGAGATGAGGGTGTTAGGCAATGGTTGATCTGACAGAGAATGACCCATATATAGGAACAATGTTTTCACACACACACACACACACACACACACACACACACACAGGATGTCCCAAAATGAGTATACCAAAAACAATTATTTGTGATTCTATTTTTACAGACCTGTATTGAAAAAATACTTCTGATTAAGGTTTTGAATTTTCTTAACATTTTCTTAATATTTACATCTTATTTTTAGTGATGAGGCTGCATTCCACATTTCAGACAAGGTAAACCACCATAACTGTAGGATTTAGAGTGAACACAACCCACATGAAATCTATGAACATGAGAAGGATTCCCCGAAAGTAAATGTTTGGTGTGCTCTTTGTCACATTCTCGCATCTATGCACCTTGTGTTTTTGATGGACCAACTGTAACTGGTGGTGTTTATCTGAAGGTACTGGAGGAGTTTTTTATTCCACAAGAGATTGAGCAGCACCACATTTTGCTCAAAATATTTGAAAATTTTTGAATGAAACATTTCCAGGGTGTTGGATTGGTAAGGGAGGAACTACAAAATGGCATGCTCACTCTCCTGATTTATCCCCTTTGGACTTTTATCTTTGAAGACAAAAGTCTACCATTGTAAACCAAGGGATCTTCATGAGCTAAAAAACTTTGTATCCGTGATGCTGTCATGTCCATCCCTGAAGCTGTGTTGGAATGATGGAAGACCTGTAGAAGTTTATAAACTGAATTGAATAAAACTTGTAACCTTTCAGAATATGTCATTTGGATTTTGTTGCTATCTAAACTAATAAATAATTAAGTTTTATGTTTGGTATATTCATGTTGGGACATTATATATATAATGCACCTCAGTGGTGTAGTGGTTAGCGTCACTAACTACAAATCCATCAGCCCAGGATCGAGACCCGGTGACAGCAGGCAGCGCGCACCAAAACCCAGTTGTTCATCCTTCCACACAATAAAAAAAAATACTGGTTGGTAGATAAATGGGTAGCCTAGTGGTTAAAATGCTGGGTTGCTGGTGAGGTGTGGTTTGGATTCCACATTAAACTGTAGGTCTAAGGTGGAGTAACAAGCTTGACCTTCGTCAGAATGAACACTTCGGTCAGAAGCAAAACGAAGGTTAAAGGTGGTTATATATACTAGAATCCCTGCTGCACAAGGGCAAAAGGGGGGTTAAGAACTTGTATAAATACCTCTGTCCAGGCACGAAAGCATTAGGCATTTCCCTCAGGTGATGAAATGTCACCAGGTTGATATTAACTTTTATCCTGTCTGAGGGAGATGGCCCGAGTTTGAATCTTCTTGGTGAGGGATAAACTATTTTATTTTATTTATCTCCAAACGAAAGGTTTCAACAAAAACGGCAAAACGCAATTATAAAAAGACTGAAGAGGAAATTGCTTCGATGGAAGCTGAAAATAAAGAAGTTGAGAGTGAACTTCGGAATTTCAAGGAACGAAAACAGAAAATAGAAGAGGAGGCAGCTGAGATCCTCAAAGCACTCAAATTAGTTATGGTAAAGTAGATCATTTTCTTGCCATTAACAAGTTAAAATTTTAACACTTATCATCTGAGAACACAGGTTTTTATAATTGTTTACTGTAGGAATGAGATCTTCAGGCCTCAGATATTTATTTGTTTCCTTCAGGAATTTAACTAAATTTTTTGTAATGAGTTCAAGGATCGATTTAGAACTTTCCGAGATGTTCTGAAAGTAATTTTTGATGATTTAAAAGTTCCAAAAAAGTACTGCTTGTCAAGTGATGGAACTGTACGGTGTAATGTTGGTGAAATTTTTATAATAGAATAAAAATGTAGGGTGAGTTAAGTGAAAGATAGGCCTAATTTATGTAATTTGGTGAACTACGAAAGCAGTGCAGCATACATACAAATATACATTATCTAAAAACTGATTCCCTAGCCTCATTGAAATGGGCACAATGCTTGATTAGGGTAATTGCGGGAAATACTGTTAATTACATACAATGTTATAAAGGGATCATCACTTGGAATAAGGTACCATTTCAATCTCAGGGATACACTGTTACCTTTCATGATGGGCGTACCCTTAGTGGTATGTTCTCGCATCATTTATATCATTATGTTTATTTACACGTTTGTTAATTTTACTTTTCCATCTTTTACTTGGTTTTCTTCTACTTTTGACACCTTTGCAGTTACTGTTATGAACCTTTTTTACAATTCTCTCGTAACTCGTTCTCTTGACATGACCATACACAATTACGCATGTAGCAGGTTATTCCTCTCTCTTTATCTCCAGTGACTTTGTCGCTCCACACCTTTATGAACACTGGGGATGTACCGATATCGCTTTTTAGCCGATAACCGATAATTAAAAATGGTATTGGCCAGTATCCAGCTAGGGTTTATTAGTTTGTCATATTTTTGTAACATTCATAATTTATTTTCTGCGTTGAAAATTTGGCAACAAAACAATAATCCTTTTCATTAAAGATGGCAACACTGCATTAGCTGTCATAGTTTTGTTTGTTATACAGTTGGACTGCGGGCATGTTGGGCTTAGTAAATATGTTTTTAACCAATTAGCCGGGTTAATATTGTGAGTTATGACTACAAGATAGTTTTTTTGTTTTCTAGGCTTTATATCTATTTCTCAAAGGATTTACACGTTTGATTGGCTATTTGAAAAGAAAATTGGGTAAAACTTATGTGCTATATTTTAGGACCTAGGTTATGATGAAAAAATGACGAGTTATGTGAAGTGATAAAACAATAAAATATTAGAAATTTCATCTTCTAAATAGTCTTTTATTCATAATTTCGGAAAAATCATACTTTTGAAATATCGGCCGATACCGTTAAAAATCTACTGATATATCGGTACATCCCTAATGAACACCCTTATTTCTTATCTTCAGGGTCAGAACGTTAGAGCAGTGCAGCAACATTACTAATTTATTTAAATTTACGAGTCAAGTTTTAAAAAATTAAAAAATTTCTATAATAATATTCAGGTAAATGTATGGTTTTATATATTGCATTATATCAGGCACCAAGATGATGTACAAGTATTTTCTTCCCAGTGTCCCATTGGGGGCAAATAAACTCTTTAATTGTGTATTCTATATACCTAATTAAGTTATAGAAATAGAGTTACTGAGCAGTCATAATTAAGGGGACTTGCTAATTTAAGTCGGTATCCTTAGAAAAATAAGGTGCCTTTGAAATTCATCTGTGAAGGTTACAGTATCTGTTTGCAGATTGATTTATCATGAATACCGTTAATTTTGTGAAGTAGTTGGGTAATTTTCCATTAGATTCGTGATAATACCCCTTGGGTGGGTAGTCGCCTTGTCGTGATAAGTGGTCCTATATACCACCTTAGTGATTCAGGTTTAAAAATTGTTGCACTTGGCCCTTGGGGAAAGGCTTGAAGCGTTTTACATGCATCGCCACCCGTATCCCTGGTGAAGGTTGTTTTGAGACCCCGAGTAGCTTCCCACATTTTGCTCTTGGAATAGCAATACACAACTTGTTCACCCTGAATTAAGTAAAAGGTCAGGTAGAATCCAGCTAGATAATTCGTTTTGTATTTTTTGGGGTTTAGGCTCGAAAGAGATGCTCATACATCTATCTGTTGGGTAGGGCTACGTCGTAACCAATGTTGTAACACCGCTTCCCGTTGATCAGCGAAGTTAAGCGACATTGGGTCTGGTAGTAGTTGGATGGGAGACCATCCTCCACGTCCAGATTATGTAGCGACCCTTGGTTTGGATCTCGCGTAAAGCCGTAGGTCCCCTCCCCCCGTCATATGACCTTAAATGTTGCGAAGGTGGTTAACCCCAATCATCCGGTGCTAGTGTCTCTGAGCAACTGATACAATGAGCAAACCAACAATTTGTTGGGTATTCATGGGGTGTATTCCTTATGGTGGGGGATGTATGTATAATCTCCCCTTGAGTTCAATGATGGATGAATCTGAGTCAGTTTCTATAGGAATGGGAACGGACAAAGTCATTTTTCAGCTTAAAATAATAACTAGGCAAATAATTTCATAAAAGAATAAAGCACAAACATCAATTAATCAGCATAAACATTAAGTATAAAAAATGTATTGGAGTTTGTAGGGAAATGTTTGGTTAGTGTAAGAATATGCGGAAGATCTCGCAAATTTAGTAAAATTAAATGAACATTATGAGAGTGTAAGTTTTTAAATGTAGTATGGTAGTAGTATCAATTGAGACGTTCCGTGTGACAGTGACGAACCCACCAGTGATCAAAAGGTCACAGATAAATCTTGTACAGTATTTTTAGCTTTTTACATAAATGTAGTTAGTTTATAAGCAATAAATGGTGAATAATTCTGAGTTTTCCTTTTAAAGCAAGAAGAGTTGGCACTAGGGGAGAAAGTAGAGGAAATTAAGTCGTGTTTCGATGCCGTAACAAAACACGAAACCGAAATTAAAGGTAGAAAGATTGAATTCGATCAAGAAATAGAAAAGTATGATGGAATAATTAAAGAAAATAAGTCAAAAATAGCACATTGGAAAAAACAGGTGAAGGATCTATTATTTCTTTTTAGTTAACCTCATTTGGACCGCTGGGTCGAATTTGTACCATTTCTCATACGAGCACTCGTAACTTAACCCTACAAAAACTTCAGGCATTAAGAGGTTAAATGGGAAGGATTTTCGTGGAATTCTGCGTAAAATTTTTACATAAGTATACCATGAGCTCTAGATAATACGCAGTAATGTACAGAGGGTTGACAGGAGTAAATAGGCATCTTCTGGTTTTTCCATAGTTTTTAATTTGATGATAAAATTCAGTAAATAACAAGTTTATTGAATCATTGTACAGTATTTAGAATGGTTATGGTTTCCCGTTTGCATTATGTAAAGGTGACACGTATTTTGGCTTTCCATTGATGAGCTTTGCCATTTGTTTTTGACAAAATTCATCGTTGTATCTGTTTACTCTTGTCAGCCCTCAGTACACGTATTAACCAAACCAACTGGGTAGCCATTCATATAAGGACCATCCATTGTTGTATAGACTAAACGAAGTAAAATATGTGAACTGTTATTATTGACTTACATTCCAGCCACCAGTGTGTACAGATAATAATAATAGTAGTAATTCCTTCTTTTGTATGGAGGATGAATAAAGGTTTAGCTTTTTCACACATTCATCTCATATCACTCTTAATATACTGGTACTCTTAATTCTTTAGGCTTCCAAATGCAAGAACATTTTATTTTATAGGTTCAATGAATATTTTTCCATAGGACTACTATGTCAACTGTCAATCATTGAAAATGTTTCGAAATAAGTAAACTCTTTCTACAAAACTTTTCAAGAAATTTGCCGAGTTAAATTGTTAAATTTTTGTTGTTTTGCCCCATTCCGTTTGTTTATAAGTCATCTGATAAAAATTGAGAAGTGAATGGGAAATTAAGTAGATTCTAGTTTAGAATCATTGAAGTTACCTTTGATTTTCGTATTTAAAGTTCTAAGGCTGTACGAGAGAGACCCACGCTTGAATTCGGATTTTACTTTTAAATTCTTAGTTGAGTCGCCTTGAACTGCAAGAAATTGCGGAAGAGAAAGAGGGTGAAGAAGAGATGGAATTGCCTCAATTGGAGGTTGATCAGCTACGAGAGTTAGATTTAAAAGATCTTCATTATCAGTTGACTGTCCTTCAGGAGAAGTTATCCCAGTCCAAACCCAATTTAGCTGTTCTGCAAGAATATCGGAAGAAGGTAAGGTATCTTGGTTTTAGTTATACCCTCGGCCTTATTGACTGGTATTGGACAAACTTTAAAAAAATGTATGAACATGTATGAACAAAAAGGCAATGTTTATAAACTGTATTTTTAAAGTATTTCAGTGTGTCGAGTGTTCTTATATTTTCCTATATTTTTGTAGGCAGTTTCTGTATTTCTCTAATTATGCACCTACCAAATATATATGGAGGGGCCATACTTCATTGCACTTGTTCGTCCGTCCGTCACACTTTTGTGTCTTTGCCATAGCTTTTGAACTGCTGAACGTAAATTGGTGAAATTTCATATGCATACGAATCATCACAAGATGATTTATCACGAGCAAGATTCGGGTTCTTGCACCAGAGGTCAAAGTCACAGAGGTACAATAGAAGGCATAATGCGCTGACAAATTTTAATTTTGAAAAGGCCCAAAATCCTTTGAGAGTTTCTTTGGCGTCAATCGAGTTGCTGCTTGATTGGGATATTTGGTTAATATTATCATTATTTATTAACTTTAACCTTTGATTCCCAAATGAAATCAGTTATTTAAAAATATTTGCTCTGCCTCATATATGATTCTTCTCCTCCTGACAAACTTTCCCTCGAGTACGACTTATCACCTGATATCGTTTTTTTTTTACCACCCTTTTATGGTGTGGTGATGTGAAAGGAAAGAGGCAATAAAGTAGGATCACGCCAGACAGAACTCCCAAAAAATGCAACTCGCGTTCGAGTCTCACTAGCTCTTAGTTTTTCTACTTCATTGCCTTTTCTCTTTCCATCTTATTTGAACGCGGTTATTGCACTTAAAACGCGCATATGTTGTGGTAGTATCAGAATAGAAAGAACTTCAATGTCTAATAAGGACTGATGTATTTACTCGCGTTCCCTCAGGAAGAAGTTTATATGCAACGCGTTTCAGAACTGGAAGGGATTACGAAGAAGAGGGACGAACAACGCAAGTTCCACGAAGATCTGCGCAAACAAAGGTTGAACGAATTTATGTCTGGCTTTACGATCATTTCTAATAAATTAAAGGAAATGTACCAAATGATTACCTTGGGAGGAGATGCCGAGTTGGAACTTGTAGATTCGTTGGATCCCTTTAGCGAGGGTATCGTGTTCAGGTAAACATCTCAAAATTCTCAAAACTAAATTTAACTACCGATACTTTTCTGGATTCTTTCATGCCATATTTAAGTATTCGTAGATTGATTAAGGTAACTAATTATTTAATTATAAGAAGCATAAAGGTCAAATTTTAATTTAAGATAACATTCTGATTAGGTGGCCGCCCCGATTCGACTCGAGGCGGACGTCCGACCCAAGATCTTTGTTTTTAAACTAATCTGTAATTACCGAGCTACTCGAGCAATTAATACAAAACTTTGAAATTACTACTCACCAATTTTTAACTGAAACGATTGAAGCGCAGCAATTTGATTATAATAATAATAATAACAAAGATTTAAATTATTTTACATTAAAATCTAAATCTGTAGCAGTCATGTTTATAATGAACATTTTAGGAAAGCTTGTGTTGAGTGGCATGAGTATAAATGTGTCGGTGAGACGATGATATGTTTGTATGCTAAATTTAAGTTTAAGAGAATGAAAGTAGCAGTGATTGTAGCATATGTGATGATAGATGTATGTAGAAGTGAAGGATGATTTCTTTTAATGAGTTAAAAAGTGGTGTGGTTGGAAACTTGGGGAAGGCGTATGCGGTGATAGGGAAGAAGGATGTACCCAGAATGAATGACAATGGCGATAGAATAAAAGAATGTGTTCGTGTGTGTATGCTATAAATGGACATTCATAAGTACACACGTTGTTGAAGGAGTGAGATGAGAGTGGAAAAAGTTTGATAGATTGGGTCGGACTACCGTCATTTCATCGACAAAACCAAACGATCGACAAGTTACTGTGGTTAGACTAAGTTAAATTATGTTATGTTTAGTGATGGGACGATTAATCGGAATCGAGAATCGGAAGAATCGAGCATTTTTCAGGAATCGGAATCGGAATCGAGAGAATTGTACCATGATTTCCGATTCTTAAAACGATTCTTTAACTTGCTTTTGATTGCTTTTTGAGTAAAAGGATTTTTTTAAACTTTTAATTGAACCAGTTTTGCAATGTAAACTTTAAAATTTAAATGAAAGAGGATAACAAATTTTATTTTTATTGTATTGTAGCTATACATTAAAACATGTATATCCATGATGTGTAATCAAGAAGATTAAAATGAATTGTTACAACTTAGTTGATTTTTATTTTTAAACCAATCTATTATAATTTATATTACCATACTCATAATGTAAATAGTTAATCTTACCAGAGTAAAATATGACAATTTCCAGAAAAACAAGTATAGAATTATATTTAAAAATATTGAGAATCGGAATCCGAATCGAGAATCGTATCGGAATCGAGACTTTTTAGTGGTATCGGAATCAGAATCGTTAAAAATTTTGGAATCGTCCCATCACTAGTTATGTTAAGTTTTTTAGAGTGTAGATTGTTTGGACTTGTCTACGAAATGGATATAGGTCCGATTAGGTTAGTGAATAAACATGTTGAGGCATGTACGTGATACAAAAGCTAAAACAGCCTAAAAGTTAAAAGGCTGAATTCGAAAATGAGGTAGTAACAGAGCGAGGAAAAGTATCATAGAATAAGTCCTCGGAGAAAAAGATGTTGAATAAATAGACGCACGGAACAAGTGGAATGTATTTATAGGGCACCTACAAATTTACGTGGGATCCGAACCCATGGGTGGTCGCTACGTAATCTGGACGCGGAAGACGGGTCTACCTTCAAACTAATCTCCAGACCCATTGTCGCTTAACTTCGTTGATCGATGGGAAGCGGCGTTACGACATCGGCCTCAACGTAGCCCGAATGTTTAGCGACGACATCGTCTGCTGACATATGTGGGCGTGTACAAAATGGAAGGAAGAGAAGGCAACTGCAGGTGGGGGGGTGACAATGAGGTGAAGAATGCATCGAAAGAAGAGTAGTAGTAGTTTTGCTAGGAACGAATGTTACAAACTCAGCTTGGCAGTTATGAAAATAGGTGTAAAAGTTGTGCAAAGAATGTTGAGTGAGTGGTGAAAAGCAGAGAGAGAGAGAGAGAGTAGCTGAAGGCTTGAGGAAAGAAAAAAAATGAGCATTATATATGGAAGAAAAATGAGCATTATATGGAAGAAAAATGAGCATTATATGGAAGAAAAATGAGCATTATATGGAAAACAGCGTAATTTTGGATAGAAATGAGAAAGTACAGATTTCTTTCTGGTTTAATGATTGATTCGTAATATGAAAGATAAGAATGGGTGTGTATTAGTCTAAGATCAGCAAATATGCTAGAAATTTAGGATATTTTATTGAGCTGGTAATAATAGTCATTTTGGAGAGCCAGAAACTGGCACAGCGCTCGTGTCAACTAATGCGGCCCATTGCTGTAACTTCTATTATTATTACCAGTATCATCGGGTTTCGAACCCCGACTTCAGTGTCTTCACTTCGCTTATAAGAAAACGGTGTTGCCCAATGAGCTACGGATGCTGATAGCTGAGGTAGGTGAACGAAAAGCAAATGTGAATGCAGTTGGTTTGGGTAGTAGTATATGTGCAAGTGTATATCAAGGCGTGGAAGACATCGAATTAGAGGAAGTTGTACGATCAGTATGCAAGCTGAAGAAAGGGAAGTCAACCGAAATTGGTGAATAGTGTAGTGAAATGATTAAATGGGGAGGTAGAGTGGTGCTTCATTAGCTGTGGAATATATGTTAAAAAGCCTGGGAAAGTGAGTGTAGGCCTATACCTGGTGTATGTGACGAAAGCAGTAATTGTATTACTGTAAAAATAAAGGTGAAAGAAGTAAAATTAAAAATTATAACATATAAAGCAATGGTACCCAACCTTTATAGCTCGCGTGCCGAATTTATCATCATAAAATGGGTCAAGGGCTCTATATATATATATATTATACACACAACACACACACACACACACACACACACACACACACACACACACACACACGGCTATTCAAAATGATTCATCCGATTTCAACTGAGAATACTTCCGTACCGTATAATATATACCGGGTGTCCGAGAATTATCTCTACAATTTTAGGCTGTTATTAAAAGTCAACCATGAAGTGTAGAAATTCCAGTGTTGTCCCATTTTACAGAGAATCTCATTAAGTTTTTTCTGATCACGTTTTGACAAGTTTTTAGAAATGTACGCGGGTGACAGACATTGATGATTTAAAAGCAAGAATCACAGCTGCTATTGAGCGAATTGATGTGGATATGCTGCAGCGTACATGGCAACATTTGGAGTATCGATTGGATGTTTTGCGAATCACTAATGGTGCACATATCGAATGTTTGTAACAACGTTACTTTAATAAAGAAAACTTTTGAAAATACAGATTCTAAATCTTGTTTAAGAATTTTAATAAAGATGAAATTGTACAGATAATGTTCGGACACACTGGAATTTCTAAAAAACTTGTCAAAACTTGGTATCAGAAAAAACTTAGAGATTCTCTGTAAAATGGAACAACACTGGAATTTCTACACTTCATGGTTGACTTTTAATAACAGCCAAAAATTGTACAGATAATTCTCGGACACCCTGTTGTGTGGTGTGTGTGTGTGTGTGTATATATATATATATATATATATAATATATATATATATATATACACATACACACACACAGGGTGGCGCTGAAGTCGCGCACCAACCTAATCATCTCTTATAGTATGATACGCAGTACAATTATCTATATTATGCAGGCTTTTAATATTAATGTTTAACCAGGTTTCAGCGAGAATTATATCATTAAATTTGACCGTAGACGTTTTCAAAAGGGCCTAAAATTAGTTATAGTTCCTAAGTAGGTTTCAGATATTTAGATTTAGCATTAAAAGATTTTTATAAATGTCTTTTTGTAATACAAAGATATTAAACTCAACCGACAAAAAGATGAGAGCATGTTCAACACCCAAATCAGGAGACAAATCACTAACTTAGAATTATCGACCTATATCCATCTTAACTACATTAGGAAAGATATTTGAAAAACTTGTGTACTCACAGTTCTCTCAACATTTCGAAGATGTCGGCTTGGTTTTAGGGAGGGGCATAAAACAAGCGACGCGATCACAGCTGTATTATATAAAACCTTTAATAATAAAGTCTTCTGTTCTCTTGGTTATGGACTTATCAAAGGCCTTTAATACAATCTTCCACGACATGCATGTTAAAAAGATTATCTCATTATGGCATAAGGGATGTTGCAGTAAAATGGTTCGCATCGTACCTGCCCAACGAAAGTCGATACATCAAATAAAATTACTATCATCGCCAAATTAAAAATTGTACATGGAGTTCCACAAGGAAGCATTTTGTGATCCTAACTATTTTTTATCTATATCAATGACTTTCACAACTCATAACGGGGAAGGCTTCCAATATGCGGATGACATCTCCCTGATATACTCTATAAATTATCCCTAAATAAAAATAAAACAAACTTTCTGCTAATCAAAAAGAAATTTAATACCAAATTTCACTATTATTTATCCACTTGCGCGTGATATCACGTGTTACTGAAGGAAAATTATTAGGAGTTTTCTCTACTTTTCTTTTCTCTGACACCACATACATCGTTACTCTATGTGAGTTCATCATTAACCCTTTGATCATGAACTCGTGAACATCAAACGAGCTACACAAAGTGTCACTACACCTGAAAGGCAAATTATACTCTTAACCCTTTCATACCCAAATTAAGTCGAAAAGTAGGCGGAATCAGTTGATGCAAAAATCGTCCTTATAACCTTATAAATAAGGTCTAAAATTGCTTCCAAAGTTAACGATGAAAATTTCACACACTGGGCATTAAAGGGTTAACTAGTAGTAGAAATTTATACTCTTATTTAGCGGTAGAATTATGAAGCAATCTACCGAATGAATGAATTCAAATCAGTCAATCTCGCTCATCTTTTATAAAGCAATTAAAACAACAAAGTCCAAAGTTACTAAAGGCACTCCTTTATTACTGTTGGTGTTTAATATTACTTAATTGCTGTTCTCGCTAAATTCCTCCTCATCCTCCTTTTAATAATTACTACTATTACTTTCCACTATATATTCGTATTGATTTTATTATTTCTTGTATTAAGCTTCTAACATGCCCTAGTGTAAGTTTCTTTGTTTTTGTCTTCAAGGCTATGTAGGTTTTTATAAAATAATTTATGTATTTAAATATTCAAAATACAATACAGTAAGTTCCCTTTAGTTTTTAAGTCTTTTAAAAAAAAAATTATAAAAACTAATTGTATCTAACTAGCAGATTTCAACCTGCTGAAGGCAGTTTACAACTGCATCTGTATTTAATAATGGAATTATACTCATCTATGTAAATTCTGTATATATATTTTTAAATCAACTGAATTTTTGGTATTAGCAGTGATGTATGGATGCGAGACGTTTGTTTGGCACGATAGTTCACTGTCAAAGTGAGAGGAGTCGAGATGAATGTTTTAAAAATGGAGTTAGTATATGAAAAATGAGGATGTTCGGTTAAGCGTGAAGTGAAAAAATCATTGGTGATGAGAATAGGGGATAATATGCTACATTGGTAGGGTCATGTAGAGAATGAGTAATTGAATTGTGGAAAGGGTGTTGGCAGTAAGGAAGACAGCTCAAAAGATGAAAGGATATAATAAGAAATATGTGAAATAAATGTAGAGTTGATATGAATGTGGCGTAAGAGTTTAATAGAGGGATGGAAGTGGTTTATTGGGTGTGTAAATGGAGACTGTCTCGCCTGACGTACCACTAGAAGCATAACCTTGTTATGAAAGGTAACCCTTGATCCACGAGGTTAGGATTGTACCTTATTACCGGTGGTGATCCCGTTGTATCTGTGTAATGTCGTGCCCACCTAATTGAGAATGGAAAAGGAGTTTTTGATAATGTGTACTATTGTATGCGTTCAAATCATAATTAATTTTAATAATAATTACTAGCGTTCGTCCACCAAAGAAGTCCTGGAAGAATATCACAAATCTAATTAATTTTAATAATAATTACTAGCGTTCGTCCACCAAAGAAGTCCTGGAAGAATATCACAAATCTCTCTGGTGGGGAAAAGACTCTATCCTCTCTGGCGTTGGTGTTCGCTCTTCATTACTTCAAACCGACACCTCTCTACGTTATGGATGAGATTGACGCCGCTCTGGATTTCAAAAACGTTTCCATCGTTGGAAATTACATTAAGGTATGCTATATGCACTACTTTTTATCGCAATACCTCGCAGTTGCCTCATCTTTGTTTATAGAAGTTCCGAGCGTATTTCGGTTTCAGTATTTATCTCTCTAGTCCTTAGCATGAATTTCTTTTGGGTTTAAAATAAATTAGTGTGTGGAACACAGCTTCGAATGAGGTTTTTATCCATTCAGAAGTCGGATTTTAATGCAGGGGCTACGTCGTGGCCAGTGTCGTAACGCGCGCCGCTTCCCGTCGATCAGCGAAGTTGAGCTACATTAGGTCTGGAGTGTAGTTGGATTTATGACCGTCCTCTGCGTCCAGATTACTTAGCGACCCGTGGTTCGGATCTTTCGTAAAGCTGTAGGTCCCATCGGTCGTATGATCTTGGATGTTGCAAAAGTTAAATAACCCCATCATCATATTACTTTCTAACGCAGCCGTTTCAGGCAGTGTGGCAAATGGGTTCAGATATGTATTGGGTGTCTCTAACCTTTTGATCGGTGCAGATTAAGCACTTGGGCACCGCTCTTTGAGTGGGTTTCTCGAATATTTTGGAAAGGCGACAAAAAATCGAAAACGTACCTATGCGGTCATACTGATCAAGGGGTTAATTCCACATTTTCAAGGGAGTTGTAAATCATTGGATTAACCTACGTTAATGAAACTTGCACGATTATTGTGCAAGGATGCATAGTTGTTTTTTTTTTTTTGTTTTTTTTTTGCTCATAGCTATATCCCTGCAGAGTTAATGAGGGTATATATCTTGCCCCTGGTCAAAAATAAGTACGGAGGACATTCTGTCCAGCAAATTACAGGCCTATTGCTGTCGCTTCCTGCTTCTTGAAACTACTAGAAAAATTGTTACTCCAATTAAATGATTTCTTCTGGACATCTCCTAATCAGTTTGGTTTTAAAAGGTCCCATTCAACTGACCTGTGTATCTATATACTTAAAGAAACAATATCTAAATACATTGACAGTAATTCAACTATTTATAGCCGTTTCCTAGTTATAAGTAAGGCATGATAGGGTGAACCACATATTTTATTTGCAAAACTAGAAGACAGGAAGGTTCCCATATACATAAATTTATTGAAATTTTGGTATTCCCACCAATCTTTCACCGTTAGGTGGGGCAATGTACTATCAGTGTTTTTTGGCTCCTCTTGCAGGGTGAGACAAGGCTCTTTGCTCTCCCCTATGCCGTTTAATGTGTATATTGACGGATTAAGCTTCACTTAACGAGGCAAAAGTGGAATGTTGTATAGATAACACAAGGATAAATAACTTAGTTTATGCCGATGATATGGTGTTAATAAGTCCCTCTGTTAAAGGTCTGGATTGGCTACTAAAAGTCTGCGAAGTGTATTCGCAGAAACATATTCTTTTTAATGTTACAAAAACTAAGGTTATGCAATTTCATCCTAAAAGCTGTAATCAGCCAGCTGATATAAGGTTTAAAATGAAGTAATTGAGGAAGTACGAGAGTTTAAGTATTTGGGTCAAACTATTACCAGCTCTATGTTAAACACAGACCGTGCATGGAACAAGGAACTCTTCTGGGAAAATTAAATCCACTATAGTCCGAATAAGTAATGGTAAATGACAAATACCATAGTTTTTTTCCTTTTTCATGATTTTAGCCCGACGTGGGCAACGGGTCTCTCGCTTTAAACCCTAGATCCACGTCCCAAAGCTGGATCCTGTCTGCTTTGCAGATAGCTGGTGAGGGAAGCTATATTTATGGGATCTCTTTGCGAGAGACCCGTTGCCCACGTCGGGCTAAAATCATGAAAAAGGAGAAAAACTATGGTATTTGTCATTTACCATTACTTATTCGGACTATAGTGGATTTAATTTTCCCAGAAGAGTTCCTTGTTCCATGCACGGTCTGTGTTTAACATATAATGTTCTCAGGGAACCATTCTGAGTTTGTGTATACTAAACGGACGTGTTTCGTGCCTTGAAAAGTGGACGCTCAATGTCCCGGTTGAGGTTTAAGTTTTGGTTTTTTTGGCTAAAAATACAATAGTTACCCCCTTTTTCTTTGATTTATTCAACACGACGTGAATGCAACGAGTCTTTTACTTATATAGAGGTTCTGAGTGTAGGGATCTAGGCTTGCTTTAAACCCTAGATCCACGTCCCAAAGCTGGATCCTGTCTGCTTTGCAGATAGCTGGTGAGGGAAGCTATATTTATGGGATCTCTTTGCGAGAGACCCGTTGCCCACGTCGGGCTAAAATCATGAAAAAGGAAAAAAACTATGGTATTTGTCATTTACCATTACTTATTCGGACTATAGTGGATTTAATTTTCCCAGAAGAGTTCCTTGTTCCATGCACGGTCTGTGTTTAACATATAATGTTCTCAGGGAACCATTCTGAGTTTGTGTATATTACCAGCTCCTTGAGTGATGACTCTGATATAAGAAAACAATCTCGAAGCCTGTGTGCTAAAGCGAATATGACCATAAGGAACTTTCGATTCTGTACAAGTGAAGCTAAAGACACACTCGTACTTTCTGTAGTAATATATACGGACAGCAACTGTGGGTGAATTATAAAAAAGTTTCTGGCAGAACCCTAAATTTGCCGTACAACGGGTCTTTTAGACTTGCATAAATTAGCCCCCGAGTTGCTCAGCCTCGCAAATGTTTGCTACCCGCAATGTCCCAAGCTTCCTGGAGGTAACGAGACGCGTTCAATACAGTCTAATGCAAAGAATTAAAAAAAATCAACCAACCCGACCATCCAAGCTATCCATTTATCCTCTAAGCTATGGACTTCTTGGTACGAAAACGTCTGTCTGTAGCTCCACTTAACTTCGACATTACAGTATTATTTCTAATCAATTGTATATATTTCTGTCCTTAGTTTTAGTATATGAACTGTCATTGTATTACTAATATTTGTCATATGGACTATATATAGTCTGCCCATAAACATTCATTTTCTTATACAATAAACTTAGGGTGGTTCTTAGTCATAGGGGTAAAAATTCAAAGTAAACATATCGCAAATCTCGGCCGCTCACTGTTCCTAACACTGAAAAAATCAGGACACTCGTCCTATATTTAAGAGTCGCGCAGATCAAATGAAATTCTCCAGTAGGACCATAATGAAGATTCACCTATGTGCAAGTAGTGTACAAAATTGTTCTTAGTTTTTATTCAAGTTAAGTGAATATATAAGAGCAACGGAACAAACTCATAAATCGCGCCTCCCCCCCCCCTTTCTGGTGAGATTCTTTTTCAGGAGCTTCGGAAAGCGTGCACGGGGGTCCTCTACTACTTGAACGAGTTACTCCCTTTGTTCTTCGTCAAAGGTCATAGTCATTGAATGACTGCATTAGTGCGACCCCTTGCTCAGCAGTCAGTCATTCACGACGCGAATGCTTCGCACGACGTCCCGAGCCTTTTTCCAGGATTCGTTATAGCCCCAATCAGACGGGGCCCTTGTTGATGAAGGTCATTGGGAGATCCAGGATGGAGAAGAACCGCTTTGTGTTCACCGTAACGAAGTCTTGGACCTTCTTGGATACATCAGCCAATCCCATCTTCCAAGGCTTTCACCATTTCTCGCTTCTCGACAGAAATCGAGGGAAAGGCGAGGCCGATCAGCTTTTACCCGATATACCAAAGGTGGCGCGAGAGGGCCTTCGCTGCCGCAGCTGATGCCGACGAATCAACATCTCGGAACTTGACCCTCGCCATCGTTCCGGGAAGCCTCGATGGCATTGGAGGCGTAAACCAGGCATAACAGGACGAACCGACGAATGCCTCGTTCCTCCTGAGTGAGTGGTCAACCGGAACTGTTGCACGAACAGGAAGATCTTGTCTGCGTCGATGAGCCGAGCCATCCACCTCGCTCAGTGGAGAGCTCCGTGCAGGCTTTCTGATACGAACACCTCGAGGATAGGCTCTAGCAATTCCCGGTAGTCGTCTTGAGGCTGGTCTTCCAGGTCTTCACCATCCACAAAATGAAGAGGTTGATTTCACGACCCGAAGACTTCGCTGCCATGCTCTCAGCAAAGACCTTCTCGAGCATTACCTCCAGGACGTGAAGAAGAAGCTGCGTCCCAACTTCTGCTCGATGAGAACACAACCCACTCCATCGCCATGTGTTGCTGGATGTAGTGTCGAACGACATGCTCTTGACTCGATCCTCGACGTGCCCATCCGTCCCCCCCTTGTTGCTTTACGGCAACATGGGGACACCGATGAGCTTGTCAACTTCGGTGGTCACCACGAGGACCGGGAAACGATCGACCTTGCCGTCTTTTCTGGTGGCACTCCTTGGTGACCGCCTTGTCGACTCCGTCCATGTAGCCTCAGCGCCACTGTCGCTGGAGCTTGAAGTCCCGACCCTAGTTTATCTTTTTCATCTTTATGACATTAGTATGGGCGATATCGAAAAAGTTCAAGGATTGGTCCTTGAACTCAGTCTCGTTGCGGCGCTGTGCTTCCGTCGTCCGCTTGGAGCTCTTCTCGAGTCTGCCAGGCCTTAAAGAACTTGTCCAGCTTGGTGTATTCATCCAGAATGCTCCCACACCACCACTGTCTCCGCCTCCCTCGCAGTCTTCTTTTCTGCGAGGTGGAGGTGCAGAAGTCGCCGAAGTACTTCGCCTCAGGACGGAAGCCTGCACCCAGACATGGGGACCTTGATGGGCTGTCACAGGAGGTAAAGATCGTCTTTTCGACGAGTTCTGATGGTCGATACACTCGAAGCCGACGGTCCTGCTGCCGCCATATTCTCAGTCATAAACTTGTGGGAAGATGGAAAATTTTTAGTTTCGACTCTTACTACTATGCACCGTAAGGTAGCTAATAACAAAAACTTTAAGATGGTCGCGCGACCATTAAATATTCTTAGAACCGGGTAAAAACTCACTTCCCGGGTTTCCTCTGGGAAGAAAAGAAAATTAACACGAGACAGATTAAAAACGTTCTTCAATTTTTAATTGATACCAACGTTTCGGAATACACATATTTCATCATCAGGACTGAAATACAAAAGACGTTGAGTTAAAATAAAGTTGGAGTTAAAAACTTGTATACTTATAAACTGTATGGGGTCTTATCTTTGTAAAAATTAAGAGACCCGAAATTCTATATATATTCGAAGACCTTGGAAAGTGCGTTTCTCGGAGACACTCGCACTAGACTTCAGTCATCACGCGCATAGTAACGATCATCTGATTTCGCAGTCAGATATTAGAGTTCTTGCCAGTAGCAACTCAAACTTAAAATCAGTCTCAACTCCGATGAATCTTCGGTTAAGGTATCTATTTCGTATGTTCTAATAAATTTTTAACTTTAACTTGGTTTTATTTCACTCCCAATGCTTTTTGTACTTTATTCCTGATGATGGAATGTGTGTATTCTGGAACGTCGGTGTCAAATAAAAATTGAAGAATATTTTCCATCTTTCTGGTGTTCCTTCATTAAGTTAAGCAAGTTATGTTTTTGCAACCACTCACTAGGTGATATAATATATATATATATATAATATACAGTATATAATCACCTAGTGAGTGGTTGCAAAGAAAACATAACTTGCTTAACTTAATAATGAAGAGGAACGCCAGAAAGATGGAAAATATTCTTCAATTTTTATTTGACACCGACGTTCCAGAATACACACATTCCATCATCAGGAATAAAGTACAAAAAGCATTGGGGGTGAAATAAAACCAAGTTAGTTAAACACTCATTAAAATAAATACCTGTGATCTATTTTTATAAGAATATTTGAAGGGCAGGGTCCTCACAGAAAATCCCAGGACACTGACAGCACCAAAAGTAGCAGCTGAACATGAAACATGCTCCATTTCTACCAAAATGCTGGAGGCCGCAATTTGCAAAGGGAAGGACACTTTGAGCAGATTACCTGCAAAATAAATAAATGTAAAAAACGACGCTTGTGTAGAACAACATTCCCCACAAGATGAGGAGGGAGAACGAGCAAATGAAAAATGAGGTACCTCCCAGGAATCGAACCCGGGATTATCCAATTATGGTTGGATATGCTAACCACTGCACCAAGGACCCCGATTAGTCAGCACCCGTAATTCTCCTACATATATAGATATGGAGGTTATGACGACATTACCCTGCCCGGATTCGTCACAATTTGTCAAAGAGCACACGTTGAATATGTTGTGGAAGGGTGGCGGGAACTGTGACATAATTAAAGAATAATTATGGGTAAAAATTTTAAATCAATTGAATTTGAAGAACTAATTTTTTAAACCTTCTATTCTAGGAAAGAACGAAAAATGCTCAATTCATAATTATTTCTCTTCGATCTCAAATGTTTGAACTTGCTGATCGCCTGGTTGGAATTTACAAGACGTACAATTGTACAAAATCCATCTCAATCAACCCATGTAAATATTCTCCTGAAACTAAAGACCAATCTTAGGACAAAGATTAAGTGAATATAAACAGCATTCCTAAACCATTTTTGTAGAAAGTAAATAATAAATTTTAGGATTTTGAAACTTGTTTATAATTTTAAGAAAAATATTTACAATATATAGAGTTCAAATATATGTTACGTTATTTCTACAAGGTGGCCCACAAGTTCCAATTGCTTATAATTAAAGTGAAAATACAAAAAATAAAACAAAGTAAAAAGTTTAGAAATAGTTATTGATTATTCATAGTGCAAAATATAACCATCTCTACAAATATCCTTTCCTTAGTAATCAATTACGTTAGTGAGAGATCAGCTAGATGTATTTTAGCTTTAATTATAACCGATTGGGACTTGTGGGCCACCTAGTACTTGTGTAATAATAATTTTGTTAAAGCTTATTTAGTTTCTATAACCTTATAACTTTTCGACTCTTTGTATGTATTTAGTAAAATATTTTTATTTTATTTTTCTTCTTATTTTTACCCGAAGGACGTATTTTTTCTAGATATGAAATTATTGAGTATACTGGATAAGGTGTAATGACATACTGAGGGAGAGTAAGGAGGAGGACAAGGTATGATTGGGGATGAACAGAGGTTTTAGGAAAGTCGGTCAGTTGTTTGCAGTGCGACAATTAATAAAGAAACTGTGTACCTGGCGTTTATGAAGTTGGAGAAAGCGTATAAGAGTGAATAGAGAGGCAGAGTAGCGGGTTGGGTTTTTTGAGTGGTGTGGAGAGCTTTTATAAGAAAACGTATGTAAGAGTGATTGGTCTGAAATAAGGGTATATGTTAGACAAGGATGTGTAATGTCTTCGTACCTTGATGTTTAACATTTTTATAGATGGGGTGATGCGTAAGGTAAAGATGATGCTTGAAAGTAATGTTCTGCTATGAATGGGCATTGTCTCATCTACATGAGGAGGATGCAGTGCTGACTGGTAAAAGTGCGGAACTGTTATAATGTTTCAGACCAACAAAGACCCTAGGATCCACTCATGGCTGGTCTACCTAACTGTGTTCGTAATTGTGTATGTCTTCCGTGGTGGCGGAGGGGACCTACAATTTTACGTGGGTTCCGAACCACAAAGCCTTAATTTTATTACCTTAAACTATACCCAATCTATCAACATATGCATCTAATTGATTTTTAAACATATTTATAGACGTGCTACTAATTACTTCTACCGGCAAACTATTCCACCTATTTAGTATTTCTATGCGTAAAAAGGTTTTTGGCAACTGCTGTCTCGAACCTTTTACTTGTCAACTTACACCCGTTATTTCTAGTCCTATTATATTGAGATATTTCGAAAAAGCTATCTCTATCTACGTTATCGAACCCATTCATAATTTTGAAAACCTGGATTAGATCACCCCTTAGCCTCCTAACCTCGAGTGTAGTCAATTTTAACTCTAAGCCTATCTTCGTACGACTTCGACCTAAGCGACGGAATCATCTTAGTTGCTCGTCTTTGAACTCTCGAGTTTGTCTATATCTTTTCGCATATGCGGATTCCAAAATTGGATCGCGTACTCCAAATGAGGTTTAACTAATGATTTATAAAGAGGAACAATAATATCGCGCGATCTGTACTCAAAATTTCGAGCTATAAAACCTAACACTTTGTTTCGCTACTTTTAAATCACCAGTGACTATAACTCCTAAATCTTTTTCCTGCTCTACGCTTGCTAACTCCTTCCCTGACATACTATACGCAAAATTACCGTTACGCGAACCTATATGTAAAATTTTGCACTTATCGACATCAAATCTCATTTGCCATGTGACTGACCAATCAACGATTTTATTCAGATCTTCCTGAATTTTACCTCTATCTTCGTCATTAATCGCCCTACCACCCAACTTCGTGTCATCCGCAAACTTTGAAACTGTACTGACTCGGCCGACATCTAAATCTTTAATATATTATAAGAAAAAGCAAGGGGCCCAATACAGAACCCTGAGGAACGCCGCTCGCTACATTAGCCCAACATGACTCCGCTTCATCAACGACCACCCTCTGTTTCCTACCTCGCAACCACTCTTCTACCCAATTTATTACTACACCCCTGATTCCATGAGCCTTAGTATTTTTAACGAGTCTTGTGCGGTACGGTGTCAAACGCCTTTTGAAAATCTAAATACACTACATCAGTGGTGGCGAACCTATGTCACGCGATCAAATTTGCCTGGCACGCCTAAGCAAAATGCAATAATGAGTATAAAATAACAGACTTTATGTTTATAATTTGGTGTACTATATATAAACTTTGGTGGGCACGCGAATTTTTTTTTTATGGTTTACAGGTTGTTTTTGGCACGCGACTGTAAAAAGGTTCGCCACCCCTGCAGTACATCAACCGCCCGATGACTATCGTAAACTTCAACCACGCTTTGAAAAACTTCTAAAAGATTAGTTAAGCAAGATTTGTTTCGCCTAAAAGCGTGCTGCGTATTTCTAATCAAGTTATGCAATTCTAAGTGTTCGACTATACGATCCCTAATTATTGATTCCAGTAGCTTACCTACAACAGACGTTAAACTGATTGGCCTATAATTTCCCGCCGCACCTTTATCCCTTTCTTAAAGATAGGTGTTACATTTGCTAACTTGAAATTATCTGGTACGCACCCCTCAGAAATAGACGCATTAAAAATCTTTGTTAGCGATACAACAATGCTTTCTTTCAATTCTTTTAGTTGTATGGAATATATGGAATCCGGCCCCGGTGATTTACACATTTTCATTTTAGCAATATACCGCATTACCTCCTCTTGACTAACCACAATATTATCCAAAATATTACCATTATCAAAAGGTATTACGTCTATGACCGTAGGGATATTCGTTACATCTTCTATAGTAAAAACGGACGTAAAAAATTCGTTTAGCAAGGTAGCCATTTCCTTGTTTTCAGAAACTAGCTCTCTGTTAACATTTTTCAACGGCCCCAAGACACTTTTTATTGGATTTCTATTGACGTATTGAAAGAATCGCTTGGGGTTTTCTTTACCGTCACGAGCTACGGAGATTTCAAATTCGCGCTTGGACTTTTTTATTACACTTTTCGCTTCACGTCTTAGAGATATGTAGTTGTTTCTAACCACAAATTGTCTTTATCGCACTTATGTAGCCTATAAGCCCTATCTCTACTCTTTATAATGTCTCCCACTCTAGAAGTAAACCACAAAGGCTTGTTGTTTACTTTCGCACGCTTAATGTTGTACGGTACACATTCCTCATTTATAGTCCTAAATACTGTTTCAAACGATTCCCATAGTTTTGCTTTGGAGATCCCCATTACGTTTTCCCAATTGACGTGTGACAATTCATTTCGAAATTTACAAAAGTCTGCATGCTGGAAGTTAGGAATTTTAGTCGAGTTAGCTGGTTTCGAGTGACTTGCCGAGAGGACAAACTCTACCATATTGTGATCGCTATTGCTTAACGGTTCTATTACTTGAAGATCAGCGATTAGCCTCTCGTCCGTAGTTATTACTAAATCTAAAATACTGTCCAACCTCGTAGGTTCCCCAACCATTTGAATAAGAAAGCTGTCTCCGAGAAAATTAACTAAACGATTACCTTCCGCGTCTCCCTGCATTGTATCGTAATTCACGTTGGCGCAATTAAAGTCACCCATAACTAAGACCTGCTCACTACCTATTATTCTCTTTAGTTCACGATATAACGCTTCGTCCGTATCAGCTGTTTGATTAGGGGGCCTATATATAACCGCAATAAGTAGTTTGAAATCGTCCAATTTAAGTTCTGCTATAGTCGAATCTATCGGTTCTGGAATTCTGTGCTTTACTTCTATAACGTTCGCAATATTATCTTTAATATACAACATAACACCACCTCCTCGCTTACCTATTCTGTTTTAACAAAGTCTATAACCTCTAATTTGATACTCCCCTACAAAGTCACGTGTTTCAGTGTTAAGCCACGATTCATTTATCGCAATTAAATCATAGTCTTTACAAGCAATTAAAGAAAAAAAATTCGTTTATTTTATTTCGTAGGCTACGAGCATTTAAGGATAGAACCTTCAAAATGTTTGTAATTGCGACACCTTCGCGAGCGCAGGGGAAATTTGAGGAAACTGCAGAAGTTGATTAAAGCATATGTGGATATTGTAAAGGACAGCTGTTAAATGTTGGTGCAGATGAAAGGTGAAAGTTTGTAAAATAGTGGTAGACAATGGGGTTAGAGGTGGTGGATGATTTTCAGTATTTTGGTGTCTGGTAAGCAAGAATGGTACACGTGGAAATGAAGCGAATAAGATCATTGAGACGGGTAGGAGTATATATGCAGAGATGGGCATAAATACTTTAAAATGTATTTAAATACCAAATACATTACTATAAACTGGAATGTAATTAAATACTAAGTGCATTACTTCGAAAATGTATTTAAATACAATCCAAATACATCCTAAACATATTCCATTTTCAATGTTTATTATTGTTATAGTAGTTTCAGGCTTTGTATCTGCAAGAGAGGCAACAGAAAGAAGGGACGACATAAATCATAATAAACAACACAGTACAGTTTGGAACAGTTACAGCAAAAATAATTAAATTCTCGATTTACAAAAAATTACTAAAACTGCCAATAATGGAAAAAAAAATCCATGATTTTTTTTGCAAATGTACTTTAAAATGTATTTATAATTACAAAATACTTTAATAATAATGTATTTAAATACTTGAAAAAATGTATTTATAAATACAGTATTTAAATAATATTTAAGTATTTATCAAATATATTACTGCCTATCTCTGTATGTGGTTGCGAGAGCTCTTTTAAGGAAGAAACGGTTGTGTGCATGAGAATGTCGCAAAAGTAATACGTGAAAGAATGCTTGTGCCAACCTTGTATGGAAATGAGACTATATAGTATGAGGCGTACGTATACCAGGTACAATTTAAATCGATAGCGGAAGTAAGGAGGATTGATAGTGTGAGAAATGAAGGTGTGGTGTGATCAAAGGCTTAAAAGAAAAAGAATGGAAACTGCGATTGAGCTGCAAATCATAAGACAACAAAGTCCTCTGACATTAACCATAATAATAGTAATTTAATATGTTCGCAGTTACAAAGGTTAATAGACTCGTTGAAAATGGAGGACCTTCCATAAGCAAGCGCATTAGATTCACTTTAATGTATATATGGCGAACCTAATCAGACTTGGCGCGGGTCACATTCAACAAAATTAAAACTTCGTGCATATTAAATATTGGTTACTGCTTCTGCTCAGAAATGTACTAGAAACATTAAAAAAATGTAAGTTCAAAAGTGCGATGCAAGATACCATTACTGATGTTACAGGGCAAGAAAACTAAACTGAATCGTAATAGCAGCCACTTCAGCCATTCGTGGAACCGGTTTACAGGGGTAGATATTCTTCCAGATTTCAGGAAATACTTACCGGATGAATTGAGTAGCTAAAGAAATACCAAATATTCATTCCTGCAAGACTATGTCTACGTCTGTGCGTAACATCGTTTGAAGGTAAAGTCTTGAAACATGTAAAGTATCGAAGAATTTAAAATGTTCTTAAAGATTCAAGTTCAGTGTCAGAAAGG
Source organism: Bathynomus jamesi (assembly GCA_023014485.1). Classification (NCBI taxonomy): domain Eukaryota; kingdom Metazoa; phylum Arthropoda; class Malacostraca; order Isopoda; family Cirolanidae; genus Bathynomus; species Bathynomus jamesi. The sequence goes on from JAJOZX010003131.1 coordinate 429,107, forward strand.
ATATACACTATACAGTTTTATGACAAACAAATTGTAAAGATTCTGCCATTTTAGCTAAAATGACAGATGGTCGGAACGAGAATTTGTATAGACGGAAAACCTAACCGCAAATTCTGGGTACTCAGCAATGACGCATTCCATAAAAGTGGTTGTATCCTCAGGATACAAGATAACGGTGTGTAAATTACGGGTGCTCTCAATACACGCACGCGCGAGAACAGCGTTGCATTGACCCGATGAAAAGAACTGCACCATGAGACCAAACTAGGTCTTTCATGTAATTTATTTCGGAGCACTGGGAATTCTTGAATGATACCCCTATTGATAGAGAAGGTAAGCTTGATGGGCCCTCTCAGTAGCCAAAACCTCAGAATAGATGTTTTCAATTTCAGGGATGCTACTTTGGTACACAGTGTAGAATTGTTAGTACGTTTTAGGAAAATCGTGGTATATTTAACTTACTTAGTTTTTTAGTTTATACAGAAGTAGTGATGTTCCATTTTACAAAAAATTTAGTAGGAAGCGCTGCTCTGGTCTGGTTTCAGAGCAGTGAGGGTTCTTCTAAGATGATGGGAAGCTTGATGAGAACTCTCGGAAGTCAAAACCAAATAGACGCATTCATTTTCGGAGTAGCTACTTAGCTAGAGTAGAATTTTAGTTTTAAATGATATGTAAAACAAATTACGCATATGTACTGTCGGGGAATTCTTAAATTAGAAGGTGCTGGGCAGCTGGAGGTGCCTCTAGACCAGTGCTCTCTTATCTAAGTAATTCCTATGCAAAGGACGCAATATAAATTACGTTATGATAAATCTTTCTTGAAAAAAGGAAGGAAGGAACAGCAGAGCTTCACCGGCGGTTCAACTGCCGGAGTCATACTGCGCCGAAATCAGGATAAAAAGAGAACAACATGAAATAGTGAGAGAGGAAGACGAGGGAGGAAACGGTTAAAGAGAAAACAGGAGGCAAGGGAGGAAAAGTACTAAAACCGATAAAGGGAGGAAGAGATCATATGTGGGTCCATAAATGGAGGGGAAGAGACCAGTCTGACGAAGACACGAGTGTGGAGCCTGAAAGGTAAAAGGGGAGGAAAAGCCGAGAGCGTGCAACGACGAAGACGGGACAAACTAGGAGGAAATGTGAAACGGAAAGGGGAGTGCCGCAAAGACATAAGGGGAAACAAGATTCCCCGTCATAAGATGACCATACGCGAGCGGTCTCGGAACGTCGATCACGCCAGGAGGAGGAAAACCATGGGCGAACCGAGGGCTCCAGCGTCCTCCCATCTGACGCTGGGAATGGCGAGTTGGGGTCAAAAAGCATGGAAGATACCTTTCTCGCCACAGCGCCCGCGCGCTCATTGCCCGGCAGGGATGGGGTCAAATACTCTTGTATTTGTATTTGAAGGTATTTCAAATAACTTTGGGAAGTATTTGTATTTGTATTTTGAGACTTCCAATCAAAAGTATTTGTATTTGAAATATTTTGAAAAGTATTTAAAATTTCCAAATACTTTTGAAATACTTTAAAAATACTTTTGCAAATAGTTATACAAATTCATATAACATTTTGTCCTCGCTTTCATTGTTGAACATTTAAAAAAAAATATATTGATAGGAATTATAGCTTTGTAGGTTATTTACAAGACCCTTACCCTTGGCAGTATATTATACAATACATAATTGTGTGTTGGACTGTTGGTTACCCTGGAACAGAGTTTACATTTAGATTGCTTTGTGAAATTTAGTCAGTTCTTACTTGAACAGTGACTGGTATTTGTATTTCGCAAAATTTAAAGTATTTGTATTTAAATACTTTTAAATGTATTTTACCCGATGCCTGTTGCCCGGTACACCGACGTGGGAAGACACCCAGCAAAAGTCAATCGACTTACGGCGGAAGGAGAGAAGGATAAGCCAGTCCTGAATCTGTCGTACCAGTGGATGAGGGGAGACAAGCAGGGTAGAAGGCAAGAAGGGGCACCTCATGTGTGCTCGGAAGTCAGAATAAATAACGAAGGACGTGCAAGGAAGTTAAGAGAGAAACCGTAGGGCCAAGAGAGTAAGTAGCCCAGAGCCCCACTGTAAAGATGGAAGCCGCTGGGGGAGGGATGGTGATTTAATCACCTACGGGAGGGGTGCTGCGCAACCCACCCCAAATGGCGAGCGAGAATGGGAAGAGTGGGATAGAAACAAGTCTGAAGGAGAAAGGGCCGAACTGAGACTTCGGTGTAGTATAGATGAAAGAGCAGATACGAGGGGGGGGGGGGGGAGAAGGGCCCACGGGGAGGGAAAACCCGTCCCTCCACACCCAGGGAAGACATGACACGGGCCATCCGAAGACCAAATGGTCGAGCCAGGTGGGGACGGCGGTCAAAGTAGCTCGAAGTAGAGGAAGACCGGGGTGGAAGGAAACTGCCAAACGCGAAAAAGGTATTTTAAACATTTTAAGGTATGGTGGACATCCAACTGGAGATGGCCACTTTCCGCACAAACCCTGACAATAGGAGAGGATCGAAAAGCGCCCTTGCTGATGCGCGAACACCCATGGAGCGGATGGAACTCAGCATGCGGAGGGCGGAGGCTTGACAGCCATAATCCAACTTACGTTGGACTAAGAAGTGATAGAGCCGCCAAAGGTGTGGCCAGGGTGCCCGTTTACCCAGGAACACGGGAACATGGTTCCCGTACAAACCACCACGATTGCGTATAATTTCAGGCCAGGCATAATCTTAACTTTTTGAAATCTTAATTTTTGCATGTAAAGACAAATGCAATTTTGAAACAATGTATAGTCAGTGGAAGACAATTGTCCAAAATAGCTTTGTCAAATACGACATAATTGCGGTCAAACACCCATTTTATCTAAACCTTAAAGGGTGAACTTTGATCCGGTCTACCCTATTGCATTCCAAGGCAGTTGGAATAAAGTTACCATACTAGATTAGAATTATAAGTACACTAAACCCCTGCTATTTCGTGATTCATAATTCATTATGTCGGGCTATTTCATGATTTTTTTGCGCCGTCGTGATTTTCGGTAATTCGATTAGGCCAAGGCCAGAGCCCCAGAGTCACGAATTAGTGAGAGGCTTAGATTCCAACTGTCTTGGACATGTTCTTTGTACCATACTTAGAAACACTTGATATTAGCAAAATTTTCCCTACTATGCTTAGTGTCACTTGCCTACTGCCACTAACTTTAGCTGAAACTTTAGCCTATTTATACATTTTGTGCTAATTATTTTGCTATACATTTTGTGCTATTTTCCTATTTGGGCTTAACGCATTCATTAGTGGTCCATTAATTATGTATAATAACACTATCAAATTAATAATGAATGACAACGCAATCTATTTCACGTTCACTTGATATCTGGTAAAAAATCTTTATTGGACGTATCAAAAAAATGGTTGAAATAGCGTCAAAAGGTCTACAGGACTGAATGAAATCGCTTCTTAAAATGCAAACATTTCCATGAGAAACCTGCAGAGCCTCACTTTGCTCAACCGCTAGGTAGTACACCTCCAGCTGCGGATCCCTGTTCCCGTACAGCTGAGGGATAAACGGGCACCCTGGGTGTGGCGGTCCGCCCCTAATCAGTATAGAAAAGAAACTTCAGGAGAGTGCAAGTCTGAAGGAACGAAGCTTTCAAGGACTTCAGATGGGAATCCAAGAGGCAGAATCAAGTATGAGACCTACAAAGCGGGTTTCAGGTACAACAGGGTGTGGCGATCCATAAAGAGAGAGGGAGGCGACGACAAGAATGCATCAACACCGTTTTGGAGGGAAAAAGCGAAACCCGTGGGCCGTAGCCCTGTTGGAAACCGAGTCTAGGGCCCGTTGAAGGAGAGGTCCAAGGAAGGCGGGCCGGGAGCCGGAGCAGTAAATGGCTAGATCATAAACATAGAGTGTGGCCGAGATCCCCGAGGGTAAAGCTGTAGATTGTGGCATTCGAGAGAGAGAGAGAGATTGGAGAGGCAGCGACAGAAATGCATCGCAACTGTTTCAGTCAGATAGAAACAGAAACCATGTCCCGTAGATCATATGAAACAGAATCAAGTGCCCGTTGGAGAAGGCGTTCGATCGAGAGGATATGCGAGAACTGGAGTAGAATGGCTAAGTTGTTCGCGTACATAGTGGCCGACTCACCTGTTGGGAGACAGAAACTTTATCGTTGATCGCCAGTGCAAAGCACAGGACGCTCATGATCCTGTCCTGTGGACTCCCTCTCGTCTTGCGACCGGCAAAAAGAAAGGGGGAGCAACCAACCAACCGAAAAAAGCGGAAGAAGGAAAGTTAGAAATAAGCGTCAGGAGAGAAAACGAAACCCGATCCACAAACGCCACGAGGTGTCGTATTCTTTTTCTAAGTTGAAAAGACAGCGACCAAGCGTCGCTTCTCGGCAAAGGCAGAGTGAACCGCACCCTTGAGCTGTACAATGATGGTGGTGGTCCAGCGGCCCTGATGGAAACTACAGGGTGTCCCATAAGTCCGGCATCATAGGAGAAATTCATATTTTTCTATTTCTACAAACCATAATTCATATTTTTCTCTTTCTACAGGCCATAATGTCTGTGAGCAAGGAAGAACGAATCCAGATAATTCTACTCATAGGAAATCGGAGTCAAAGAGACTTTGCAACAAGTCTGCTAACACAACTCTGTGTTATTGGCTCGCGGTCTGGATGCAGTCTATGAGTAGAATTATCTGGATTCGTTCTTCCTTGCTCACAGACATTATGGCCTGTAGAAAGAGAAAAATATGAATTATGGTTTGTAGAAATAGAAAAATATGAATTTCTCCTATGATGCCGGACTTATGGGACACCCTGTAGTTTGCACCAGAGAGAGGAAGTGAAAGGTGTTCCAGGTGACACCGCAAGATGAATGCAGCATTCGTCAGAGCTATGGGACAGTAGTTTGATCCCATTAAAGGGCCTTTGCCGGGCTTAGGGAGAGAGGACGACCGCCTCTCTCTCCAGCTGGACGAAAGATATCCTTCACTCAAACACTACTAAAAACACTTAGAAGGGAAAAGTGAAGGGAAGGGCGGAGGTGATGGACTATCTCAAAAAGAATGCCATCAGGACCAGGGCTGTCATGCTGGAAGAAGCTTTATCATCAAAAAAAAGAGTGGCCTTGGTGGACATGGCAGGAGACGGGCGCCACCGTCACAACAAAGATCTCAACGTTGGACCGCGAAGACGGAGGAATAAGGTCTCCATCAACCCGAAAGTACTGGAGCCGGTTGAAAGGTCCTTCACTAGGAAACTTTCTGTTATCCTATTCCAGACCCCGGAAGGTGTGCAAGATGTTGGACCGCATACAAACTGGCGCCAAGACGAACGACACGCCTCTGGTACGACTCGCCGAGTTCAAGCGCGAGCCCACCGGATGGCTATGGAGTTGGTAGGAGAAGGGTGACCTCGGGGGGCGAGCCTCCAGAAAATCGAACTTATCGAAGTGACTGATGGAAAGAGCATCGCACTCGTACAAGCAAATAGTATTTAGCATATAGGAATTTCCGGTGCGCGATAAAACCAGTATATTGCAATCTACGCGAAGCACAAGAAAGCAAGGCACTCGTGGCCAAATGCAGGCCACGGTTCCTCATCGAATTCAGTGTTTGTCGATAGTGGCCCGATTCTGAGCCATATTCATGGATAGCATAATCCATTTTCGACCAAACATGAAGAACTTTGTATAGTCTCAACAAAACCTTCCAGTCTGTGTCTGTAGCTTTAGATAACTGATCAAATAACTCTAGTAATTGATACGAAATCCTCAAATATCTCACACCGACACACGACAGCCGGCCGGGAAACCAAAAAAAAAAAACGTCAGGACAGTAACACTCCATTTGTCGTTAGCGCAAATTTTCACAAGTAAATGGAAATACAATAGGAAAATTTCCAAATGGATCGACCGAGTTTAAACATACTAAAATGGCATTAATGTAAAGCAAAGTTAGAATTAAAAAAAAGTAAAAAAAGTTATATTTTGGAATTGATCCTAAATAAAAATAATAAGTTAAAATTCAAGAGTAAAATGTATTCATAATTTCAGGAGACAAACACGAAAGCAAAAAATTTCAGTAATAAACAAGACACGACCTTCTATTTCCACAAAATTTTTAGAGACGCCGTTCAAAAATTACGTAACGCTATTTTTGCTAAAACCTGACACCCCCACCCGCCCTGTAACGTTTCATAATGTCGTGTTGGGTGTGGGATAGGGGAAATGTTACATAAATAACATCTTAGGGGGGTGTCTCGTTTAGCGTTACAGAACGTTCCTGGGAGATCTGGGGTGTCAAGTTCTAGCAAAAATAGCGTTACGTAATTTTTGAACGGCCACAGATGAAATTACACATCAATGATAGTCATCAATGATAGTATTTTACTTTTGACCATCATTACTAAAAGTACCTCATTAATCTCGTTGCTGTTCCGTGCGTTGCTCTCTTCACACGAATAGTCAAGCTGGTGGCCCCGCCTCTAGGTCTGACTTAGTGGAGGAACGAGTTACAAAAAAAATCAGCCACATAGAAGACTTTCTGCATAATCTTTCAACGAATGAAAATAAACAGTCACAAAATATTTAAACTTAACTTCTTGAAGGTTTACAACAACGAAACGCCTTAACAGTTTCCCTCGACCTTTGGTCGGTTCACATAAACGTAATCATTTTGGCCAACCACTAACTGTATACGTTCCTCAAGAGCAGATACGCATGCCCAGGTTGATAAATGACGTAAGGAGTTCCTAAACCTCGGTGTGTATTTTGCTTTACTATGTTTACTATTGAAAAGGCAATATCAATAACTGTAGTAATTGATATGAAATCCTCAATATCTTACACCGAGACACGACAGCCGGGAAAAAAAAAGTCAGGACAGTAACACTCATTTGTCGTTTGCGGTAATTTTCGCACTGCATAGCACAGAGTCTTCTCTCAGGAGCTCCCTCCATCTGAATCTGAGGGGCGACACAATGGTGATCTTACCCCTAACTCGGAAAGAATAATTGAACAAAAGATTCTGGACAAAATTTGAGACACACACACTTGCAACGTATAAGTACGGATTTTAAACAGAATGCCCTATCTCCAGGTAATCATAAACCACCTCTTGTTCAAAAAATATTACGAACAAGTAAAAACTTATTCCCAGAAAAAGCTGTACCTCATTCCATGCTCAACTTGAAGCAAAGGGTCGACTGTCGAGAGAAACCTACAACCAAGGAAAACATCAGAAATAGCTTGGAGTTCTCTAAATATTAAGATAAACGAACACTGACAATCTTTCGCAGGAGTCTAGAGGTACGTCTCGACAGTGAAGTCGGACGGAAATTGTTTTGCATAGGGTTCTTACCTGGTTTACATCAGTTAAGTTGGAATTATAATGGTTTCCTGCCACAACCTAATAAAGGCCAGCATATCCACATGAACGTGTGTAGGTCTAGTCAAATTCCAAAAGCTGGCGAGTCAATTCGCTTGATCATAGAATAAGAGATGACCATTTGGCAGTGATAGTTATTATGACATGACTAGAAAGGTGACAGCATCTCATGTAGTGTAAATACTGTACTAAATGCTGTATCATTAAGGAAGCCAAATTTGAGGGGCTGGCTTTTATACGGTTGGTCAGATGTCGCAAAAGTACCTTGAATGCGTATATCCACTAGACATTTCAGCGGAGGATGCCAGCCTCTTGTGACGAAGTAATAAATTCTCCTTACGGAACATTTTCGAGGTACGCTTACAAACACTGAATAATTAGAGAGTGAATGACAATTTTAAGGGAATAACGAGTAGTAGGGTCCGTTTTTTCTCTGTAACGGCCTTCGCCCAAGTGAAAGTCCACCGAGAAACCGGAGTTTTGTACTGTCGAAAAAGACGTCCACAGAATCAGCCACGGAGGCAGGCAGAAGTAATAGCGAAATACCCGAATCAGTCTCAATCCATTTTAAAGAAACACCGACCGAATTCGGAATCAATAAAAAGTAGGCATCGGAACCGTAAGTGACAATACCACTGAAAAATTATCATTTCCACGCAAATCATCTATGACTTTCCAGTGGTGAACTTCAGAGTACCAAAGGAGCAGATTATTGCAATTATAGAAACCGGTTTCACAGTGTTAATACATAGATCCTCTAACGACATATCTTAAAGAGAACTCTGACATAAATGGAGCATTCAAGAACGCTAAACAGACACTAAGGTTCGATTCACTTATACAAATCAATGATATATACAGTATTACGGAAATTAAACTTTAATTTGGGTTTATTAAGTTGTTAGGTTAGGTTAGGTTACTTAGGTAAGGTTGTATGGAATACCGAGACAAAAAATGTGCCTGTTGTAGAAGTTTTATGGTTATTTTTCGTTGTGTTCTAGGTTCCCTTGACCCCGAGGCCTCCGTGCAATTGCACAGGTTGCTGTCCATAAATTCACCACTGGACATACTGGACAGAATCACGTTAGAATAAGAGGTGGAAAGAGTACCAAAAACGAGTACCAGTACGATTAAGAGTACTGTATTTTTTGAGTGGTTGAGTACGGTTTTTTTGGTGTTCGAGTACGAGTACACGGTACTCTTTCCACCTTTAGTTAGAATTGAAGGCAAGAACATCGCCCAACTTAGGATAACGACTACTGAAGTTCCACAACAATAAAAGTCGACGGAGGTGTGAAATAATATTGATCAAATCCTTCGGGAGGGTGTAATATATATAAAGGGTATTGCAAGTCTTTCAGGATTTTTATCACATTTTCCAGACAAATTTTTCTAAAAAACATAAATTCACTATGGTTTGTCCGAAAAGAGAATTGGAACATCCAGTTCGTTAGTTGCATCGTCGTATTCATATTTTTCTCATTACGTCATATCATAGTTACCTCGAGCGTTTTCATGATTTCCGAGAAAGTCAAATCTCATATCAAAAGCGCTGGCATTCGGTGAGCCGTTAAGTTCGTTTGCTGATGTCATTCGCATCATACGTCAGCTCACTAAATCTAAAATCGATGTTGATAGTCTGTATAACCCCATTAATCTGAAATGGATGAGCGAAACTACAAATTTCTGTGAACACTGCGAGGTGGTGGTCTGCCAAAAATCCTGAATATTGAAAATAAAACCATGACTTTTGCAACACCCCTTACCAATACATACGCAGTATATAAGGTGGATCTACTGCTACAGCCTGTAAGGCAGAATGCAATGGAACCAGATCCACAGGGCTTGAACAGTAAACAAAAAGACAATCCACCGTAGAAGATGAACAGGGAACAGTTGGGGGGGGAGGGGGGAGTTCATCTAGACACAAAATTTCGAGAAAACAAGAAATTACTAATTGGTAATGATTGGGTCTTATTTTTATTACGATCACCAAAAATTAAAATATTCGGAGAAAAGCAGAATTTTACCAATTTCTTCATGTTTATCAGAATTCTCTTTTAGGCGAACTTTTTTCCGAAACTGTACATTAGTTCCTGTAGAGACGTATAAGCTTGGCTAAATTCTCCACTCCGTAGCACCAATTCCTCATAGTTCCTGCAGACATTTAACCCTAGAATGCATAACCCGGATAAATATAACACCCGGCGGGCCTCAGAGGCCCGGGTTATGCATTCTAGGGTTAACTGAAAAAAGTGTATGATTAAGTGGAGGAACCCTAAGAACTACTAACTGAATAGGTCGTACCTGTAGTACTGTGACTTGACTTATGTCCCATCCGGCTTAAAAGCCGGGTCGGTCCCTCAGATGGCGTCTTCGCTACAGGTTCTTCTCGTTTGTCACCCCTCCTGTGGGCCAGGAAGGGAAAGTGCGTCGGTTCGCCCGTACGCGGTATGCGCCATCATCATAGGATTTCTTGGTAAAGTACTGTTTAGAACCACCATTTTTATTTTTAGGTCGGGGAGGGGGGGAGAGGTTCTTACTAAGAATCTTACGAAGCATATCTTCATATAACGACTGAGAAGGGTTCGAGATTGGGAACTCTACTCTAAATTCGAATGTCCTGGGAGGTAGCCTCGAGAAAGCAGTCCTGAAAAGTGGAACTTTCTAGTCACTGGGAATCAACTCTCCCGTTTTCTACTACATCTGTTGCGGTAGTGATACGCGAGTAAGCAGGCTTTGAGTCGATCCATAAGGATCTAGTGATTTAGATGGGAGACACTGTGAATGACAGCCATCCGAGTATCATCTGAGTCAGCAATCACTCTCACTCCCCTCCAGAGAGACCCAAAGACTGGTACAGGTAAGAGTCGGAACTGTCCCTCCTTCTGAACTATTTCCCTGATGTAAGGAGGAATTTAGTCCCAATTTGTTCCCTGGAAGAAACATTTTGTGTTTCAGAATTAAGAGACCTATCGATACAGACTCAAACACCTAACCTGAAGGTCTCCACTTGTTGAAAAGTAACAGAATGATACACAGTTAAAAATCAAAAGTCAGGTGGGCTGGACAGAAAGTTTAGGCAACTAGTTTTATCTCAGCCGTGCTGTTACTTAAAAGGTAGTGCAGATGCGTAACAGTTCCTTTTGAGAAAACCAGCGACATGGGGAATGCTACTGCGGTTTCACCGGTCCAGCGTGTTCCGACAGCGAGTCACGAAAAACCGGGCTAATCCAAAGGAGCTGGAAAAAGAATACATAAATGGACGAAATGCAGTGGGAAAAGGACCCATTAAAACTAAGTACAATAACCTAACCGTTCAGAACTACACGCGCAGAAATTAAACCCCAGTATTAAAATTTCTACAAATTTATACCTTGCAAGATGCTTCATCCATTTTGCCATTTTTTGCTAGAAACATTTCGTCTTATTCTGCTCCTCTCCTTTTTCCACTCACATTCACAACGCTCATAATGACTACAGGAAAAATTTACTAGAAGTCTTTATAAACTAAGATTGAAAGAGAAAAAGCGACTAATTTCTTACCGACATTCATTAAGACCACCACTGCTTGAAGGAACCATGTTCAAACTCTAGTTCATAAAATGCCTGCATCTTCAAACTACAGTATTAGAACGGAAGTTTTACAAGTGTTACCTCACTTCCACTTTCTAGCTTCCTTTCACAACATAGTAGACTCAATCATTCTTCCAAAGGTCGATTCTTTCATTAAGACCACCACTGCTTGAAGGAACCATGTTCAAATTCGTTCACAAAATGCCTGCATCTTCAAACTACAGTATTAGAACGGAAGTTTTACAAGTGTTACCTCACCTCCATTTTCTAGCTTAGTTTCACAACATAGTAGACTCAATCATTGTTCCAAAGGTCGATTCTTTCGTAACACGACGAATCCTTTTCGCGATTCGCAGTTGTATTTTCTAATTTCGTATAAAACATCTGAAAACTAGTTGAATATTTCAGAATGAGTGGACAAGAGCCTTACTATCAAAGTAGAAGAAAAATAACACATGAACATCCAGTGGAAAAAAGTATTTGACAATGATGAAAAGGTTTTAAAAAGAACAGTTATTAACATTTTTATTATATATAATTCCTATGTACAGAATAAGAGGACAGGACTGAATAGGTCATCCTTGAAGGATGTGCAATTTATCTTTGTGTTACAAGGATTATCTTGCGGGGCTTGGGAGGGAGACTTAAACTAGTACCATTTTACTGCTATACTTAAAATAAGAAATATATATATATATTTAGGACCATAATTGTACCTTGTTACAATTATTATTATTATTTAATATTAATTAAAATTTTTCGAACGCGGCCTTTCGAACATTTTAAATTCATTAACTCAGACGACTTTCAAATAGGCGATACTTTAAAATACATATAAGAAAAGTACTCAAAAGTATTATTTTTGGACTACTTTGGTTTTATTTTACTTTTGTTTCGAACCTTTCACCGGAACTAACGTTTCTTCTTTATGGTCATATAAAATCATATTATAAATTTTAAACGCATAAATTCGATTATATTTAACAGTTAAAATTACGATAATTAATGTAGAAAAGTCGGAAGTTGTATAAGAATTTTGTACTTGCAAATCAAACAAGCATTATATATATATATACAGGGTGTGGCTATGTCTGGAGACATAGGACTAAATTACCATGCTTTAATTGGTCTAATTTTTTTTCGGATGGAGGTGAATATGAACCGGTTTTAAGTGGTCACGAGAAAGTTGAACTAATTTTCATGAATGCAAGGCCTGGAAATAGCTTTCCAGACTATTTCATGCGCAATTGGATGTCTACCTGAATATTTTCTATTGAAGTCATCTGCTGTTGACCGAAAGGCATTTCCAGGCCTTGAATACATGAAAATCAATTGAACTCGCTCATGAACACTTAAAACTCCGGTTCATAGTCCCCTCTATAAAACAAAACATAAATGTTAATTTATTCCTATCTCCAGACATACGCCACACCCTGTATATATATATATATATATATATATATATATATATATATATATATATATATATAGTTTTCACTTAAATGACAACTGGATACAGTATATAATATACAAAGTATTACAGAAAAAAAATGGAGAGATACAATTTGGATATATTTTGTTAAATGCGCCCATTAGTAGTTCTCACACTGTAATTTCAAGGTTTACATATAATATTTTAAAATTCTTATTTTCGAAGTATAAATATTTAGCGATTTGGAGTAATTTAGTCGACTTTTAACTTTCTACAACAGAAATTTATTAAAAAAAAAAATAATGATAAAAATAGTGACCTGTGTCAATATAAGAACCATCTTTAATTTACATTTCAAACTAACCATTTTTTTTTTTAAAGTTTGGCAAACCTTTTAATATTTTAAGTATATAAAAACTCCGTAAAACTAAACGAAGAAGTTGGGCACATATAATTTTCACAACCCCCTAAATCCCTGTTCACACACAACTTCAAATAATACGTCTTCCATCGTGATTGCCGAATTACTTTTGAACTTTATTTCAAACTTGTATTGCAACAGAACTGGTTCAAACTTTACCAACACTTTGCAATTAATAAAGAAATTATTCATAACGCCCTAACGTAGTAACGTTTTTAATACAAACAAATGCATAATAACCGACTAACGGTAGCCCGCATTTTTAGGATATAACTATGCTATGTGCCCGTACAGAAGTACTTCACACGATCACGTACATCCGTGAGCGAGTGAATACGTACTTGAGCATAATTCAGTTGATGGCGTAGTCAACTCCCTAAACAAAATGAACTTACCTAAAAATATGTACGTAATCTTAACAAAATCTATTAAAAAAATTTAAAATTTATAATCCAAAAAATATTTTATATATATATAAAATTTTAAATTTCTCCCAATAATAATTCCAAAATAAGTCTAGGGAAGACTTCTCAAAACACTTCTGACTTAAAACTGTGCAATTTC